>JAHRHZ010000071.1:26238548-26390905 GCA_024137785.1 Ginglymostoma cirratum | reverse complement strand
CTTCTGAAACATCAGCTTTCCTGCTCCTCTGATGCTGCCTGGCCTGCTGTGTTCCTCCAGTTCCACAATGTGGTATCTTGGTTAAATATGAGTTGCTCTAAAAAGGTCCATGCTGGATTTCCTTAAATGACCCATGTTCACCCAAGTGACTAATAATTTTGTCCAAAACTATCAATTCTACAAGTTTCCCCACTACCCAACTTAAACTAACTAGCATATAGTAGCTTAGCTTATCTTTAAATCTTTTTTTCAATGGGGCTATAACATTTACAATTCTCCAGTCCTCTGGCACCATCCCGAGGCTAAAGACGACTAGAAAATTATAGCCAGGGTATCCACAATTTCCCTTCTCAATACCCTCAGCACCTCTGAATGCACCTCACCCAGATTTGGTGTTCTATCAACGAGGTCGAGACAGCATATCCAATACCTCTTCCTTGTCAATTTTAAACCTTACAAGTGTCTGAACTACCTTCTGTTTCACCATCTTCTTCCTTGGTAAAGACAAGTGTGAAGCTTACCATCTCATTCACATACTCGACCCCCATGTGTAAATCCCCTATTTGGCCCCTTCTCGTATTCATATGCGTACGTACGCACACACACACGCTTAGGGTCTTTGATTTTATATTAGCTGCCAGTCTCTTTCCATGCTCACTCTTTGCTTCCCTTTGTTGTGTTTTCACTTGTTCTCTGAACCTTTTATATTAAGTCTGGTTTTCAAATTTCTAAAAAATTCACTCATGGGGTGTGACTGTCACTGGAATGGCCAGTATTTATTGCTCATCCCTAAGTGCCCTTGGATAATAGCTTGCTAGGCCATTTCAGACAGCTGTTAAAAGAGTCAACCATATCGGTGTGACTTTGAAGACCAAACCAGGTAAGAACGATAGTTTCTGTCCCTCAAAGACATTAGTGAACCAGATAGGTTTTTACAATAATCAATAGTGGCTTCATCGGCATCATTGGTTTTCCAATTCCATTTTTTTTATTGAATTCAAATTCCAACATTTGTCGTGGTGGGATTGAAACCTAGGTCTCTAGATTATTAGTCTAGCAAGAATGCCAGTAGGCCACTGCCTTCCCCAAGGCCGTATTATTCATCTGACATCTGTCATAAACATTAAGCGAATCATATATAAAACAAAATGTGTTACATTATTCATCAGAACATAGATTTGTAAAGCAATCCAAAAGCAGCACTACAGTGGCAGGGCAGAAAACTAACCAAATGGGAGCTCAAGATGAATGCTCAATACTTCTGTTTATTTTATATCTAAAAGTTCCTGGCATAGAATACTCATTCATTTGCATGACAGTCAATGCATTTTCTCAGCCATAATCTCATCTGAATATCCTATGCTCTTCATAGCAACCTTAGAAATGTCTCTGGTTCTTATAGCCTACTTAAAGTACCATTGATAAAAACCTTATCTATCAAATCAAATAGATCATTGTGTCTTGCCACCTTCACGAAGGATCTGTTCAATTAATAGAGGCTTTCTTGTATAGTTTTAATTGTTGGAAAGCATCCAAAAATAAACTGAGCGTAGTAATGTAGTGTATGGGAAACAGTCCCACTGGCAAATTGAACATCGCCTGAAATGCAATGCTTCTTGCTAAAATTGCCTAACCATGTCATGAAATACTCTGACAATTTCAGCTTCAAAAGAACCTATTTTTTAAAGAAAAAATGTACGAATCGGTAATCTCCCTTCTCTTAAGCTGCCTATGCCGCATTGTCCTAGGTAGCCTTTGTGATAGTCTAAACTAGAGAACTGTTGATAAACAGTAAATCTAAATTGTTTGTCATCTCCGCTGACAGCAACTGCATCTCAAGGGACAGAATTATGTAACATGGATCTCCAATTGGATGGAGAGGGAAATGTATCCTGCTTCACATTAATGGATTTACTGTGAGCCTGCTGTTTGGGATCAACAGGGTCTTTAAAAAGCAATTATTTTCCATCTTCTGCTTCATATCTTCAAAGTAAAGATGACAAATGGTTACACATAAAGTTTGCACATTCTCCCCATGTCTGCCTGGGTTTCCTCTAGGTGCTCCAGTTTCCACCCACGGTCCAAAGAGGTGCGGGTTGTGTGGGCTGGCCATGGTATAATTTTCCATAGTGTTTAGGGATATGCAGGCTAGGTGGATTAGTCGCAGTAAGTGCGGAGTTACGGGAGTACAGTGGTGGGTTAGCTCTTCAGAGGATTGGTCTAGACTTGATGGGCCAAATGGCCTCTATTTGCACTGTAAGAATTCTATGATTCTATGATTCTATGACAAATATTAAGTAACTAAGGATGAATTCTCTGGCATTATGGGATCGGCTGCTTTCAGCACGGCAAGTACCACAAGACTCACGATCATAGTGATAGAAAATTGAACTAAATGGACGATTCAGTTGAAAGAGATAGGTATTTGCTGGAGACTAGCATATTTAATGCTGGAAGGTATCACTGGTGGTAATCTTTCCATGGCACTGTAGTGATTTGCTATTTCCAATGGAACATTATCGCAAATGTCAGTTTAGTGTTTACCAGTTCCAAATTCACAACTGGAAATAAAAAGGTAACTGAATTACCTGCTGGGCCCTCTACAGAAACACGGAAGATAGGAGCAGGAGGTGGCCATTCGGCCCTTCGAGCCTGCTCCACCATTCATCACGATCATGGCTGATCATCCAACTCAATAGCCTAATCCTGCTCTCCCCCCATAACCTTTGATCCCATTTGCCTCAAGTGCTATATCTAGTCGCCTCTTCAATACATTCAATGTTTAGCCATCAACTACTTCCTGTGGTAATGAATTCCACAGGCTCACCACACTTTGGGTGAAGAAATGTCTCCTCATCTCCGTCCTAAATAGTCTACCCCAAATCCTCAGATTGTAACCCCTGGTTCTGGACACACCCACCATCGGGAACATCCTCCCTCCATCTACGCTGTCCAGTCCTGTTAGAATTTTATAAGTGTCTGAGATTCCCCGTCATTCATCTGAACTCCAGCGAAAACAATCCTAACCTAGTTAATCTCTCCTCATACGTCAGACCCACCATCCCCAGAATCAGCTTGGTAAACCTTCGCTGCTCTCCCTCGCAAGCAAGAGCATCTTTCCTCAGAAAAGGAGACCAAAACTGCACACTATATTCTAGGTGCGGCCTCACCAACGCCCTGCATAACTGCAACAACACATCTCTGCTTCTGTACTCAAAACCTCTCGCAATGAAACATACCATTTGCCTTCTTTACCACCTGCTGCACCTGCATGCTTACCTTCAGCGACTGGTGCACAAGGACACCCAGGTCCCACTGCACATTCCCCTGTCCCAATTTACAGCCATTCAGGTAGTAATCTACCTTCTGGTTTTTGCATCCAAAGTGAACAATCTGACATTTATCCAAATTATACTACATCTGATTTACCCACACTCACCCAACCTCTCAAGATCATGCTAAAGGATCTCTGCATTCTTGCCTAGTTCCCACCCAACTTGGTATCATCTGCAAACTTTGAGATGTTACAATTTGTTCCCTCATCCAAATCATTAATATATATTGTGAATAGTTGGGGTCCCAGCACCGATCCCCATGGCACCCCACAAGTTGCTGCCTGCCAATTTGAAAAGAATCCATTAATTCCTACTCTTTGTTTCCTCTCTGCCAGCCAGAGTGCATCTCAACACACCTCCCCAATCCCACGCACTTTAATCTTCTTTGCCAAAGATTTATAGGCTGCAGCCATGTTTATAGTTCAAGTATAAACCGATACATTCTCTGTGACTAAACATTGAGACTACACACACAATGCCGATTGGAGGTAGCTTGAAGAAACTTGTAGCTTTATCCCCAGATATCAATTAATGCAGACAGCCATTTATTCTATAACAGGTAGAAACTCATAAAACATATACGGTGCAATTATTTTTTTTTTCAAAAGTACATCTTTAATTAAGGGTTTCTGGTTGTTCTTTTACCAAAACCTTTAACAGAATCAAAACTTCTCGCTTTGGTAAAAGCTACTCAGAGTTATCCATGTGTGAAAACAAGTCTAGAAATAAGGGCTTTTTCCAAAACTCTGGGCTTGTGATTAGTGTACCGTGTCAATTGTGTACAATCCATATTGAAGTCTCCTGGAAGTATGGTCAAGCAAGGTTTAATTGAGGCAGTCAAGAGGGTATTAGACAATTATTTAAATGGAAACAAAGTGAAAGAATATGCGGAAAGGGCACAAAATTGGCACTGAGTCAACACGTTCATTTGGACGGTCAATACCGATATGATAGGCCAAATAGTTTGCTTCTGTTGTCAAAATGGCAATAATCAATCTTAGATTTGATAGTTGGTCTGGTGGACCTAGGTCTTTTCTTGATAGCTTACGAGAAGGAATTCTTTTTTGGTTTCTACATCTTATTTCCCACAAAGAGAGAGAGAGAGAGAGAGAGAGAGTTGGATGCTTTCAGTTTGAGGCTCTGAATGCTTCTTTCTCTGCTGCCTTGGTATTTACAATTTTTAAAATGCTACAGTTCAATCAGAAGGTTGGCATCAGGCAGAATTTCTTCAATTTAAAATAGTTTCGTTGCTGCTCAGCCTCGAACGCTCTCACTCATTGCTTCAAAAAAAATGGTATTATAGAGTTCAATAATATGCAGCATTTAAATTTCAAGTTGCAAAAACTTATGGTGTTTCAGTTTATATTCCCAAAAATGAAGTCTCTTACAATAGACAAGGGAGTCAAGGGGCATTGGCAAGTAGTTAGGGAAGTAAAGTTGAAGCCAAAATCAGATCAGAGTCAATACAGTGTGGAGCTGGAGGAACACAGCAGGTCAGGCAGCATCAGAGGAGCAGGAAAGTCGATATTTCGGGTTTACACCCATGAAGGGTTTATCCCGAGACCAGATCAGACTTGATCATATCAAATAGAAATGAAGAATATTATAATTAGATCGGAATTCTTTTCTTCTTCATTAAAACAGCATGATATCATCAGATGGGCTCAATATCATTCGAGGTATAAACACTATTTCAAGTCTGCCTGTTATCGGCTCAGCACCTATCATTAAAGAAAACAGGTTCCTAACTACCAAGCTTATTACATGAAGAAGTTCTTGTGTAGGATTAAAGTTTCAAATCAAGATTATAACTGCTCCTTTTTAAGTCTAAGATTATACAGCGGCATGTCCATTTGGAGTTCAACTGTTGAAACTTGAAAGGGTATTGGTATTATTATTGTCTTTAACTACAGGACCAACAGTGATGCATTCTCTTAATTCACTTGATAGGCTCCTAACCTTTTTTCAAACAAATCCAACCATCTTCATTTTAGCTCAAAGAATATTTTTAAATAATAAATTATATGAAATAATTGTCACCGCCATTTTGCCACAGTATCACCTCATTGACCCTCCCAAGAAAATTCCATCCAAGGTCATTCCAACTCTGGCATGTTATGTGAGAGGGAGTACCCTTGACAATAAAGGCAACATTCGATCAAGAATTGCATCAAGGAGCCTTAACAAAACTGGAGCCAATGGGAATCAAGAAGAAAGCACTCTGCTGGTCACAGTCACACCAAACTAAAAGGAGTATGGTCGTGGTTGTTGTAGTGGAGTGTCCAACACCCAACAGTCTTCACCTGCTTCCTCAATAACTAGCCCTCCAATGTAAGGTCAACAGTGATGATGTTCAGTGACCAATGCACAATGCTCAGCACCTTTCACAATTCCTCAAACTCTGAAGCATGCTGTGCCCGTATAAGACAAGACCTGGATGACGTCCAGGCTTGGGCTGATAACTGCCAAGTAACATCTGTGCCACACAATTGCGAGGCAATGACCATCTCCAACGGAGAGAATCTAACCATTGCCCTTTGGCATTCAATGGCATTACCATCACTGAATATCACTATCAACAACCTGCAGGGGTTACTACTGACCAGGAAATGGACTGCGCAAGTCATAAAAATACTGTGGTTACAAAAGCAGGTCAGAGGCCCAGAATCCTGCAATGAGTAACTCGCCTCCTGGCTCCACAAAGCCTGTCCAATATCTACAAAGTCCAGAGAGTGAAAGAATACTCCCCATGTACGACTCAAACAACACCCAAGCAGATTTACAAAACACAGGGCAAAGCAATCCGCTTGAGTGGCATCCTACCCATCACCATTCACTCCTTTCATGACTGATGCTCAGTAGCAGCAGTGTGTGTACCATCTGCTGGTAGTAAAACACCAAGGCTCCTTTAATAACACCTTTCAAACCCGATGACCTCTAAAATCTAGAAGAACAAGGATAGTAGATACTTAGGAACACCATTACCTGCAAGAAGCTTCCCTCCACGTCTCACATCACCCTGACTTGGAACTTATATCACCATTCCTTCACGGTCACTAGGCCAAAATCCTGGAACTCCTTTCCTTACAGCACTACACGTTTACTACCATACACTTCAACAACTGCAGTGGTTCAAGAAGGCAGTTCATGACTATGTTCTCTAGGGCAAATACGGAAGGCCAATAATGGTAAAAAGTTGCAGCACGCTTCTATGCAGAGGGACCTGGGTGTCCTTGTGCATAAATCACAGAAGGTTGGTCTGCAGGTACAACAAGTAATTAGGAAGGCAAATGGAATTTTGTCCTTCATTGCTAAAGGGATTGAGTTTAAAAGCAGAGAGGTTATGTTGCAGCTGTACAAGGTGCTGGTGAGGCCACACCTGGAGTACTGTGTGCAGTTTTGGTCGCCTTATTTGAGAAAGGATGTACTGGCACTGGAGGGGGTGCAGAGGAGGTTCACTAGGTTGATTCCGGATTTGAGGGAGTTGGCTTATGAGGAGAGACTGAGTAGATTGGGATTATATTCATTGGAATTCAGAAGATTGAGGGGGGATCTTATAGAAACATATAAAATTATGAAGGGAATAGATAAGATAGAAGTAGAGAGGCTGTTCCCACTGGCAGGTGAAGCTAGGACAAGAGGGCATAGCCTCAAGATTAAAGGGAGCAGACTTAGGACTGAATTGAGAAGGAACTTCTTCACCCAGAGGGTTGTTAACCTATGGAATTCCTTGCCCAGTGAAGTAGTTGACGCTACTTCAGTAAATGTTTTTAAAGCTAAGGTAGATTTTTTTTGAACAATAAAGGAATTAAGGGATACGGTGAGAGCCTGGGTAAATGGATCTGAGTCCACGAAAAGATCAGCCATGATCTTGTTGAATGGCAGAGCAGGCTCGAAGGGCCGGAAGGCCTACTCCTAGATCTTATGTTCTTATATAACATCCGCATAGTGATGGAGTCATAGAAAACTGGAGAGGGCTCAAAAAGGATTTACCAGGATGTCGCCGGGAATGGAGTTATAAAAATAGACTGGAAAGGCTGGGACTTTTTCACTGGAGTGCAGGAAGTTGAGGGATGACCTTATTGAGGCTTATTAAATCTTGAGAGGCACAGATAAGGTGAATAACAAGGGTCCTTTCCCTTGGGTGACAGAGTTTAGAACTAGGAGGCATATTTTTAAGGTGAGAGGAGAAAGATTTAAAAGGACGTGAGGGGCATCTTTAGTTTTTAAACAGAGTGGTTTGCGTGTGGAATGAACTGCTAGAGAAAGTGGTGGAGGCAGCACAGTTACAACGTTTACAAGATATTTGGATAGGTTCATGAATTGGAAAGGTTGGAGGGATATGGGCCAGGCACAGGCAGGTGGGACTAGTTTTGTTTGGGAATTTGGTTGAAACAAATGAAAAAACAACATATTTGTAACAATACACTTAGTGAAAAATCTGATTAATGCATTTATTGTTCTTGCCCTTAGCCCCCACGATTTACATAGAAAGGCATTTAGTTATTTGGGTATTATTATAAATACATTATTATATTTAGTTATCAGACCATATATGAACTCTAGGTCCAGCTAAGAGACTCAGTTAAAGTTTTAAGACTGATTCTATATGAAAGTTAGTGAATTACTAAGGCTAACTTCTTTGTAAAATGTTCGTGTATGAACTAATCACTGCTGAAGCATCTGTCAAAAAATGTTTCTAGCAACATGAATAACAGCAGAGTCTTATAAAACACTTCAGCAAGATGTAATTTTGTGAAAAGAGATTACAAATAAATTACTGTTTTGTGCCATGCATCCGAAGAGAGAAATTATCTTGTTTAGATTTGAAGAACTCAAAATGTAACAGGATTGTTCTCCCTCACTTTTGTTCAAAACTTGTACAGTAAGATTCCGTAAATGCGCAAGCAGATTACCACAAAGTGTTTGGAACGTGTCAGGTGGTCCAGAAATTCTGGTGAGGTACAGATATTTTACAAATCACTTGCCATCATGTACTTCATTTATTTAGCAATTTCATGTGAACAATCGAAGAAAAAGAAAGGGGTGGCAGTGGCTCGGTGGTACAGTCACTGAACTAGGAATCAGGAAAACACCCCTGCCACCAGATAATGTTCTGGGAGCAGGTGTTTGAGTCCCACTACGACAGATTAAATTTGAATATAGTTTAATAAAAATCTAGAATTAAAAGGCTAGCCTAATGGTGACTATGCAATCACTGCTCATTGTCTCAAAAACCCATCTGGTTCACTCATGCCCATTAAGGAAGAATTCTTCCATTCTTAAAACAGCCTAACATACATGTGAATCCAGACCCACAGTAATGTGGTTGACTCTAAGGTGCTCTCTGGACAAATAGCAATCAGCAATAAATGTTCAGCAGCAATGCCCATATCCCATGAACAAAAAAACAGAAATAGGAGAAGCAGTAGTCTATTTAACCCTTCAAGCCCATTCCATCATTTAAAGGTACTATGGCTGATCTTTCTACTTCAAAACAATTTTCTGACATACCTCGATGTTTTTAATATGTAAGATATCCAATTCTTAAACATACTCAATAAACTGAACCACTGAAGTCCTCTTGGTAGAGACTTCCAAAGACGTACCATGCTCTTAGTGAAGAAATTCTCCACCATCTTTCTCCTGAAAAGTCTGTCCCTTGTTGTGTCCCCTAGATGCAGTCCTCCTGTCAGGGAAACCATCCTACCTGCATCCACCTTATCGAAGCCCTTGTTAGAAGTTTCTAAGTTTGATAAAGATCACCTATCATTCTGCTAAGCATCTCTGGCTAACCCACTCACTGGGTGCGGGAATCACTGGCTGTCCAGTATTTATTGCCCGTCCCTAATTGACCTTAAGATGGTAGAGGTGAGTTGTCTTCTTTAACCGTCGCAGTCTATGTGCTGACCCACAATGCCAGTAGCAAGACTTCCAGGATTTTGACCCAGCAACACTTAAGGAATATCAATATATTCCAAACTCAGGATGGTGAACTGCTTGGAACGGAACCTGAAGGAGGTGGTGTTCCAACTACCTGCTGCCCTTGTCCCTCTAGATTGTGGTAGCCATGGATTTGGAAGGTACTAAGAAGCCTTGCTGAATTTCTACAGAACATTTTACAACATGCAAACAAGGAACAAGGTAGGCCAAGTGGTCCTTCGCATTTGATGATGACCAGAATAGTGAGGCACAGTGGCTCAATGGACAGCACTGGTGTCTCATAGCACCCGGGGCCCAGTTTTGATTCCAGCCTCAGGTGTCTGTCTGGATGAAGTTTGCACATTCTCCCTGTGTCTGCATGGGTTTCCTCCAGGTGCTCTGGTTTCTTCCCACAGTTCAAAGGCGTGCAGGCCAGGTGGATTGGCCATGCTAAATTGCCCCAAAGTCCAGGGTTGAGCAGGTAAAGTGGGTTAGCCATGGTAAATGCAGTGTAACAGGCACTGGGTAGGGGGCTCTTTGGAGGGTTGACATGGATTAGATGGGCCAAATAGCCTTTCTCCCTTTTGTAGGGATTCTATGATTCTCAGATTGTGGCTGATCTGTAGACGGTACATACTGCTGCTACTGAGTGGAGAGAGTGAACTTTTGAGATGCCAATGAGGTGGGCACTTTTTTCTGGATGGTGTCAAGCTTCTTGTGTATTGTTGCAGCTGCATGTAGGCTCTATATAAATGAAGAAATATAGCTTCATTCATATTCTTAAATCCTCTTGTAATAAAAGCTCTGATACCATTCGGCTTGCTGTACTGCATGTTAGTTGTCAGGGACACAGGAATTCCCTTTGAAGAATATTTACCAGACTCTCAGCATTGAAGAAATACACTGTATTTGCCAACAAGAAGGATAACCTTTCATTTCTCTACATTGTATTCCTTTGGCCAAAAAAGCTAGAATGGCATGTGACTTGGAGGGAAACTGGACTGTGATAACCTGATTTTTATTCATTCGTAGCGATAGCTTCTGATCAAGAGACTGAAGACATTTTTTGATGCTGGGTCAAAACTGCTTTGTTATTTTGTATTAATAAATTGAGTAAATTATTAAGACATTTGTAAGTGAAGTCTACCTGGCTAATGTAGTTTCCCATAGACTACGTCATAGGAAGCCAGTTGAGTTCCACTTGTGCACATTTTCTTAATTCTCACCTGTATTAATGAATTCAACAAGTATAAGACCAGAAGACATTGGAGCAGAAATTAGGCCATCGAGTCTACTCCACCATTCAATCATGGCTAATAAGTTTCTCAAACCCATTCTCCCACTTTTTCCCCATAACCGTTGATTCCCTTGACAATCAAGAATGTATCTATCTCCATCTTAAATATACTCAATGACATGTCCTCCACATCCTCCTGTGGCAGTGAATTCCATAGATTCACCACTCTCTGGCTGAAGAAGTTTCTCCTTATCTCCATTCTAAAAGGCCTTCCCTTTACTCCAAGGCTGTGCCGTTTGGTACTAATCTCACCTACCAACGGAAACATCTTCCCAACATCCACTCTGTCCAGGCCATTCAGTATTCTGTAAGTTTCAATTAGATTCCCCCCTCATCCTTCTAAATTTAATCAAGTATAGACCTAGAATCCTCAAATGTTCCTCATATGTTAAACTTTTCATTCCTGCGACCATTCTCGTGAACCTCCTCTGAACCCGCTGAACTGAAGTAAAGAACACCTTCATCTTGTTTTTGGACTGTGGACTAAAGATGAGAAAATATAATGCTTTAAATCAAGGAAACAGTGTGAAGAAGGGTCCAGACCCGAAACGTCAGCTTTCCTGCTCCTCTGATGCTGCCTGGCCTGCTGTGTTCATCCAGCTCTACACCTTGTTAACTGTGTAAGAAGATGTTTGTAGTTTTAGAACAGCACATTGAACGTTGTGTTTCCAAAATTTTGTATTATTCAAGAGGAGAATTCCTGACTAATGGCAATGCCTCTGTGCGTTCAATGTAATTTTGCCCAGCAGCAGGCAGGTCTTTCAATCATACCAGATATTGTGAATTCAGGAGGGCTCAATTCATAACAACCTCTGGTGGTTCCTAGACAGGTGACCACCACCTTGGGTGCATGGACAATCCCAGTCTGCAAGGGAAAGCATCCATTTCTCTCTCCCTTCTGCGAGGAAAAATGAAAGAGAATCTCCAGCAGCTAGCAACTCTCCATCTCAGTCTTCTGTAAATTGCTCTCTCTGCAAATTCCCCGTTGAAGGGAAAAAAATCTCAAGGGACAGAGAATAGGCAAAACCACAAGCAGTCACTGAAAGACTGAGAATCAGTTTATCCACAACTTTGCATCATTAGGAAAGAATCGGAAAGATCCAAAAGAAAACAGCTCATCAACATGTGATTTGGAGTGGTGCCAGAAATCTAATTCTCTGACCTTTTCTCCCTTCACCCATCTATAATATTTATGTCTTGTCTTTTCCCTTTGTGTGTCTGTTTGTAGGTGTCTGGGCGTTTTATTAAAAAGGTAGAGTTTATGTTATAGGATTCTAAATTTGCAATTCATGTTATTTCTCTTGGTTTAAAAACATTGGTTATAAACAGCTTTTATTACAAAAAACAGTATTTCTTTGCTACTGAGAAAGCTGGTGTGAGTATTTTTTTTAATCTGAATTGGACAAGGTGGTGAAATTGGGCCATATGGTAGTGTAATCAAATTTTGACATGTGATGACCCTGAGAATATGGGGCTTGATTTCCAGGGCACTTCCAACTTTCCTAAAATACACTGCACTTAGGCTTTACATGAGTATGTCCATTTAACGTATTTTGAATAAATGGAAGCCACATTTTTGATTCCCTGCTTCTTTTTTGATTTGGTTGGTGGGGTGCATATCAGCTCATCTGGTTTAGATATTGAAAATTATTCAGAAATTTATAACGACACAATAGTTTTGCCAATATCCGGTGCCCAACATGCAGAAGTCCACTATAGTTCTTCAGAAGTAATTTCTACAACATCTAATTAACACATTGCAAACTTTGTTAATTTCTTTTATATTTCATTTTGTTAATTTCTTTTACATTTCATGTGTTGATCTGTATTCTGTGGTCGGATGTAAATTAATACAATTCAGCCTATCACACAAATAGCTGAGCTGTCAGTGAAGCTAATTCATGGCACTCTTATGATCATCAAAACTTTTTCCACCAAACTGGACATCTCCACGGTAAGTGGTAATTGAACCCTTGGACATTTTAGTCCAGATATAGGGACACCACTATGCCACAAGACTCCATAAATTATTTTTAATCAGTCTGTTCGGAAATTTTATAATGCACCTTTGGGGCGAGAGATCTTGAACCTAGCCTTCCTGGTTCAAAGGAATCACTGTGCCACATTACCCCCACCTTGTGATTGCAATTAATTGCAATGTTAACATCAAAAATCAGCTGTAATGCCAATCGTTTGTTATTAGACCCGAAAGCTCTGGAATTCCTTCACTAATTCCTCAAAAACCTTTTGATAATTTGTTCTAATATCTCCCTTGCAGGGCTGCTTTGAAATTTTGATTGATAATACTTCTTCGAGGTACCTAGGATCACTTGACTATATTAAAATGCTATAGACACAGAAGTTCTTGTTGTCATCACAGTACACTACCTCGGGTGAAACTGCAGCATAGAACTGTTAAAGCACCAGCTCCCAGACTCAAGTTGTGGCACAGAGCAGATGTCACAGCTGAAAGGCGAGTACAGAATAGGATGAAGGTGATGTCCATATGTAAGCTGGCACACCTATATGAATGCATATCAACTGAGCGCTATAGTTGGCTGCTGCACTGGTTTTAAATGGCACTGGCACAGAAATAACACAGAAAAGGAGTGAAAATGATCAGCTGTTCACTCAACTGTGTTATTGAAAACTGCCTTCAGATATTATTGAGATTACAGCTTCCAGGTAGGGTTTAATGGCTTAGTTCAGCTGCAGATGGCAACATATTAATTCAGTTAAACAGGCTATCCAATTCACTTAAATGATCTGGAAAACATGGAGAGTCATTAGAAAATAATTCGTGCAGTGAGATTCCACTCAGGTGGAGGATTCACTTAGCACTGCATTATTTGCTTCTAAACAGGATAAACTGGGTCTGTTTTTATTCTCAAAAATCATTTATGACCCGTTATCCCACATTGTCTCAAAATGCAGTACTGTCCTACAGCCCAGCAAATACAGACAAAAGCAAAAGATCCTCAAAGTTTTTCCAAATAAGCACAGGATTGTAGGATGTCTTGGATTTCTTCGTTTTTAAGATTAATATTATTGACTGAATGAAGTGTGAAAAGGTTTGGAATGGTTTATCCTGGGCAGTGACAATAACCCAGAAAATGGAAAGCATTCCGTCCCACTTCAGTTTTTCTTTTAGGTAGGAGACGAATCATTCGGCACGGTGGCTCAGTGGTTAGAACTGCTGCCTCTCAGTGCCAGGGTCCTGGGTTTAATTCCAGCCTCAGGCGACTGGGTGGAGTTTGCACATTCTCCCCTTGTCTGCGTGGGTTTCCTTCAGGTGCTTTGGTTTCCACCCACAGTCCAAAGGCTATAGGTTGATTAGCTATGGGAAATGAGTGCTCCAGGGATAGAGTGGGAGGGTGAGTGTGGGTGGGATGTTCTTTGGAGGGTCAGTGCGGACTCAATGGACCAAATGGTCTGCTTCTGCAGTGCAGGGATTTTATGATACTATTTGCTTCAGAACACACAACCTCTGAGCTGCTCTTAAAGCTGCAACATTTGTTAATAGCTTGTCTAGTCAGTGACCTCCAAAATCTTGATAGCGGATGAATCTGTGATGACATTCTCAATAAGGTTAAATTCCCTCTTATTGGAGAGGGTCAACTGCTTGGCACTTGGATGGTGGGAATGTTAGTTGTCATTTTTCTGTCTAAGCCTGAATGTCGTCCAGGTCTTGCTGCATGCTAGGCAGGACTGCTTCTTTATCCGATAAACTGAAAGGAATGGAGTACTGCAACCATCAGCAAATATCTTCAATTTTTGAGTGTGAAGATTTCTGCAGCATAAGGCTCTTCACAAAAAAAAATTGAAAAACACAGATTTTAGCTATGTTATTTTCAAATCCAGTTTGCACCCTGAACATTGTATTTAGTTTATGAATGATGCACAGGAGCTAAATTCTCAACAACTAACTGTTCAGGTTCTATCGCCGGTTCATCAGTGACATTGATAACAGCTCTGATTGATAACTATATTGACAAGAGGAGTTTTACTGGCTAACTATTTGTTAATTTAAACATTTGAAGGTACTTCAGAACAATAACATTCGCAATTTGCTTCAATTATATTTTTTCAGGTGAATCATCTTTTGAACCACTGCACTCTGTTTCAACATCAGTGTTTAACCCAAAAAAAGTTTTTTTTATTGTGTACCTTTCCTAAGTGTTCAATTTCTAGTTCCTTTACAAATACCGCACAGAATCAGTCCTTTCTGACATTGAGAAAACAACTCAGAATTCAAATTTGATCTGCATGAATGTTGGTCAGTGTTTGCAGTATCTAAAGAGATTGTATACAATTGTATAGTCATCAGCAAACATGCCCACTTCTGCAATTATAATGGATGGAAGGTCAATGATAAAATAGCTGAAAGATAGTTGGGTCTCGAATGCTACTCTGATGACTTTCCTTCTAAAAACCACAATCATTGTCCTTTGTGTGTAGCTCTAACTAGTACAAAACTTTCCCTCTGATTCCCAGTGACTCTATTCTTGCTAAGGTTTCTTGATTCTACACTTGGTCAGATGCAGACTTGATGTCAAAGGCAATCACCCATACCTCTCCTCTGAAGTTCAGCTCTTTGTTTTCAATGTTTGGACCATGGATATGATTAGTTCAAGAGCTGTGTCCATGTCAGACCTCAAACTGTTGGGTAAGTGCCATTCAACAGCACTTCTGACAACACCTTCCATCACTTTCCTAGTTCGAGAGTAGACTGTTGGGATAGTAATTAGCTGGTTGGATTTGTTCATCAACACATAACCCAGGCAATTTTCCACATTGATGCCAGTATTGTAACTACACTAAAACAACTTGCTTATGGTTTTAGAGATAAAAGGTACTGTAGATGCTGGAGAATCCGAGATAACAAGGTGTGGAGCTGGATGAACACAGCAGGCCAAGCAGCATCATAGGAGCAGGAAAGCTTGACGTTTCGGGCCTAGACCCTTCATCAGAAGTGGGGGAGGGGAAGAGGGTTCTGAAATAAATAGGGAGAGAGGGGGAGGCGGATAGAAGATGGATAGAGGAGAGGATAGGTGGAGAGGAGGAAGACAAGTCAAAGAGGCGGGGATGGAGCCAGTAAAGGTGAGTGTAGATGGGGGGGTAGGGAGGAGATAGGTCAGTCCAGGGAGGATGGACGGACAGGTCAAGGGGGCGGGATGATGTTAGTAGATAGGAGATGGGGGTGCAGCTTGAGGTGGGAGGAGGGGATAGGTGAATGGAAGAACAGGTTAGGGAGGCGGGGACGAGCTGGGCTGGTTTTGGGATGCGGTTGGGGGAGGGGAGATTTTGAAGCTTGTGAAATCCACATTGATACCATTGGGCTGCAGGGTTCCCAGGCTCCAAGAAGACTTTCCACATCAAGCGGATGTTCACCTGCACATCTGCCAATGTGGTATACTGCATCCACTGTACCCGTTGTGGCTTCCTCTACATCGGGGAAACCAAGCGGAGGCTTGGGGATCGCTTTGCAGAACACCTGCGCTCAGTTCGCAACAAACAACTGCACCTCCCAGTCACTAACCATTTCAACTCCCCCTCCCATTTCTCAGACGACATGTCCATCCTGGGCCTCCTGCAATGCCACAATGATGCCACCCGAAGGCTGCAGGAACAGCAAATCATATTCAGGCTGGGAACCCTGCAGCCCAATGGTATCAATGTGGATTTCACAAGCTTCAACATCTCCCCTCCCCCAACCGCATCCCAAAACCAGCCCAGCTCGTCCCCGCCTCCCTAACCTGTTCTTCCTCTCACCTATTCCCTCCTCCCACCTCAAGCCCCACCCCCATCTCCTATCTACTAACATCATCCCACCCCCTTGACCTGTCCGTCCGTCCTCCCAGGACTGACCTATCTCCTCCCTCCCCCCCCCACCTACACTCACCTTTACTGGCTCCATCCCCACCTCTTTGACTTGTCTGTCTCCTCTCCACCTATCCTCTCCTCTATCCGCCTCCCCCTCTCTCCCTATTTATTTCAGAACCCTCTTCCCCTCCCCCATTTCTGATGAAGGGTCCAAGCCCGAAACGTCAAGCTTTCCTGCTCCTATGCTGCTGCTTGGCCTGCTGTGTTCATCCAGCTCCACACCTTGTTATCTTGCTTATGGTTTTGGCAGCTTGTGTATTATTCTTCAGTATTACTGACAGATGTTCAGTGCCCATTGCCTTTGTAGTAACCAACATATTCAGTCATTTTAAATAACATGGGGTGTAAACAGAATTGGCTGAAGGCTGGCATCCTTGTTGCTGGGCACCTTTGGAGGCAGCAAAGATGAATTACACAATTACTACTTCTGGCTGAAGAGGTTTGTAAATGCTTCAGCCTTGCGTTCTGCAGTCATGTGCTAGGATCTCCCCTAATTGAGAATGAGGATACTGGTGGATCCTCCTGCTCTAATGTGCTGTTTAATTGCCTACCATCTTTCCAAATCAGATGTGGAAAGACTGCAGAGCTCAGGTTTGATCTGTTGATTACAGGATTGCCAATGCTGTGTCATATTGTGTGCTGCTAGAGTTCCACTTTATCCTTTGTTGTAGCTTCACCAAGTTGACGCCTCATTTTTTATTTATGTACTGCCACCCTGCACTCTTTAGTGAAGCAGATTCATCTCCCAACTTGATGGTAATGGTAGAGCAGGGATATGCCAAGCCATGAAGTTGTAGATTGTCATCAAAAACAATTCTGCTCCTGATGGCTCACAGCATGTTATGGACGCACAGTCTTAGTTTGCTCGATCTGTTTGAAATCCATCCCATTCAACACAGCGATATTGCCACACAACACAGTGGACAGAATTCTCATCGTGAGGATGGATCTTCATTTGCACAACTGTGCAGTGGTCACTCTTACAGATGTTTTCTTCATCAGATACATCTGCAGCTGGTAGATTGTTGAGGATGAGGTCAAGTATGTTTTTTTCCATCTTGTTGGTTCCCTTACCCTCTGCTGAAAACCCAGTCTAGCAGCAATGTCCTTTCAGCTCAACCAGCTCAATCAATTAGGGTGGTGATTCCAAGCCACGCTTGGTGATAGGCAACCACAATATATTCTGCAGCTTTCGTGTGTATTCCAAATGGTTTTCAACATGGAGGTGTACTGATTCATCAGCTAAGCAGGTGGACTTACAGGCTTTCTTCCACACAATCACCCATTTAAGCGTGTGAAATATTTCTAAGCGTTTCTTGTAAATACATTAACAACTTAATTCTCATCAATGTACAATACGTGGTGTAATTCATATCAGTGACCTCATGCAAAGAAAATCAGGATCCACTTGCCATTCATCATAAGATGCTTTATTTTTTGCATAAAGGTCTGTTTCATTTTGTTCAAAGGCCAGAGCAGATGTGCTCATAGAAATTGTGTTAGAGCACAGCTTAGGTTAATTGCTGTGAATGAAGTCAGCAGATCAGTTGGCAAGTTTGAATTGAAAACCGTTTTCAATTCAGACTAATCCTGCATTTTTTTAGTCTAATTTGCACTGCTCTGGCTGTTTTCTAGCCATCATGTTTCCAGTTTATTAAGCTTAAACTAAATCCCCAAGCTAGCAGCTTGCATTTAAATTCAGGACTGTTAATGAAACTTGACTAAAATGGTGCATCAAAAAGTTAAAGATCTGCAACATGCATAATTAAAAGGGACACTGTAGTCATTTGGAAAGATGCTCACCAGGATAAATTCCTAAATGCAGGAAATCTTGGTTCCGGTAGCATTCTTTGATAATTTCCAGTCTGGTCATTGGGAATATTTGTGACACTGATAAAATAGTGTTGAAAACAGAATTGTGCAGCAAGAACTCTGTTCAAACATGACTGAAATTCTGGGTTAACATTTTTCAGTGATAATGCTTTGAACAAATATTACTGTCATATTTATGCGGATTTTAACAGCACCACTGAATTAATTGAACAAAGAATTAGCGCAGATGAAAGAAACAGTTTAATAAATGAGTGTGACAAAACAGTTCAGCTACTGATTCGGTGTAAATGCCTCCATCTCTGCCATAAAATCTCATCCTGCAAATCCAGCCTGTCTACACATTCCTTCTTTGCCTGTGGCAAAATCCATCCTACCAAACATGCCGACTTCATTATCTGATGCAAGGCTTAACTCCTGCCGTTGGCTGAGAACTCATGTCCTAATAAAAACAGGTTATCTTTGTAGAAGCATCTGGAATTCTTTTAAAATAACAGAAATTGATTCTTTAACATGACAAATATTTAGTCAATTAAATACCAAATCCTTTGAAGGAAAAATGCAGATTAATGGAAGTTTTATTGGAAAAAGTAAATGTCTTTCCATTTGTACTAGGTGGCGGATCATTTTAAAAGAAAACATTCTGGCATTTAGTGCACAAATTAATTTGATTCAAGCATCTCATGTCTTTAATTGAAGTCTTATGCTAAGAGGACAGTAACTGGAGGCAAATAAATGAGAAAAATTACACAAAATAGTATATTGAAGAGAAATGATTCATGCAAATTCACCATTATGAATAACCTACATTGAAATAATGAATTTAAATAGTCTTTGTAGTGCTTTAACTCATGATAAATGTCTGTCATCTCAGCTATGCAACCTCTGAAGTGTGCGATAATTAAAGAAAGGGAGGAGCTTAATCAACAAATTAAAACACAGATTATTTATAACTCACAGTAAATCCAAGCAATTTTTTTCAAACAAGGGTTCCCTGGAAAACACACAATTCCTTTTTGTGTAATAAAGTGCCAGACCGAAACTAACGTACACTGATTGTATCAGTCATTGAAAAATGTACAAGTTCCTCGCTTGCTTAATTCTGTTGCCTTTAAATCATGACCTGCACCGGTGCAGTTCACTTCATTACATAAACATCAAGAGGGTTCATCTCGGCTGTATCTGAATGACGGTGTGCAACATCAATTAGGCAAAGTAGAACTACAAATGCTAGACACAGATTTTACATGGTCTATGAGAATTATTACTATGCTGTTCCATTTCAGATGAATCTATTTCTAATGAATAAATTTAACTTGTCAATTTTCAACAGTATGTCAATAGTCAATGATTTATTCATTCACTTTTTCAAATATTTAAGGCAAAATAAAAAACTTAAAATACACTTAAGAAGCTAAATCAATCAATCCATTACTCTAGAAGAAAATTAGCTTGTGTAATAATATTTAGGACAAGCCACATACAAACTTTAACCTATAGAAGATGTAGAAAAAAAACTGACAGTTGCTCAAAGCGGCAACTCAGAACAAGTCTGAATAAATATCCAATTCATATGAAAACAAATAATTATGGCACATTTAAAATACAGTGTAGGGTAAAGAGTTATTAAAGCACAAGATTGAAGACGACCCTCGTTGTTCATCTTGTCAACTTAAACAAATCAGGGACACTATCTTATATTCATCTCTTCAATCCTCAACTATTGCTGGAAAAAAAAATACGCACTTATGAAGCTTTTTGTCTCCTACTTATCAGGACAATTTGCAAGAAATACCCAAATAAGGGGAAAGCAAACATTTATCCTATATGAGAGGAGTGTGATGATTGATTGGCAAATTCTAATTTGCAGACGCATTGCCGTGGAGAACCCGCTAACTCTATGGCGATGTCTCACTGAATAGAATCCACTTGCCAGCCAAACAACTATTTCCTATGATACAGTGTAAATGTTGTTTTCTCTTCAAGACAATTCACGTGAAACACAAGTGATGAGTGTAAGATGTGAAGCTTAAAAGAATTATTTTCTCTTCTCATCAATATTCAAATTCTGTATTACCAAACAAGTATTTGAATTCTCATTGACCAATAAACCTGCTATCCCACTCAGGTTTGCAAGCATTATCTGCTTCCAGTATTCCCAAGGGCAGTTGATTCCATAAATTTATCAGCCCCAGTGTGAAGGATTTAATCTCAACTGATTGTTTGCTTTCCTTTTTCCAAACTCTAGTCTACAGCTTTCATTGCAAGGGGGTTTGAGTATAGGAGGAAGGTTGTCTTGCTGCAACTGCTATGGTCAGACCACTCCTGGTGTACAGCGTGTAGTTTTGGCCTCCATACCCAAGGAAATACATAATTGTCACAAAAGTAGTACAGCAAAGGTTCCCTAGGCTGATTCTGGGGATAAAGTCAGAAATCACACAACACCAGGTTACAATTGAACAGGTTTATCTGTAATCACACAAGCACCGCATCTGACCAGGGGGTTCCACTCTGAAAGCTTGTGTAATTTCAAGTAAACCTGTCAGACCATACCCTGGTGTCGTGTGATTTCGGACTTTGTCCACTTTAGTCCAACACCGGCACCTCCACATCATGATTATTGGGATGGCAGGTTTGTCCAATGGAAAGAAATTGGTTTGATTGGGTCTATTTTCATTTAAGTTTAGAAAGAATGAGAAGATCTCACTAAAATGCTTAAAATTCTGATAGCAGATATATTTTTTTTCCCTGGCTGGAAGGTCCAGAACTGTGGATCACAATTTCAGAACCTGCAGAAGACCATTTCAAACTGAGATGAGGAGAAATTTCTCCATTCAGAGAGTGCTGAACCTGTGGAATTCTCTACCCAAGAGTGTTGTGAAGGTGAAGTCACTGAATATATTTAAGAAATAAATAAATGTCTTGAAGTTAATGGTGTCTCGGGGTAGAGGAGAGAGAATGGGAGAATGCTGTTGACATAGAGGATCAGCCATGATTATGTTGGATGGCGAAGCAGAGTTGATGGGCTAAATCACTTAGTCCTGCTCCTACGTTTCTACAGTGCCTGGTCAGAGTTTGTGTCGAGCAATTCATGAGGATTCAGTTTGGATTAAGTTACTAGAATGCCTCAACTTAACCAAAGCGCAGTTTGCAGTAATAGTGAATTACAAATTACCAAGCAGATATAGCTGTCATTGGAGTTATTTGCCCCTTTTGCATAAATTGTGCAACAAAATGCAAAGTATCCTTCATGGTTTACAGTCTTAGTATAATTGCCATATGGCCAAATTAATTTGCTGTTGAAGAATTATTGATATTTTAAACAAAATAGATACGCAAATTTTCATAAAACTTTACAAGGTCCAGGTCCTTCCATCAGGGCACTAAACCTAGACAGACAACAACCATGTATATAGAAACCTTTTAGCAGATGACCAGCAACAAACTGAACCGTTTTTGCAAGTCACTGAGTGTCTTATGTAATCAGTGGGATAGATAACACCCCCTACTTCAACAGTAGGGTCCCATTTCTATATCAAAAGTGGCATAATAGAAAGAAAGAAAGAAAGAAAGAAAGAAAATGTGACAGTATCACTGAACCATTGTTTATTCTCCTGCTTCTGCCACAAACGTTTACTGTGATAAGAGACTTCATTCACATGATGTCAAGATCACAAAGCTGAGAACCAACTACAGGCATGTCATACATTCCATCAAAAGAACAAAGTACGCACATCTCCATTTTCCATTAAATTGATAGTGGATAGTAGGACGTGATTTTTGCACCGTCTAGTCAGTATCTATTATCCTATCATCTGTGATCCCTAACAATTCTGTCTAAGTATAGGCCAATCAACACCTGGTACACAAAATTTACAAGTTCTTCCTTCATTAGAAACAATGTTCCAAGATGTTATTGCCTCCATTTTCCTAAACTAAAAGGATTACATAGGATTTACAACTGGTCCGTGCCTATGTTTTAAGGGTTACTAGAGTCTCCTATCCTCTGTTCTTAGCTAAATTTATCATTAATTTCTACCCCTTTCTCCCTCATTTGCTTGTCAAACTTTCTGCTTGTCAAACAGCCACACCCAATGATAATGAGCACCACATTGTCAATGTCTAGGTCAAGAATTTGCTCCTGAACTCCCCATTGGATTTTTTGATGACTATTGTGTACTGATGACCTCCAAGCTCTGCCGAAGAGAAATCACTCTCTCTGTATCAACTCGACCAGAATCATCTTTAATTTCAAATACCTCAATTAGATCACCCCTCAAACCTTCCTTTCTCAAGACAACAGCTTTTCCATATGTGTGAACACTCACATCTCTAGTATCATCCTTTTAAATCTTATTTTTATTCTTCGATAGATGCTGGCATCGCTAGCTAGAACAGCATTTATTCCCCATCCCTAATTGACTAGAGGACAGTTAAGAATCACCCACTTGACTGTGGGTCTAGAGTCACATGTAGGCCAGGTCAGATGAGGACAACCATTTCCTTCCCTAAAGGACATTAGTGAACCAGATGGGTGTTTCTGACAATTGACAATGGATTCGAAGTCATCATTAGATTCTTAATTCCAGACTTTTTTTTGTATTGAATTAAAATTCCAACAACTACAACGGCAGGATTCGAACCCATGTCCCTCAACATTACCTAAGTCTACCGTTATACCATTAGGCTACTGCCTCCCCTCTTTGCATCCTCTTTCTTTACTGTAGTGACCAGGACTGTACACCATACTCTTAAACCTGGTCTAACCAAGGATTGATATAGGTTTGGTATTATTTCCCTATTTTTCAAACTCTACATTATCAAATTTGCTGTTACCTCTTTTTAGACAGAAAATGTTTAACTGATGATGAATAAATTATGTTTCAATAAGCAGTTTTAAAGCTGATTAACATCACAAGTATATTTGAATGTTGCATCACATAAGAATCAACATGGTTAAGCAATGCCTTTCTAATTTTTAACTGTGGTTGATCAATCTAATTATAACCAATAATGTTGATAAAGTTCAAGGGCACATAATATCTAACCAACTTGCTACTAGTAAAGTTCCTTTCTTCCTAAAAAAAAAAGTCTCTGTATTGTCAGCCCTTTCCTTGTCAGCCCACTATAGTCTATCTAAATGCTTCATCCCATGGAGGTAAAGAAGAAATAAAATCTGCTTTGCTGTGTACTGTACCCCTTGACTGTATTAGAATAAAAACTACAAACCTACCCCAATGAGCATGGCAACCACATGAAGCAGCACAGCATGTACATTGAACCTGAACTCATGGAGTGACAGTGCTGCACTTTAATGCACAGGAACCAAAAAAAGGTTTCAACAGGAGCAGAGCTGCTGATAAATTGTGGATATAAAATTTAAACCCACTTATTAAAGCAGTGGAAGATGCATGTTAAACAGTAAAACCTTTGAGGAAAAATCAATCCATGTTATTATTGCTTTTAGTTACAGAGCAAATCTACATTTGGAGGTCTCACTGACCAAATGGAGTCGGGGACAGGATAATGCCCACTTAGTTGGGAAAAGATAAACAAAGGAATTAGAACTGAGAGAATGAAAATAACTTAAAATCAGGGGAGGAGGAATAAATAAAGCTCAATTTCACGACCATCTGTTTTAAATAAGACAGAAAGCCATGCCATGCAGCTCTGCATTCCTCAGCTCATATAAACCTCCAGCTAAACTTCTCTCCATCTTGCTGTTACTCCTCCCCCCACTGCCACGTACACAAACACAAACGCACACTTATAAATATAAATAAAAGTTGAAACTGTAAATCCATTTTGGCAGAACAGAAATGAGTCAAAAGCCTCTCTAATAACACACGGTACTTAGGTCAAAATACAGTAAACCTGAACAAATAGCTGCACTTCAGCAGGCAAGACAAACATTACATTACTCCAGTTAAAACAAACATACCATTAATAAGTAAATATGAGAATGTCCCAATTAATGTAGGACCCATCAAATGCACACAAGTAAAATTAGGCAGTATAATTTACTATGCAATGAGCTGTCAAAACAGATTAAGGACAATGAAAGTCATGAACAATACAATTTTCTCTTTTTAATGCACATGCTTTTGTACAATCCTTTCTGACAACTGCATTAGATTTTCAGACAGCTATATTTGAATCACTATTATTGACTGATTAGCAGGCTTATCTGAAATGTATGAGACTGATTGATCTATGCTGGGTGGTAATGCTTAGAATACAGTGCTTGCTATTACAAATATCCCTGATTAAACCTTGATACTTATCTTAAACATGTTTCTCACTCTTTTCTCTCAAGGTCAAGCCAAATCTGCAATATCAAAAGCTGAAGACTCTACTCCCTCCCAACCTACTTTGGAAGAGTTTTCAAAATGGATTTTTCTCAAATCAGCCATGTCTAGGCATTGCCAATAGTCAAAATCGTCTGTGGTTGCATTTATCAATTATATTAAAATACTGTTAACTGTGGGCTTGATTTCAGAATGCAATGATACTGATGATCAATCAAACTTTTTTTGCATGCAGGGGTTGGGGGAAAGATACTAGATAAAAGTAGAATGTTGGCCAAGTCAGCATGAGTACTTCAGAAGGTCAAAATGGGTGATTAGCCATGAAATGAAATTCTATCTATCAAGCTAATCTGGCAAGTGAGCAAATTATTTCTCAGTTTACAGTGATATATAGATGTTAATTTTGTTAATAATGTTAAATCCTAAACTAGATCAAACATGACATTTTCAAAAGATTTGCGGTTAATCATTGCAATCAAAGTGAGAAATACTGATGCTCTGAAAATAAATTCTTTGCTAAGTTAGGCAATCCTTTTAAGGAGCAACATGATAGGAGCAGGAAAACTTGACGTTTCGGGCCTAGACCCTTCGATGGGTCTAAGCCCGAAACGTCAAGTTTTCCTGCTCCTATGATGCTGCTTGACCTGCTGTGTTCATCCAGCCCCACGCTTGTTATCTCGGATTCTCCAACATCTGCAGTACCTTTTATCCCTTTTAAGGAGCAAATGCTTTAAGGGGGGAAAATTTTCTGAAGAAGGGTCCAGACCCGCAATGTCAGCTTTTCTGCTCCTCTGGTGCTGCTTGGCCTGCTGCGTTCATCCAGCTCTACACCTTGTTATCTCAGACTCCAGCATCGGCAGTTCCTACTATCTCTGACCCTTAGCTCAGGCTCCACAGCTCAGAGGTTAGAGTGCTGGTCTTGTAAACCAGTAGTCATTAGTTTGAGTCTCACTGGGGCCTTTGAAGAACCTCATATTCCTGCTTCTTTCAATTGTAAAAGGAGCTATTTATTTTTCTAGGGCTCCCTTTTGTGGTGTAAAGGTAGTGTCCCTACCCGCTAAACCACGAAGCCAGGTTCAAGTCCCACTTGCTCCAGAGGTGTGTAATATCATCTCGAACAGGTTGATCAGAAAAAGGCTCGCGGTGGCCCCTAAAGGAACAGTGACATCAAAGTATTTATAAAAAGTTTTGGAGTACATGATTTATATTCTAGATGTCACACTATAAATTTTAAGAGGAAAAAAAATTACAGAAAAATATGTTGCATCCTTTCAATTTGGTGATGGAAATTTCCACTCACCAATCATAAATGAACAGCGATTTAGGTCTAACTGTTGTTGGAGCCTAGTTAAAATATTCCCTTTGAAAAATACCTGATCTGTTGCCTTAAAGGAAAAGCTGAGAGATAACTGAACACCGCAATCATGTTTTGTACCCTTAACAACGCCATAGGACATGAGCAAGTAGTCTTAAAATATTTTGTCCTTATATACAACCTCAGCCTGAGATGGGAGACAACAAACCTGTGCTCAAGGCAGGAGCTTTGTTATTGAATTAGCTGTTGGATGTAGAAGAACAGCCAAAGACAACAATTTAAATCTCTGTCAACTCATAATACAGTATGTTGACACTCTATCCTATCACCAGTTACATTCTCTTTCAAGCACCTTGAGACAATGTTCTACATTAAAAGATTCTGTGCATTTGCAAGGTTTTGCCATCTATCCATTTACCTTCCAATGTATTACTTCTTCAGAGGCAAATTTAATATGATAAAGATAATGTTAGCATTAACCTCTCTGAATAACAGTGCAACGATCATGGAGGCACCAAATTTCCTTAGCTGAACCTAACATTTTTTTAAGGGTATGCTGCAAGAAAATAACACAAGTTTTAAGGATGAATCTTCCAAATTTAATTCGGAGACAAAGTGGATTTTTACATACAATGCGTAAAAAAAAAGCTCTGATGCTCACAGGGATTTTGGAACCAAGAATCGTAACCTCTAATTGGTGTGGATGTAGAAAAAGTTTAAATAACCTGGACCACAGCATTATTTTTGTATTCTGCACAGCAAGCCAACTGTGCTTGGCAAATAGCAAGAAAACTATTTTTTAAATTCAATGTGAAGGTAAATTATTTTAGGGAATGTCACTTGCTGGAGTTACTTCATGTTTAAAATTGATCAAATTATGGCTCAGCTTTATCCTCTCTAATACGGCAAAATGTTTTATAAATGCAGAAAACCAAATGATGTGAAAGAAAATGGGAGGAACTTGTCAGATTCAATATAGGCATGAAGCCAGGAGGAGGGAAGGGCTGTAGAAAAATTCAGCTGTCATCATGCTCTCTAAGAGCATTGGAAAGTCAATGCCATAGACACGAACACAAAGCGTCAGCTATTTGGAGTTTTAACAAAAAAACTTGAATGGGTCAGCGGGTCTCCTGGTACTGAGTAGGTGGACGTGCTTGCATTGATGGATCAATAAATTTGCCTGGATTGATGATATGTTTCAATTTACTGAATTCATTAATAAGCTTGCCTCTACTGTCAGCTCACAATGTTCACATTTGTGTTATCATTTCCAAGGATCGTCTTGAATTTTCTTTAGATTATTGATTCATGAATGGATTAGCTGCCTAGTAAGATAATCAGTATACCATTGTAACCCCCGGTTTAATATGCCTCTATCTAGCATCCTAAGTGTATTTTCCAGATGACCAGAGACAGTGACGGCTCTTTACTGAGAGGAGCCTGCTGCAGCCACTTTTTCCCCCCTGTGCCACTTAAATTGTGTATTAAACAGTGCAAGCAACAGACCCACTTTAACCAGCAGCAACCAGGCTGGCAATATGCATACACCATTTCCACTCCTCTCACAGCCTTCCCAATAGGAGGCTCCTTGAGCACCTGTACTGCCATGTGGGCAGGTGAGTGTTTACCTGCGTCTACCTGGGCAACACCTTGGTGAATGAGCTGAGCGTTGTACAGCGTTTTTAAATGTCCTAACATTCAAGGCTATGTGCCTAGTGCAAGAAAGTGAGACTGGTATAGGTAGTAGTGTACTTTTGGCAATACTAAGTTGATGGGCTTTGGCCCTTTGGGGCCTCTTCGACAGAGCAGGCAGCCCAGAGCAGGGGCAGCAGCAGAAGTAGGAACAGGCTGCAAGTCAACGAGATCAGGCAGTCTGGGGTGCGCGCGAGGTCGAGCCCTTGAGGAGTAGGAGCCCAACATGGCCAGATGCTTATGGGCTGTGGGTTTTGAACTGTTAACTGTCCAACTGGAATGTCACTGTCAAGGACTGTGCCAATTTATAGCAAAAACTAATGTAAAGCACTTGACGTATTCGAGCTCCAAAGGATGACAGTTACCACAGTAATTATTTGCACACAACAAAGAATGGCAGCAAATTAGATAAGAGCTACAGGTATGCCATCAAAGAAGCAAGAAAGCTTTCTCCCATCTTCCCAAGATAAAGAAAGTGATTTTTGAAAACTTTGCTGCTGATTAAAAAAAAATCAACTAGTTAAGAGATGTAAAGAAAGAGCGACCAAAGAGTAAAAGGTTGACCTAAGTGAATGTCAGAAAAGGTCACAAAAGGTGAACATCAAAGAATCCATTTGATAAACAAGAAGCCCAATGCCATGACGAACATTCTTCCCTCGCAATGACCCAAAAAAGAGACGAATGGAGATTTATCTTGTTGTCTGTGGGAGATTGCTCTGTTCAAATTAGATTATATGACAACAGCAGTACAATATGGTGACACAGGTGTAAACTGGATGCCACCTCAAAGTAATTAATTCGTGTTGAGCCATTTCCATAGTCCTAAAGACCTGCAAAAAAGTGCAAATTTTTCTCTTAGCAGAACTATAGGGCTGAATGGCCTTTTCCCATCCTGTTTTCTCTACTCAGGAGAGGTAAATCATTGATAATAGGTACTGCAGATGCTGGAGAATCCGAGATAACAAGGTGTGGAACTGGATGAACACAGCAAGCCAAGCAGCATCATAGGAGCAGGAAAGCTTGACGTTTCGGGCCTAGACCCTTCTTCAGAAAAATCATTTCCTGTTTATAGTTTAGATTTTCATTCAATTTATCTTTTATCCTTGAGCTTTGATTTGGAGCTGCTATTTGAAGGAAAAGTAATACCAAGTTGAAAAGACCGTAAGACAAAAAAAAAAAAACATATAGAAACAGAGACCAAAGTTTGATGTACTTTGTTCTGTCTAGGCCTGTATATTTCCACACAATTTATCCCTTTAACATTAAAAACTTTAAAATTCTCACAGAGAAAAGAAAAACATAATTAAAATACATAAAGTAGAGGATGCCGAAACATGGTGAGAGTTAGGAGAAGTGACGGATACTTAAAATGTTTCGAGATGCTTTGTGAAATTAACACAGAATGCAGACATTCAGGAGACCAAGGTTCAGCTGCCACATTTCTGTAGTGGAAGGCAAGACCAAAACTGTGTTTACAGTGCATGCATTTATTTTTGGTCAACGTATCCACTAATCACAGTAGATACCTGAAATATAATAGTGAATTCAGTACCATTATCATACAAAATACACACATTCTGATTGGCAATCAGAACGATTACATTTCTAACCATTTGGAAAGACACATTAGATGCTTGATTGTAGGATTGTGCAGATTTAAAAGTCGAGGTGAATTGCTTTTTGATATATTTTTGGAGTTCTCAACACTTGATTTTTGGACTCTAGTTTTGAGTCAGTTTTAGGTAGCTTTTAAGCCTCCACTCAGAAATTATATTACTATGTGAATAAATATTTAAATTTTACATCTAAATTTGACCAGGCAGTGATTATAGATCATTTGATGCAACTTACAACCCTTATTTTGTATGTTTATCACAAAAAAAACCATCTTGTGAAATGGATATGTTAAAAATAACTCACTTAAATTATTCGTCTCAAAATGGTTTTAAGTATGCCAGCTCTTAAACTTGCAAGTTTAGCTTAATGATACTAACTATGTGTTTAAATAAACTAGTCACTATACACTCCCTGTAAATATTGATTAATCACCAGCAACAACTTGCATTTTTTAAACATAGTAAAACATCTTAAGGTGCTTCATAGGAGCAAAATCAAACAAAAAAGTTAATACCAGAATACAAAAGCAGATTTTAGGGCAGATAAAAATAGAACTTCAGGAGCAAATGAAAAGAAGAAATAAAGTAGAGAGATAATAATTGCTTGAAATGGAGCTTGAAGCATTCATTGAATAACAAGAGTTAGAAATTCAAGCATTAAGTAATAATAAATCTATATTCTTGCCTTTAACTGACTTTTCTTTTTCTATTTTGATACCCCTTGATTTTCATCACTGATGGGCCAACTAAATTTCCTTGTAGGTTTGGCGGACAAGATACGTCCTATTATATGCTTAAAGAAGAAATCTGCACGCAACAATATTCTGTTTTGTATCCTTTTCAGATCCCACCAGTCTCAATTACCCTTTTAAATCTCTACACCACATATCCTAATACTTTCTGTAATTGTATAATGTTTGTCTTTGGTTTACAGACACTTGCTGCCTTCATAAAGGCAGGTGATGGACAGTCTGATATATCACATCCTGCATTCATGGTAATGTACATGCATCATCTGCCGAGCTGCACAAAACTGGTGGCTGTTTACGCTCTGAAACCATAAAAGGTAATGGAATGAACAGAATTAGATGCAGTTATGATGTTTCCTCGATAGTGCTGCACCAACAGACATCCTACACTTCAAAAACCCATTTCCTCTCTCAACAGCTTGGCTGGAGACAAATTGACTTTCTTTCACAAATCACCAGCGCTTTCCTTTTTCCTGAAAGCAAAGTACTTTGTGAAGATGTTTCTGCCAAATTTCTTTGACGCAAATACATTTGATTCACTGGCTATGGTCTATCATAATACTCAGCTCTACTCAGACCAATCTCTTGGTTCATTTCTCATTGAGCTATTCTCATGTTTCGTTCTTCCTTTCATGATGAATTTCCTTAATTACATCCTCAATCACAAACTATAGTTATGAAGCTATTTGCATTCTCTACAATAAAAACAACAATAGATACAATCCTAGAAACAAACATAATCATTAAAATCAATCTGGTATCAACGTTCGTCTGACAGTGCTCCACATTTCTTTATTCATTGGACATGATGGTAATTCTTCAAAGGATAACTCTGGTGTTATGTTTTTACGATTATGATTTCATTAACTTGTTATATACTGTCACTGCATCTTTTGCAGGTTATAGATTCTCTTGCCTAATTCACTGATGACATTTCCTCCACAGGGTCTAATAATCCTCCCTCAGGTACACATTTGCCCAAATTATCATCATTTTCTGGAGATTGCCAAGTTACTCAACCAGGCCCAGGTTTTATAGACAATAGACAATAGGTGCAGGAGTAGGCCATTCGGCCCTTCGAGCCAGAACCACCATTCATTATGATCATGGCTGATCATCCACAATCAGTATCCTGTTCCTGCCTTATCCCCATAACCCTTGATTCCATTATCTATAAGAGCTCTATCCATCTCTTTCTTGAAAGTATCCAGAGACTTGGCCTCCAGTGCCTTCTGGGGCAGAGCATTCCATATATCCACCACTCTCTGGGCGAAGAGGTTTTTCCTCAACTCTGTTCTAAATGGCCTACCCGTTATTTTTAAACTGTGTCCTCTGGTTCTGATTCTGGTTTTGATGATAATCAGCTAAAAACTGATTCAACATATCATAACCAGCAACTGCTGGTGTTAACAGCTGTTCATGAAATCCACCAGTCTCCAAGTCATCAGGCATCCCAATCAACAACTTGAAATTGCAATGACAAATAATTTGCATCGCATCTAGTAAGAATATAGTGACACCAGTAGGCCATTCAGACTGTCAAGACTACTGTGCTATTTGCCCTATATCAGGGCAGCACAGTGGCTCAGTGGTTAGTACTGCTGCCTCACAGCCCCAGGGACCTTCAATTCTAGCCTTGGCTGAGTGCCTGTGTGGAGCGTGCACATAGTCCCCATGCCTGCATGAGTTTCTGCCGGATGCTCCAGTTTCCTCTCTCAGTCCAAAGATGCACTGGTTAGGTGGACTGACCCTGCCAAATTGTTCTATAGTGTTCAGGGATGTGTAGACTAAGTGTATTAGCCATAGGAAATGCGGGATGATGGGGCGGAATGCTCTTTTGAGGCTTGGTGCAGACTCAATGGGCCAAATGGCCTCTTTTTGCACTGTAAGGATTCTTTTTTGAACTGTTCAGTCAGATCATGTCTAATCATCTACCTCAACATCACTTTCCTTCACTATCTCCATATGATGAATAATGTGTCTTGAGGAGGATGTTGGAACAGCAATCAATATGTATCTCTCTTGTGCACTTAAAATACAACAGTGGATCGGACCTCCTCAGCCAGAAAACTCGTTCCCCACATACTAGCCAAGATGTGCCAGTTTAATGAATGGTCATACACAAATGGCTGAGACACAAGAATGACAACGTCCCAGTAACTCCAGCTGCAGCCAACTCAGAACGATTATGGTGTTATCCAGAATACACCATTCAATTTTATGTTCATCAACTGAGTAGAATACACAAATTTGTGTATTCTAAAGAACTTGAAAAACATCAATAAATTATTTTAAAAGAGGATGGTCTCACTGATAGAACGTTATTGCATTCAAAATTACAAAACCATTCTGACATACATTTGTAATCAACAACCAGCATCTTCTAACATTCACTGAAATGATCTTTCCGCTTATCTATGGAAAACAAAGACAGAACGCAAGACGATGCACACCGAGTTCCAGCAAGTACCTTCAGCATGTTAGATATACAAGTGAAAAATACCCAACAGTGAAAAGAACAAATGGGAAGACTTCCACTTGTATAGCATTTTTTGTCAACCAAGCATCTCAAAGTAAGTTACAGTTGATGGAATAATTTTTGAAGTGTAGTCACTGTTGTTATGCAGGATAAGCACTCCGCAATCTCCCTAAAACAGCAAAATGATAATGACTGGCTAATTGGTTTTTAATGATGTTGAAGAAGGGATACATAGTGGCCATGACATCAGGAAGAACTCCCAGGTCTTCCTCAAGATAGTGGGATCTCATCAGGGTGACCAACTCTGAGGTCCATTGGAGGCAAAATGCAGCAGACATTCTAATGATGCCTCTGGAGTAAGAGGCAGGGAGGGAGATGGATGGAAGCTGTCAGCTGCTGCCTTCACATTCCAGCGCTGTGGATGCTGCAGAAGTAAAGCAAGGTGAGTCACGCTGACCTTACCAGAAGTTGTTCTGAAAAAAATCCTGATCCAGATATCAGTTTCACTTTTTCATTCTCTTTTCCTCCTCCGCACACACTCTAACCTGCCAGGTCCTTCTCCTCCTTGTGGAGGCCGGAGAGTGAGCAACTGTTTGGAATGTGCATTGCACACACATAGGGGTGTGCGGCTTATGTGTGAAAGTCAAAAGATCTTCAGACAAGAAGAAGCAGTCTCTAAATATCTGTCTCAGAAATATGGGACAGAGGTTGTCCTGGTGACAAACAATCCAGAACATGGGACAAATGCCTCAATTACAGGGAGCTTCTAGAAAATCCACAAAGGTCTTATACATCCAATCATGCTGGCAGAGGAGACCTCAGTTTAATGTCCCATGCAAAAGGCAGCACTTCCAACAGTACACCACTCCCTCAAGGCAGCATGAAAGTGTCAGCTTTGATATTTTGTTAAACTCACAAATGCCCTGTATAACAATCTTTTATTTTAAGTTCCTCTCATCATAAGGGCATTCCATTGGCCCTAATTACTTGCTGTGCCTGCATTTTAATTTTTTGTGATACATGCACTGGAACACTTAGATTTCTCTGCAGCGAAGAATTCTGCAGACATTCTCTGTTTAAATAATAGATTTTAAAAATTCCTCCTGTCAAAGGGGCAGCACAGTGGCTCAGTGGTTAGCACTGCTGCCTCACATTGCCAGGGACCCAGGTTCGATTCCAGCCTCGGGCAACTGTCTGCATGGAGTTTGCACATTCTCCCCATGTCTGCATGGGTTTCCACCGGGTGCTCCGGTTTCCTCCCACAGTCCAACGATGTGCAGGCTAGGTGGATTGGCCGTGCTAAATTGCCCACTGTGCCCTGGGATGTTTACATTAGGTGGGTTAGACATGGGAAATCAGGGGTAGGATAATGGGTCTGGTTGGTATGCTCTTTGGAGGGGTGGTGTGGACTTGTTGGGCCGAATGGCCTGTTCCCACACTGTAGGGATTCTATAATTCTGTGATTCTGAAGTGAAGAAGTTCACTGTTTCATACATTATTCCGGCATCATGGTTCCTGGTCAGGAGCCTGTAGATCACTCCCACAGTGACTTTTTCTCTACTATCTCTCATCTCCACCTAAACCAATTCTAAATCCTGATCTCCTGAACCAGCGCCAGCTCTAACTGTTGCAATATCATCTTCCATTAGGAATGCCACACCTCCTACTTTACTTAATTTTCAATCCTTCTTGAACGTGATGTGCCTACCAACATTCAGAACACAATCATAGACGTGTGGCTGGAGAATGGCAATCATATATCACATCATAGTAATTCAACGCAATGTGTACTATCAATTAAGCTAATTTGTCTAAATGTTATATTGGCAGTATCTGGTCATCTAAGTATGCTGGTACATCGTACAGATTTTTTTTTTCTCTCCACGTCCCTTCCTGTCATTATCTGATCTTTCCACATTAATATTTTGCTCCCCTGCCTCAACTCTGTCCCTTGATTTGCCCAAATTTTACCCCTGAGCACCTCTGTAGTTTTAAGCCCTCTCCCCTTCCCAAATTCTGCAGCTTGCAAGAACACCCATCCAGTTCAGATGTAGACTGTACCAACAGTACAAATCTCACTTTCCCCAGTACTGGTGCCAGGAGCAAGAACCCAAACTTCTCCCACACCACTCTTTGAACCATGTTTCAAATTTTTCCCTAATCTTATTCATTTTATCCTAATTTGCATGTGATTTAGCAGTAATCCAGGGACTCCTACCTTAGAGGTTCTGCTATTTAATTCAGCACTGACTTCTCATACTCCCTCAACAGAACCCCTTTCTTAATTCTACCTGTCATTGTCGATTATATGATCCATTGCAGCCAGTGTTTTATCCAGTGTCTGAAGTTGTGTCGTTTTTATCAACACCTCAGCTAGGTCTACTGTATATTCAGTCTCCACTGTACAAGAGAAGAGTCATCTCAGAATTACCCAAAATGTTACAATACAACAAATTATGTCTTAAATATCTATAAGGTAACATTCTAAATAGTGAATCTGACAATTGTCAACTCACTGGTCACAAAGTGTGCAAATAGAAAATGCATATCTGGTGATTTCTCTCCATATCTATTATGACCTTTTCAACATGGAATGAACTATTAAAGCAGCTTTTCACATGTATTCAAGGAATTCACTTTGGAAACTTTACATCTACTTTTTGAAGAGTGCTTTTAAGTTGATGGAACTTCAAGAGTAAAAAGCTATATATGAAAAAAATCCAATTGAACAAGCGTCTCATTTTATCAATTACATCAGAGTGAAAGGGTATTTAGAGCCTGTAATGGATGTGTTTGTGTAGAATGCGTGAGTTGGACAGTATGGTGCCGTCAAACACTGATCGAAGTAATCTTCAATTATATTTGGCCTTGACAAATGAAGCATTAATTAGCAGTGAGGGATTTGTGCAGCTCAAGACCATCATTCGGTTTGGGCAGCTGCTGATATTATCTCTGCCATTTCAAAGGCTCTTGAAGGAACCTAACTTCAATGTTTTGGTTGAACATTGAGTGCCTTTTTCCAACTTTGAATGTTCAAGAAAATAAATGTCAAGCATGTTTCATCAGAATCTTGTTTAAAAAAATCATAAACCTAAACAAACAATTAGCACATGTATAATAAGGGGAAAATTATCCAAGCAAGATAATTAAAAGAGCAACACTGATCACCAGCACTGCCTTCAAAAATGATCATCACAACTTTGCACAGCTTAAAGCACAATCTGCTTTTTTGTCTGTGAGCACCTGCATTCTAATCTAAGGTGATTGCTGATACTTTCCTCCCTGTATTGTAAACAACCTAAGAGCAAATCATCAGTAAAGTCCCAAAGGCCATAAATGCACAGCTGTGCATAAATTGGTACACTTGCATTCTCACATGCTGCAGTCATCGGAATGTGTAAAAGAGTATTAAGATTAAGAAGAGTGAAGGAACTACACAGTACACAGTTGAAGAATCTAGCTTTCTCTTTCTCAGGACCTCTTTGCCACTCAATGTTTCTCTATAATTCATTCTGCAAGAGCCCAGAGTAAGCATAAAACTAACTATTTCAAGATTTCCCTCAACTCTATTTGGTAATTCAAAGAAAGGTGACATTTTCTTCTTCTCTACCTTCAGAAAAACATTGAATTTAAATCACTGACCTCCCCCCACCCCACCACTAACTCTAACTCCTCTAACACCTTCAAAACTGAAAAGAATAAAACCAGTTTATGTAGTAAATTGTCCAAGGTATTTACCCAAGTAGGTTGAGCAATGTAAATTTAATATACAAGACGAGACTTGGGAGGTACACTTTTGCACTTTGTTCCACAACATTATCAACTACGCCAATCATGAAAAGATGCACATTGCATAGAACACAGAATCCCTACAGTGTGGAAGCAGGTCATTCGACCCATTGAGTTCGCACCTCTGAAAAGCATCCCACCCAGACGCACCCACTTACCCGATCATTGCATTTCCCATGACTGATCAACCTGGCCTGCACATCCCTGGACTCTATGGGGAATTTAGCAGCGCCAATCCACCTAATCTGCACATCTTTAGACTGTGGGAGGAAACGTGAGAACCCAGAGGAAACCTACGCAGGCATGGGGAGAAGGTGCACAATCCACACAGTCGCCCAAAGCTGTAATCGTTGCATAGCTACAAAGTTAAACGCTGACACAAAAACAGGATCAAAACATCATAATAGGAAAGGTGTTGTTGAGGTTGGTTGGCTCGCCGAGCTGGTTTCTTGTTCTGCAAACGTTTCGTTACCCTGCTGGTAACATCCTCAGTGCAGCCTCCGATGAAGCGTCGGTGTGTTTTCCCGCCCGGTTTTTCAACTCTGCGGTCCATTGAGTTGGATTGCCTCACTTCTGGGTTTCCTCCGTAGTGGAACGTATATGGGGTCGAGTTCAATGTGTTTATTAATAGCATGTTTCATGGGGTGCCATGCTTCCAGGAATTCTCGTGCCTGTCTCTGCCCTGTCCCAGGATCTTGGTGTTGTCCCAGTCGAAGTGGTGGTTCTCCTTGTCCATGTGGATAGAGATGAGTGAGTATTGGTCGTGTCTTTTTGTAGTCAGTTGGTGATGACATCAATGTCATCTACAAGATCCCCTGCAGAGACTGCGAGAAACACTACATCAGACTAACACGAAGGAAACTAACAACAAGAGTACATGAACACCAACTGGCTACAAAAAGACACGACCAATACTCACTCATCTCAATCCACATGGACAAGGAGAACCACCACTTCGACTGGGACAACACCAAGATCCTGGGACAGGCTAGGCAGGGACAGGCATGAGAATTCCTGGAAGCATGGCACTCCACGAAGCATGCTACTAACAAACACATTAAACTCGACCCCGTATACATTCCACTACGGAGGAAACCCGGAAGTGAGGCAATCCAGCCCAACGGACCCCAGAGTTTAAAAATCAGGAGGGAAAACACACGGATGCTTCATCAGAGGCTGCACTGAGGATGTTACCAAGCATGGTAATGAAATGTCTGCAAAACAACAAACCAGCTCGGCGAACCAACCAACCTCAACACCCACAACCCGAGCTACAGATCTACTCCAAAACCTTAGGAAATGTGTTATTAGATTTAATACAAATAAATGGTATGGAAAAAAAAATAAATAGTCATTTGACTAAATTTCTTCCAGCTTATTAAGCCACAAATTGAATAAAAAGTTGTTGCACTATTATGTAAATAATTTTAGCAGTTGCTAAAACCACAGTCATAAAAGTAATTGTACATGTCTTTTACTCATTCAGTAACAGAAAATCTACCTTGTTTGCAGCCATGTATCTTCTGCTGTTCGTAAGGGAAAATCTTAGTCGCTTAGTGTTTTACCGAAAAATTTCAACAGAATGTAAGCAGACTCGGTCCATAGTCAAACATTGCTTTCATGCCAGAAGCCAAGGACAACAAACTGAATGCACATCAACTATACAAATAAGATTTCCATACATTCAAATAGAAACTGGAGGAATTGCAGCAATTTAGGCTGTCTGGTAAATATTAGTACTTCTCAAACTCTGAGCTAGCTCCCATGATTTAGTGGGGCTGAATATTGCAATGGTTGTATGTAATATAAAAAAAAAGCGTTTTAAGACAGGCATATTACATTAAAACGATCACAACTTGAATTTTATATAAAACGCACTAACATTTAGATGAGTATGAAGGAAGTTATGGCCAAATTGTGCAATGAAATAAGAGAAAACTGACATATTTTGGTTACAAATTGATTATCCTCCTTTCAGATAAAATATGTGTTGAGCTGAGAATTCCTGCCAAGTAAACAGTTGTGATAGAACTCAACTGTATATTTTCATCATGTATAAATCCAAATTACACAAACTTCCATTTGCGTAATGGCTTGCACAAAATATACACACACTGATATATGTATTTATTTACAAAATGGTTTACATTGCAGAAAACCATCAAGTGTAGAAGGAATCAAAACATGTAGAAATTCGCTACAAATTATTGGAAAATAAATATATTATAGCAAATTGCTTCACTGAATATCTACTATAAGACCTATTTATGAGTAAAGTGCTTTAGTGAACATAGAAAAGAACAAAATTGCAATTCAACGTTGCACAGTTCAGTTGTGTACAGGCACTGTTCAGGATGGACAATAATCATATTCATGACTCCATTAACAGAAGTTGCATGAGAAGCTATGGTATCTAAAAAAGACTAATCAAGCACGTTTGAGGTTCATGTAGGCAAAAGGAACATGTCCAGGCATTGCATTTTTTGTTTAAATTATGGGGGACAATGGTTGCCTGGTGCATCTCTCTGGCAATGTCCCCACCAGAGTTAATTTGCCAACCAATCAGTACACTTTTCTGTTTGAGTATGAATTGTTACTCTCTTTGAAATCTGATATTCTTAAGTCAATTCTGATGATTTCAAAACAAAAAGAATCAACAACATACCTTTTCTCAGTAAAATTATACTTTGAGTTTGAAAACTCTCCAATTTTCCCATGCATGAGACAAAATAGGGACAGAGGAGGAGGAAAAAATACTTAAGAAACTCACGGTGAGAAAACATTTAAAATTCTTTGACACTAACTAAAGACAGCAGGACCAAGACAGACTTTCAGTTATGTCTTTTCACTCTTTTTATTCTTAAACTATTCCAAATTTGGGGTGGCACAGTGGTTAGCACTGCTGCCTCTCAGCGCCAGGCGCCAGGGCTCAATTCCACCCTCGGGCGACTGTCTATGTGGAGTTTGCACATTCTCCCCATGTCTGCGTGGGTTTCCTCTGGGTGCTCCAAAGATATGAAGGCCAGGTGGATTGGCCATGCTAAATTGCCCATAGCGCTCAGGGATGTGAAGATTAGGTGGGTTCTAGGGGAATGGCTCTGGGTGGGATGCTCTGTGGGTCGATGTGGACTTGTTGGGCCAAAGGGCCTGTTTCCACATTGTAAGGATTCTATTCTATTCTATTCTATGAAAATAGTGCTGGATTGTGGTGACTGTTGAAGCTTTTCACTGTATTTAACTGTATTATTCACTGTGAAATGCAAGTGACAATAAATCATTCAAAATTCAAATGTCAATCAGTACTTCACAGTAACTCAGAACAGTAGAATTAAGTCAACTTAAGACTCATCTCCAGAGAGCCTTAATACAAAGTGTGATAAACCCGGGCAGTGGGCTTGAAATAAAACACAGGAAACTTAATCATTACATTTAACTAACAGGATGGAGGAACTGAGGTTTTTCCTTAACTGTACTCATATTGTGATCGTCAGAATTAGAACGTTTTCTTCACTCAGTACAATATTATACGCACTATATACATATTTACTTTAGACCAGTGAATATAAAATAAAAATCTATACACAGATCTTAGATCTCCCCATCTGACATTTTAAGTCAAGCTGCAGATCCTTCAGCACTTCACACTGATCCAGGGTTTTACTTACTTTATACTTGCTGTATAACTTCATCTACTCAGGAGAATGCTCCCAGCTTCAGAGACGACAAAAAATGATTTCCATCCTTCCCCTTGTTCCAGTAGTTGAGCTAAACCGTAGCTCATTTTCACACAACTCTATCTCTCAGCTACATTCGCTTGCGCGCACGTATACACACACAACTTCATCAGTTACAAAAAAATCCATGTGCATTTAAATGGATTATATTGCAATCTTAATACCATAAATCTTTGAATAATATAACCTATTTCAGCTATCTTGGGAGGCTCTGGTTGATAAGGTTTATCTATATCACAATGAGTTTGTGTTTCATTCACAAAAACAGATTGAAAATCATTAATGCTAAAGAACTTGAAAAGTGCTGGGATGCCCCAAGCGACTCACTATCAACACTCTGAAGCATCCTGGAGTACAGTATGCCAATATGCTAAGTGGCCTTCCAGGCAGAATGCAGAAAGTAATGGCAGACTGTCTGAGCTGTCTTAGCAGTTTTCATAACCAAACAGTTTTGCTGCTTTTCTCTGTAGAATGTGTCTCACTGTGGATGGTTAATGTACCTGAAAACCTAGAAAAACCTCAATGTAAGACATTCAAATTGCACTATACATTTGTGCTCATGTGGACCCCCCTCATTGCACTGTTAAGCAACAAGACTGATTTATCTTGATGCTTTCTTCAGGTCAGTGTCTAATTAAAAATGATAATGCCTTCTTAAATAAACTTAAATCTTCAAACAAAAAGCAGCAAGAATAGTACGTAATATTCAACATTGTCAAATTACAAATTCAGAACAGATTATTAAAATCATCTTAGAAACCAAATATGGTGCTTCTATTTAGCAGAGGGTTCAGGTAGTGACGTGGAAAACTACATGAATTACTTCCAATCTAAATGGTAAATTACTGCATGACTTATTTCTGACTCCCATCCTAACCAATTAGACTTTCTCAATCAGATCCTTTAAAGCATTTCTCTTGACACTGAATCGTGATACTACGGGGATACAAGCTGATTATTTTATGAAAGAAGCGAACATAGATAACCAGATTGCAGGACACTTTGATTTGGTTTCTGCATTGACCTTTACACTCAGAGTAAGAACTGAAGCAGCTTCCTCGCAAGATGTAAAATATATGCAATTTCAACCATTGCCAAAAAATGCTGAGTTTTTGTAGTAAACTACTGAGCTTAAATTCATTCAAAGACGTGTTGGCAGGTTAACTTGATGAATTCAGACTTGTCCTTAGATCATTCAGTTACAAGAACAGCAAATCATTTAACCATTTTATAAAGTAGAAGTATTAAAACAGGGTAAGGAATAGTCAAATAAAAGGTGGCAATTCTCAGTCATAGAAAATCTCAAATTATTAAACATTAAAATTTTGAAGCTTTTGTTTCTAGATTTTCTGTGGATGCAAGGACAGTGGTAACACGGTTTTCAGTTTTCTATTTTTCAGAGATGTGAGGAGACTGTAGCTGACAACAGGTCTGCTTTGCACCCTCCAAAGGGATTTCCATAACAATCAGTGGATGAACAGTTCTGCTACATGTTATGCATCTCAAATGCAGACACACTGAGCCACATTTGCAGGTTGCATTAAGCTTCAGGGAACATGAAGTCCACATAAAATTCGACAGAGAAGCGGCAGAAAGAAAAGCATTATTGAATAATGCTACATAAGAGTGAACAACCCTGGGTCTGACTCTCAATCTGATTAAAAGAGTACATTCTGTTCTGTGTCACGCTACAGTTTACCCAGATCTTAGGCAGAGACAGGAGATTCTAAGACTTTACTGTTTCCAAACACACAGGAATTAGGAGCCCTTCAAGTCCGCTCTGCCATTTAACATGATTTTGGCTGATCTTATCCTGGTCTCAATTCCACTCTCCTGCCTGCTCCCCACAATCCTGTATTCTGCTTTTCATCAGAAGCATATCTATTTCTTTCTTGATTCTGTTGATTGATTCTGCCCCATAAACACTCTTAGAATCCAGAATGATTACAGTGCAGGAAGATGCCTTCATCCTGGCATATCTGCGCTTGCCCTCTGAATGAGTGATTCACCTAGTGCCAGTCATCAGACTTGAAACGTTAACTGTTGTCTCCACACAGATGCTGCCAGACCTGCTGAATTTCTCCAACAATCTCTGTTTTTGTTTCAGATCTCCAGTATCCGCAGTTCTTTGTTTTACTTCTCTGTTTAATTCATCTGCCATCTCATTCCCCATTTCTGACTGAGAGAGACCTACATTTGTCTTCACTCATCTTTTTCTTGTTACAAAACTAGAGAAGCTTTTGCAACCTGTGTGAATGCTCCCTGCAATCTTACTCTCATACTCTGTTTTCCCCTATCTTAATCAATCTCTTTGTCCTCCTTTGCTGAAATCTAAACTACTTCCAATCGTCAGGTATGCTGCTATTTTTCTCTTGTCAGACCTAATGCTGTCAGGTGTGAACTTTGTTTGCTTCAATTACATGGAGGTAGTGGTGTTATGGCAACACTAACGGATGGGTAATCCAGAATTCCCAGCTAATGCTCTGGGGACATGAAGTTGAATGCCGTAGTAGATTACATGTAAATTCAATAAGTCTGGACAAGCTGGCCTAATAGTGACTGGGTAACCACTGTCAATTATTGTAGAAGGTGGCCATTTAGCCCATTATTTCTGCACATTTTAACTTAGTGCCAATCTCCTACCTTTTCCCAGCCATTTTGCAAATTGAGTCCTTTTAAATCATCATCCAACACTCTCTTGTAAACCTCAATTGACCTGGCTACACCATGCTTAGTGCATTCCAGACCCTAATTATTCACTGTTAATAAAAAAAATCGTACTTGGTATATGCTTCTTTTCACTTTAAACACTCTAACACCATGTCCTCTAGTTTCAAACCATTTGAATGGGAACAGTTTCTCCCTATCCATTTGATCCAGACCCCTCATGATTTTGAAAATTTGATCAAATTTCCCCTTCATGGAAAATACTCGCAACTTCACCAACTTTAACTCATAACTAAAAGTACCTAATCCCTGGAACCATTCTCATCTCTTCTGCACTCTCTCCAATGCATTCACATACTTCCTATTGTTTGAAACCCAGAGCTGTACACTCCAACTGAAGTCTAACCAGTGTCTTAAATCTTAAATGGATTTACATTCATAAGGAAAAGCAAGAGTCCCAATACTGACCCCTGGGGACTCTGCTCCAAACTTATCTTCAGCCCGAGAAAAATCCTTTACTTACTACTCTCTGTTACTTATCCCACAGCCAATTTTGTATCCATGTTAATATTGTCCCTTTCAGTCCCAGTTTACTCACAGGCCTGCTGTGTAACACTGTATCGACACTTTCTTAAAGTCCACATTCACCATATCAAAGATCTCTTCATAAACCCTCTTTCAGTAAACTTCAGCAAATTAGTTCAGTACTATTTTCCCTAAACAAATTCATGCTGACTCTTCTGGATTGATCCACATTTTTCCAGGTGACCAGTAGTTCCCTGCAACCATCTGGTTCATGGATATCCTGTAGGGAAGGATATCTTGACCTTGTCTGGCCTATATGTGACTTTAAACTCACGGTAATATGGTTAGTTCTCAAATGCTATCTGGGTGATTACAGATGGGCAATAAATGCCAGCAATGCCTACATCCATGAACAAGTGGAAAAAGAAAATCTCTTCCCATCGTGTCAGAACACCATGGGTTCAAGACTCAAGCGTGCAATCTAGATTCTTACTTCAGTGGAGTACTATGCAGTCAGAGATGCCAGTTTTTGGATAAAATATTAAACTGAGATCACGTCAGTCTTTTTAAAGAAATGTAAAGGACTCCAATGAGCAGGGGCGCTCTCTATGTTCTCTGCACCACTAATCCCTCAAGCAGTATTGGAACCCCTGTGCTCAATGTTATAACAGTGCCAAAAGTATCCCATTAATTGTGCAATGCTTTAACATGTAGAGGGATTGTAAAATGCGTCATTTAAATGAAAGACATTCTTGCTTGCTCCATTTTCAGAATTTTCTGGCAAAGGTCTGACTAAAGTTATTAAAATGCCCATTCTGGGTGGGAAATAATGGTCAGCTGAATTCAAAAAGAGGAGATTAAAAACTAAATGAAAGTGAAAGGAAGAAATAAGCATCATTTGCGGAAAACTATATACAGTCACAACGTCTACAATGCACCACTGCTTTCTCCTCCAAAAACACCAATTATAAAGCCACATGTGACGAAAGGTGTTAAACAAAAACTAATTTAATAACCTACACATACACTTTTTTGCATCATTACTAATGAATGGTGTTTCTTTTCCGATTGAAGATAACCAATTCCTTGTAATTGGCAACACCACTGTCATGCAATACACCAGGGAAATCATTCCCTCAGTCAACCAATCAAGAATGACTGTTAGTAGTGGTCAAAGAAGAGAAAATGTGAGCAGAGAATGGAGTGCAGCACAAACTGAATGCAGACTGCAGAATGAAGTCGACCAGTATTTCTGTTTGCAATCACACCATAGATGGTGACGACATAGACTTTAATACTACAAATCAAAAGTGAAATTTTATACCATACTGCATTCAATAAAACAAAGCATGCTGCAGCTAACTACAACTAAAAAATAACATGAATTTCATCTGTTAGAACAGACACCTTGATACACTGTTGTGTGGTGTGGGAGGACACCTTCTCTGAAGCAATCAATCTTAATAGTGTCACCGAGGGAGGAAAAAAGCTGGAGAACAAATAACCCCTCCCTAGCTGATCTCACTGCAGCAAATTCAGACTGACACCAATAGAAGCCAAGTAATTAATCATTTTTCCACCTTTCCTGTGCAGCAAGTGTTCTCTGCAACATGCATCAAATTAGATAGAAAAGGAAAAAAAAAGTTGAACAAGAAGAACTTTTTCAAGCTTTACCAGGTTATGAAACTGTTTCAAAAACAAACTGATTTTCTTTTCTTTTTAAACAATACTGCAACACGTAAAGGAACGAAAATTTAAAAATATGAGGAAACAGACAGAGTTCAGGTTTTCCCACAGTCATGCCCAATGTAAGAGTTGAGTTAACCCTAGTTCCCTTAAAAACGTCAAGTCTTCAGAAACATCAATCCTGCAAACACAGAGCTACATAAATGGCTCAAGAGCAGATTTTTTAATTGGAATTTCAGTTTTACAATTCTGAAGAACGATTTACACACACATGTACCAGGAATAATAGTAGGCCATTCGTCCATTGAATCTGTTCCACCTTCAATAACCTTGTTCTTGGCTGATTGGATCATAACCTCAAACTCTCTCAAATTCACACTCCCATCTACACCCAATACCTTTCATCCCCTGTGCTTAACAAGAATCTACCTACCAAAGAGTCTGCTTCCACTACCATTTCAGGAAGAGAGTTCTCAACACTTACAATCTTCAGAGAAAACAAAAATAGCTAAACTCTCTTTGTAAACCGGCAACCCCAGAGTTTTAAACAGTGACCCTGAGCTCTAGATTCTCCCATAAGGGGAGACATCCTCCTCACATCTACCCTCGGGGTTGGAGTTGTTTCAATCAAATAACCTCTCTTTCTTCTAAATTCCAGCAGTTTCAAGCCTAGCCAATCAGTCTTTACTCGTAAGAAAACCTGCCCATTCACAGTATTATTCTCGCAAATCTTCTCTGAATCGCCTCCAATACATTTACATCCTTCTTTAAATGAAGAGACCAATGCTGTACACAATGTTCCACATGCGGACTCACCATTACACTGTACAACTGAACCATAACCTAATCACTTTTATGTTCAGTTCCCCTATTGACAAATAAAAAATAATATGCTAATTACCTGCTGTACCTGCAGACTAACTTTTTGCAATTCATGCACAAGGACAATCAAATGCCTTTGTGTCTCAGAGCTCTGCAATCTCTCAACATTTAGACAAGTCCACACTGGCACAAAGAGCACCCACCCAGACCCATCCCCCTATAATCCATCTAACCTACATCTCCCTGAACACTGCGGGCAATTTGGCTCGGCCAATCCACCTAACCTGCACACCTTTGGACTGTGGGAGGAAACTGGAGCACCCGGAGGAAACTCTCACAGACACGGGGAAAATGTGCAAACTCCACACAGACAGTCGCCCAAGGCTGGAATTGAACCCGGGTCCCTGGCGCTGCGAGGCATCAGTGCGAACCACTGTGCCACCGTGCCGCCCAACATCTACTTAAGTTATTTGAAGCAACAAAGAGCCTTTAAATCCCCACAGTCAAGCAACTAGAAGATAAAGAGACAAAATTACACGGCATAAATCACCAAAGAAAGTTAGTAAGTAAATCCTAATTAAATGAAACGAATGTTAGATATAATTTTTTCTAATCTAAACTTGTGCAAAATGCCAAACATTCTGGAAGAGAACGTCACGCCACTGCAAAGAAGCAAGGCAGTAATGAGATCCTTTCAAAATATGTAAACTAATACAGATCCTGATCTGAACATATTGCTGTGTTTTTGATCAAACATTTTACTGATGTCTGGCATTTCGGACTTATCATATATATCTCCCTTTACACTCAGCAGGGAGTTATTATCTCATAAATAGCTCATATTTGTCCAACTATGCCAAAGGCAACATGCCCATCCAACCACATCAGCACTTTTTCTTAAAATAAATTATTGTTCTGTTCCTCTCTTTCAACACTGCGACATTTAAATTTCAACTTTCCATCCAGCTTCAGTCCTGGTTGAAAATTTAACTTTAAAATCTAGCCATTCCAACTGGATACAAGCTGTAACAGGAACCATGAGACCAAGAAAGAGGAGGAATTGCCACTTGCATATCAGACAGCTGGAGGCATAGAGCAACAACAGACAGTAATGCATTGTTGGAAAAGGGAGAGTAGCTGCTGAATGATAGCCAGAATGACGATGAAAAAGAAACCTTGCGATAATGATCTTTAATTTAAAAAAAACACAATATTAATTGTCCATCCTTAGTTCTCCTGAGCACATCAGAGTCAACTGCACAAGTGTTCAATTACAATCACAGACAAGGCAGAAATGGGATGGTCTTTCCTTCAAGGATATTAATGAGCTTTATACAGGAATCCAGTAGTTTTCAGGCTACTTTATTTAAGCCTTTCATCACCAGAGTAATTTATAGCACAGAAGGAGGCCACGTATCCCACTGAGTTGATGATAGCTCTCCATGGAGTGATCCACTCCATCTCATTTCCCTGCCTTACCTCCAATTGACCGATTACAAAGCATGACCAAAATTTACAGTACACCAACACGCCCTTCTAATCATTTCTCCCTCATGTTCTTCAGGTATTTCCTGTGGTAGTTTTCATTTTCACCACTCTCTTGATTAAAAAAAATATTTTTCCCCAAATCTCTTATGGGACTTATTAGTGGCTATGTGATAGTTATGGCCTCTGGCCCAATCTACTCCCTCAAGTGGAAACAACTTCTCTATTTATGTCCTATCAATCCATTACTTAATCTTAAAGGCCTTTATCAGATCCTCTCTCAGTTTTCTCTTTTCTAGATCCTGGTCAAGAAAGGGAGGCGGCGTAGGTGTACTTATTCTGGATAAGACTATGGCAGTAGAAAAATGGACACTGCTGTCAGCAAAAGGAAAATGTCTTTTTCGTGAATATAGACAAAAGATAATAGCACTTGTCACCCTAGAAGGCCCATCTACAGACTGCTTGAAAGTGGAAGACAAACTGGCAATGGTAAAATGTTGTACAAGTTCTCCCGTGGAAAGAAAAGAACAGATGTAGACTTACTTACATTCAAGAGGAGTGAAGAGGATAATCTGGGAAAGGGAGGTGGGAAAGTGAGAGAGGAAGAAAAAGCAAAGAGTAAAAATGGGATAAGAGTAGCAACGGGAAGGGGAAAGTGAGAGTAGATGAGGGGAGTAAAAACATAAAGACCATTAATGGATTTTGTCAATAGATTAGCAGAGCTGGGCTTACAGTTACATAAAGAAGATAAATTCTTCATAAAAAAACATTCAAATGGGGGAGGTGGTGGCATTGTGGTAACATCACTAGACTAGTAATCAGGAGTCCCAGGCTAATGTTCCAAGGACAAGTGTTTGAAACACGCCTTGGCAGATGGTGCAATCGGAATTCAATAAATATCTAGAATTAAAAGCTAGCCTAATGGAACCATGCAATCACTGTCAATTAGTGTAAAAAACATCTGGTTGATTAATGCATTTTAGGAAAGGAAATCTGCTTTTCTTGTCTGATAAGGCCTGCATGTGACTCCAGGCCTATAATAATATGGTTGACTCTTAACTGTTCTCTCAATAGCTGAGAAAGCAACTCAGTTGCATCAAACCATTACAAAGTCTAAACAAAGGAATGAAATTGGGCAGACCACCTGGCATTGACCCAGGCACTGGAAACTACAACAACCAGTGTAGCCCTGTTGTCCTCATCGTCACCAGGCCAAGATCCTGAATGTCTTTTCTGACAGGACTGTGGGTGCTCCTACATCTAAGGTTAAGAGTGGTTTCAAAAGCCAGCTCACCACCACTTTCTCCACGGTAACTAGGTACAGAACATAGAACAGCACAGCACAGGAACAGACCTTTCAACCCACCATGTCTGTGCCAACCATAATGCCATTCTTAACTAATCCTACCTGCTTGTACACGGTCTATATCCCTCTATTCCCTGGTAATTTACGTACTGTCTAAATGCCTTGTTAACATCATTTTTGTATCTACTTCCACCAGCTCCCCTGGCAATGTATTTCAGGCAACTTCCACCCTCTTGCATATCTCTTCCTATCTTGCATATCTCTTTTAATCTTCCCCTCCCCTGCTCACCTTAAACCTATGCCCCTTAGTATGTGACATTTCCACCTTGGGAAAGAGACGCTGACTATTTACCCTATCTACAACTTTCATAATTTTATATACTTCTATCATAATGCCCATCAGCCTCCAAAATCCTAGTAAAATCTAACAATCTAAACTCTCTTTACAGTGAATACATGCCAATCCAGGCAATCTCTTTTGCACCGTCTCCAAAGTCTCCACATCCTTCCTATAACATGGCAGTCAAAACGACACAGAATACTTCAAGTGTGGCTGAATTTAAAAGTTTTTTTTACAGCTGCAACAGGACTCAACTTTTGTACTCAACGCCCTGACTGATAAAGGCAAGCATGCCATGTGCCTTCTTTACCACCTTATCCACTAGTGATGCCACCTTCAGGGAGCTGTGGACTTGCACCCCAAGATCCTCTGTTCATAATGTTCTGAAGGGTCCTGCCACTTAAAGTATACTTTCCTCTTGCACTGACCTCCCATAATGCATCACCTCACGCTTAAATCCGAGAATCATAGAGACGTACAGCTCGGAAACAGACACTTCAGTCCAGTTCATCCATGCTGACCAGATATCCTAGATAAATCTAATCCCATTTTCCGCATTTAGTCCATATCGCTCTAAACCATTCCTATTCATATACCCATTCAGATGCCTTTTTAAATGTTGTAATTGCACCATCTTCCACCACTTCCTCTGGCAGTTCATTCCACACGCGTACAGCCATCTGCGTGAAAAAGTTGCCCCTTTAGGTCCCTTTTAAATCTCTCCCCTCTCACCTTAAACCTCCTTATCCTGAATAAACTCCATCTGCCATTTCTCCGCCCAGCTTTCCAAATAACACATTGAACCAGTACGGGAATAGGAAAGGTTTAGAGGGATATAGGCCAAGTGCAAGCAAATAGGACTAGTTTAGGTTGGGGACATTTGGTCGGCATGGACACGTTGGACCAAATGGTCCTTTTTTGTGCCCTATGACTCCATTACTCAATTATCTATATCCTGCTGTATCCTTTGACAATCCTCCTCACTATCCACAACTCCACCAATTTTCATGTCACCTGCAAACTTACTAATCAGACCATCTACGTTTTCATTCAAATCTTTTACATATAAATACATATAGATACATTACAACACCAGTGGTCACAGGCCTCAAGTCAAAAAAACAGCCCCCAACAACTACCACCTGTCTTCTATGACAAAGCTAATTTTGCATCCAACTTACCAACTCAAAAGTTGTCCCCACGTCACTTAATCTTCTTGACCAGCCTACCATGTGGGATCTGGTCCAATGCTTTAGTAAAGTCCATGTAGACAACATCCACTGCCCTACCCTCATTAATCATCTTTGTCATTTCCTCAAAAATCTCAATCAAATTTGACAGACTAGACCTCCCGCACGTAAAGCCATGTTGACTATCACTAATAAACCCATTCTTTTCCAAATGTGAGCAAATCCTGCCCCTTAGAATCTGCCCCAATAATTTCCCTACAACTGATAAGGCTCACCGATCTACAATTTCCTGGATATTCCCTGTTGCCCCTCTTAAATAAAGGAATAATATTGGCTATTCTCCAGTCTCCTGGGATCTCGCTTGTGGCTAAAGAGGATACAAAGATCTCTGTCAAGGTCCCAGCAATCTTCTCCCTTGCCTCCCTCAGTATCCCAGGATGGATCTTATCAGATCCTGGGGGCTTAGCTACCCTAATGATTTTCAAAGCATCCAACATCACCTTCTTCATATCAAGATGGCCTAGAATATCAACATATCCTTCCCTAATCTTTCCATTATCCATGTACTTCTCCTTGATGAACACCGATGAAAAATCCTCATTAAGGACTTCACCTACATCCTCTGGTATAAATTCCCTCCTTTGTCTCTGAGTGGACGTACCTATTCCCTAGTTACCCTGTTGCTTCTAATATACGCATAAAATGCCTTGGGATTCTCCTTAATCCTACTTGGCAAGGATATTGCGTGCCCTCCTTTAGCCTTCAAGTCCTTGCTTAAAGCAATTTCCCGCTTCCTTTATATTTTTCAAGTGCCTTTTCTGATTTCAGTTGCCCAAACCTTACATATGCTTCCTTTTTTTGAATAAGCTATCAATCTCTCGTCATCCAAGGTGCCTGAATCTTGCCGTCTTTATCTTTCATCCTCATAGGAACATGCTGGTCCTGATATGATCAGCTGGTCTTTGAAAGACTCCCACATCAGATGTGGATTTATCCTTAAATAGCCGTCCCCAATTTAATTTTTCCAATTCTTGCCTAATAATGTTGTAATTAGCATCTCCCCTAATTTAGCACTTTCACCCAAGGGCTAGACTTATCCCCATCCATAATACTCAAACTTACGGAATTATGATCACTGTTTCCAACATGCTTCCCCACTGAAACTTTGATCACCTGGTAGACTCATTGCCCAATACAAGGTCTAGTATGGCCTTTTCCCTAGTTGGACTACCTACAGATTGTTTCAAGAAACCCTCTCAGATCACGCAACAAATTATGCCCCACCTAAGCCCCTAGCACTAAGTCAATATTCGGGAAGTTAAAATCAACCACCATAACAACAACCCTATTGTTTTTCCATCTTTCTATGATCTGCCATATTTTTGCCCCTCGATCTCCTGTTGGCTATCAGGAGGCTTAGTGACTGCACCTTTCTTATTCCTGGACTTCTTCCCAGATGGCCTTGCTGCCATTTTCCTTAATCAGTAATGCAACTCCCCGACCCTTTTACATCATTCTCTATTTCACCTGAAACATCTAAACTTCGGAACCATGAGTTGCCCATCCTGCGCTTCTATCAACCAACATGCTGTTATGGCGATAACATTGTAGCTCCATGTACTAATTCAGGCTCTAAACTCATCTGTCTTACCTGTTATAACTATAAATTGTGGCCCTTCAAGGGACATCACATCCCTTGAATGTGGAAAAAAGCAAAGTACCGTGGAGATCGGAAATAAAAGCAGAAAGCGCAGGAGAAGGTCAGGTAGTCTGGCTGTATGTTTGGAGACAGAAACAAGGGTAAGTTTAAATCTTGTCACACTGAAATAAAAATGTTAACTCAGACTCTCCCTCCTCAGATGCTGCCAGACCAAGTGAATTTCGCCAATGCTTTTCTTTATTTTATAAAATACCTGTTCCTTGTGTGCACCCAAGCAGAATAATAAACCTTAGCACTTTACTCATGGTAAATTCAAACAAACCTCTTAATATTGCCACAATATTTTGAGACTTGCAAATGAAGCTTTCTCGCTTCAGGATTTTTTCAAAGTGCTCAGCAGAAGTATATTCCAGTGAAAAGGAAGGACTGTAAGAAAAGGGGTAATTTGCCATGGGTGTCTAAGGAAATAAGGGCGGGTTATCAAATTGACAGAGAAGGCATACAAAGTGGCCAAAAAAAGCATGAAACTAGAAGATTGGGAAAACTTTAAAGGTCAACAGAAAGCCACAAAAAGAGCTATAAAGAAGAGTAAGATAGAACATGAGAAAAAACTAGCACAGAATATAAAGACAGACAGCAAAAGCTTCTATAAATATATAAAACGAAAGAGTGGCTAAAGTAAACGTTGGCCCTTTAGAGGATGAGAAGGGGAATTTAGTTATGGGATATGATGAAATGGCCCAGGCATTGAACAGCTATGTTGTATCGGTCTTCGCAGTGGAGGACACTAATAACATGCCAGTAATTGACAAAGAGACGAAGGTAGGTGAGGACCTGGAAACAATCATTATTACAGAAGAGGTAGTGTTGGGCAAGCTAATGGAGCTAAGGATTGATGAGTCTCCTGGCCCTGATGGAATGCATCCCAGAGTACTAAAAGAGACGGCGGGAGAAATAGCAGGTGCACTGGCGGTAATTTTCCAACATTTGCTGGACTCTGGGGCAGTCCCAGCAGATTGGAAAACAGCAAATGTGATGCCACTGGTTAAAAAGAGAGGTAGACAAAAGATAGGGAATTATAGACCGGTTCGCTTAACCTCTGTAGTGGGGAAGATGCTTGAGGCTATTATCAAGGAAGAAATAGCAAGGTATCTCGATAGAAATTGTCCCGTTGGGCAGACGCAGCATGGGTTCATAAGAGGCAGGTCATGTTTGACAAATCTTTTGGAATTCTATGAAGACATTACAAGCAAGGTGGACAATGGGGACCTAGTGGATGTGGTGTACCTAGATTTCCAAATCGCCTTCGACAAGGTCCGCACAAGATGCTGCTGCATAAGGATGCATGGCGTTGGGGGTAAAGTATTAGCATGGATAGAGGATTCGTTGACTAACAGGAAGCAAAGAGTGGGGATAAATGAGTGCTATTCTGGCTGGCAATCAGTGACTAGTGGTGTGCCTCAGGGATCAGTGTTGGGACCGCAATTATTTACAATTTATATTGATGATTTGGAGTTGGGGACCACGTGTAGGGTGTCAAGGTTTGCAGATGACACTAAGATGAGTGGCAGAGCAAAGTGTGCAGAGGACTGTGAAACCTTGCAGAGGGAATACAATGTAGATAAATGTGAAGTCATACATTTTGGTAGGAGTAATAGTAAAAAGGATTATTACTTGAATGGTAAAAAGTTGTAGCATGTTATTACCATACACTTCAACAACTGCAGTGGTTCAAGAAGGCAGTTCATGACTATGTTCTCTAGGGCAAATACGGAAGGCCAATAATGGTAAAAAGTTGCAGCACGCTTCTATGCAGAGGGACCTGGGTGTCCTTGTGCATGAATAACAGAAGGTTGGTCTGCAGGTACAACGAGGAATTAGGAAGGCAAATGGAATTTTGTCCTTCATTGCTAAAGGGATTCAGTTTAAAAGCAGAGAGGTTATGTTGCAGCTGTACAAGGTGCTGGTGAGGCCACACCTGGAGTACTGTGTGCAGTTTTGGTCTCCTTATTTGAAAAAGGATGTCCTGGCACTGGAGGCGGTGCAGAGGAGGTTCACTAGGTTGATTCCGGAGTTGAGGGGGTTGGCTTATGAGGAGAGACTGAGTAGATTGGGATTATATTCATTGGAATTCAGAAGATTGAGGGGGGATCTTATAGAAACATAAAATTACGAAGGGAATAGATAAGATAGAAGTCGAGAAGATGTTCCCATTGGCAGGTGAAGCTAGGATAAGAGAACATAGCCTCAAGATTAGAGAGAGCAGACTTAGGACTGAATTGAGGAGGAACTTCTTCACCCAGAGGGTTGTTAATCTATGGAATTCCTTGCCCAGTGAAGTAGTTGACGCTACTTCAGTAAACGTTCTTAAAGCTAAGGTAGATTTTTTTTTGAACAATAAATGAATTGAGGGATACGGTGAGAGCGCAGGTAAGTGGATCTGAGTCCATGAAAAGATCAGCAATGAGCTTACTGAATGACAGAGCAGGCTCAAAGTGCCAGATGGCCTACTCCTGCTCCTAGTTCTTATGTTCTTTTGCTCCAACCTTGTTTCACTGGTCGTGCAGTTTTCTGGGAAGCCTGACATGTTTCATTTGGAATTCTCAGTGTGAGTCTTGACCATGTGACTGTTCCAAGCAAACCATTTAAAGTCCATTTCTCATGGAGATTCAGTTCATTGTAGTTCCTTTTGTTTCAAACTGGGCAGACAAACTAAACTATATGATAGTATGCCAAGATTGCGATTCAACTTAATTGCTTTCAGTTTGATGAAACATTTCACCAACAAAAGTTAATTTTATTATTGCAATGCAAATCTCAACATACCTGAATTGATTCTCCCCATGCCCAAAATTTGAGAGACCCTTGAGGAGTTTGGTTTACACTGAAATAATCATTCAGCTCTTTGATTCCCTACTCAAATTCCCATTGATAATGAAAATGATGATACAAATGCCAAAGTATCACTCTCGTGCATCTGCTGTTTGGCTGGGCAATTGTGGAATTCAGAGATTCACTCACTCTACCACCTGTTATACAGAGTAATTCACTATAACTCACTATAGTTTGGCGAAGGTGGGAAAAGTGGTTTAAAAATGATTTCGGATGAATGAATAAAGCCTACTTCCTTCTGACCTCAATTGCCCAGCCAATATTTGCCATAGGGAAGTGCAAACCAAGTCAAACACTTGGCTTCTCTCCCACTGGCTGCAGTCAGAGAAAACAATTAAAACAATTTACGTAGCCAAGAAACACATTCATGCATCTGCACAGTGTCTAGTTTTGGAAAGCCTCTGAGACGCATTTTCAGCGAACAACAGCTGCAAAGAATTTCACAAAAACAGCTGCAAATTTATAAATTGCAAATAAAAATTCATGAAACATTTTAACCCAACAAATGAAAGACACGTCAAAATCTGTAACAGAACAAGGCTACTTCCAAAGTAGGGGTTTAGCCAGCACCAATAATGCGGGCCAGTGAAAGAGTGAACCAAATGTGATCAGTCATATGGCATGATCAGTTTATCTCAAAGCTGTAATTATTTCTGAACCCTTAAATAATGTCCTGTTTTCAATTCTCAAGTATTGATCAGTTGTCATGCATTTTTCCTAGACTTAAATGCAGCAATGACCACTAACACTCATCTTATTCTTAGAAGGGCCACGAGATAAGAATAATTTGACATTTTTCAACCTCATACAGAAGTCACTCTCGGAATTTGCGTTAAAGAATGGACATTTAGTTTACAACATTTTGGGAATGGAAGGATTAAGAAACAGAGAGAAGACAGAGAGAGACAACTGTTTCTTGAAGTTATTTTCTCTCTTGAACTCGCAGAAGCTATGGAAAAGTAGCCAGATTCAACCAACGAGTCACTAACCCTACAAATCTATGGATGAATGAAAGTAGCCCAGTAACATTCCATTATGAAGGAGACTTCCAGCTTCCAATAGCTATTTACAGATTAACAGAGGTACACCATTCAGCCCCTCAAACCTATTCCAATATTCAATCCAATCAAGGCAGATATGTACCTGAACTCGACTGTACTACTTTTTGATTTACATCCTGTTTTCTCCTTAATCAACACAATTCCACAGAACTCCATCATGGAAACATAAATTGCTCCAGTATCCAAGCAAGTTCATGTTTTCATTATGCTTTGCAATATTTCCCAAGAGATAAAAAGATCATCATTCCATTCATTATTTTGCTTACTTTCTGTACCACCTCTACCAACTTTTCATGATTAGGTACATCATTGCCAAAATCCCTTAGTCTCACTGTTGAGAGTATGTCTCAAACTATTTTCTTCTCAGATCTAAAGTAGATCATTTCACACTTCCCACATGAAACTCAACTTATAAATTGTTCTGTTCATTTGTTTAATGTAGACTGGAGAGTTAGAGTAAGATTTAGGCTAAATAGGCCGGGGCTATTTTACCTGGGGTGTTGGAGACTGAGGGGGGACCTTATGGAGGTTGATAAAATTATGAGGATCATGGGCAGGGTGAACATGCAAAGCATTTTTCCTCCAGTGGAGGAGTCCAAAACCAGAGGGCATAGATTTAAGGTGAGAGGGGAAAGATTTAAAAAGATCTTGATGGGTAACATTTTCACGCAGAGGGTGATGCGTGAATGGAATGAGCTGCCAGAGGAAGTGATTGTGGAGGCGGGTACAATTATAACAATTAAAAGGCATCTGGAGGGGTATTTGAACAGGAAGGGCTTAGAGGGATACGGGCCAAATCCTGACAAAATGGGACAAGTCAGGTTGGGATGTCTGGTCAGTGTGGACCAGTTCAACCGAAGGGTTTGTTTCCATGCTGTATGACTGTATGGTCCATGACTCTTGTAGCTTCCTGCGATAGACCTTATGGTGCTCCAAACTTGAGGTACACAGTTTTCCTCTCGATTATTCAAGTCATTCATATCAATTGGAACCACCATTTATCACATCCTCTCCAGTCAGAGTGCACCTCTTTTGTAACTCCTCTGTCATACCTCTGAACCAACTGAGAGAACCTGAGAACTAAATATTCAGGAGTATTTAACTTTTCAAAAGGAAGTTGGGAAGTAAAGGGTGGTGGGGTAGCATTGTTAGTATGGGTTAGAATAAGACCATACCAAAAAATAATCTTGCATCAGAACAGAAAGAATCAATATCAATTTCTACACTGGTAAGGATTATCTATAGGCATCCTAACAGTAGATATTCAGCAGGACTGAGAATAAATTAGGCAATAATGATGGCATATTTAAAAAAAAAAGGTCAGTATATTAAACATGGATGGCTTTAATCTTCATGGAGATTAGGATTGTCAGATTAATAGAAGTAGCCACAAGGACAAATTCATAGCGTATGTTTGGGACAGTTTGTTAGAACAATATGTTGTGGATCCAGCCAGGGATCAGGCTATTTTGAATCTGGTGATGTGGGACAAGGCAGTTTTAACAAATAATGTTGGAGTTAAAGATCCCCTCGGAAACCATAACCATAGTAGAATTTACTATTTGGTTTGAGAGGGAGGAACTTGAAAATAATCGTTATACATACATGTATTAAGCTTCAATAAATGTTAATTACAAAGGAATGAGAGCAGTGCTGGCTGGACTAAAAAAGGAGTTGACTAGAAAAGAAAGTTGAAAAAAAAATGGCAGGAGTTTGAGAAAATAGTTCATGGCTCTTGGTAAAAGTAAATGTATATACCCCCAAAGAAATATGCAATGCTATCTCTGTTTCACGCCTTCCCAGCAAGGTTAATGCAGAAACTCAGTAGCATACAGGACTACAAGAATCTCATCACCACTACTCACATATGGCTTTACCAATTCAATCTATCTATGCTCACAAGCACATATCTATTATTACTATAACATGCCAAATTTGTGAGCAGTGAATGTGACCTTCACTGCTACCAGAATTTCCTCATGTCAAAAAATAAGTTTCTTCGAACAGTTTTATCACAGCATGATAAACTGCTCAATCTAATTACAGCGCCACCCAAAGCAACAACTTAATTTATCACATTACAGTGGTGACTGTGCTGTAAGATAACGCAGACTGTTCCTCCAGTCACTGTACTGATAATATTTCATGTTATCTATTCTCTCTTCTCCGTCAGACAGCTTGCCCCATCCTTTTGAAGGAGCAGGTTCAAAAGAATTTATGCAATCAAAATAAAAAGGCTTAAATTCTACACTAAGAATCAGTAGCATCCATTTCTTGTGGAAGAATATATGTTAACACAAAAAACACTCAAGAAGCTTGACACCATCCTGGACTAAGCAGCCCACTTGATTGGCACCACATACAGAAATATTCACTCCCTTCCACACACACAGCAGCAGTGTGTACCATCATCTACAAAAAGCTCTGCACAAGTCATCAATGCTCCTCGGAGGCCATCTTCAAAATCTATAAACTTTACCATCTACAAGAACAAGGGCAACAGATACACAGGAACACCACCACCTGCAAGTTCCTCTCCAAGTCACTCACCATCCTGACTTGGAAATATATCACTGTTCCTTCGGTATTGCTGAGTCAAAATCCTGGAACTCCCTTCCTAACAGCACACTAGGTGCAAATATTTTCTAATCAACCTATTCAGAGAGGTTATTACACACCTCTGGAGAACAGTGTATTGACACCTAATGGACTGCAACAGACTGACAAAGTTTCTCACGACCACCTACTGAAGACCAAGTAGATAGTGGCAATAAATTGTGGCCCAGCCAGCAAAGCCCACATGCACTGAATGAATTTTTAAAAATCCAGATTACCCTGTTCTTTACGAAAGATTATCATATTTTGTAACCTAACATGTTGTAGGGTAACAGGACACCAGATAAGCGCTTCACACCAGTTTTACTTTTCATGGGAAAGATTTCACAATAGGTATTCATTTCACTTAGGCAACTGTGGGACACTTGCCTCGTCACAATCACTAAACGGTTATATAGTTTGTACCTTTATAATCTGGTAGCCTTAAAACAGGGTTTTTTCCAGATCAATAAATTTGCTGGAACATGGGAAGGCACGTGTGAAGGTCAGCAACAGGAGCTTTTAAACACATTTAAAAAGTGCTGTGCAACATAAAATGAGACGAAAAGCAGTTACTGCAGAGAATTCATGTCTCCTCACGAGCCAGTATAATTCCAGCTGTATTGTCGTTGTTGCAGTATTCATGATGAAAATGATCTTTCAATAAGCACTATAAGACCAAAAGAAATAGGAACAGGAGTAGGAGTAGGAGCAGCAGCAAGCTGTTCGGCCTCTCAAACCTACTCTGCATTCAACATTCCTCACATCCACTTTCATGACCTTTCTCCATAATCCTTGATTCACCGACTGATCAAGAATCTATTTCAGGCTTCAATATACAAAGTACTCTGCCCCCACAGCTCCCTGTGGCAAGGAGTTTCAAAGACTTTCATCACTCTGAGACAAGAGGGTTTGACCTTATATGGGTGCACGTTGGACTGACGTAGCAGTGGGGCTCGAGGGTAAGGATTGCAGACCAGAGCTACAATAGCAAAGTTATAAATTTAAACTGAAGTTGGCCAACAGCAGCCAGAATCAGGACAGGTGACACAAGGAGTAGTTCACCACTGATTCTATCTCTCCTCAGATCAAACCTGTGATTTTCCTGATCAGTACAGTTCAGTTATTCCTTGCAATCATAGAGATGAACTACTGAAGGATCAGATCTGTGAAGAATCCAGTCTAGCCAAAACGTCCGCCTGAACTACATAAGTGCTCTTTCGGTGTTGCTGGGTCAAAATCCTAGAACTCCCTCCCCACTGTGGGTGTATCTATATGCCATTGACTGCAACCATTTAAGGAGATAGCTCACCACCACCTTCTCAAGGACAATTAGGGATCAGCAGGCCCTGTCAGCAAAGCCCACATGCCTAGAACAACTTTTTTTAAAAAGTAATTATTCTTAACTAAAATTAATGCATTAATTTCTTTCCTATTAAACTGTTAATTAGTAACATTCAGGTACGAACTTTTGCAGATTGTTACGATTATTTGTTGTAGAGTCATGGAGTCAGATAGTCATACAGCACTGAAACAAACCCTTTGGTCCAAACAGCATTCCTCTCCTTATTTATCCAAATGTCTTCTAAACATTGTAACGGTACCCGCAGCCAGCACTTCCTCTCAAAGTTCATTCCACACACGAACCACTCTGTGTAAAAAAATTTGCCCTCATGTCATTATTAAATCTTTCTCCTCTCACCTTAAAAATGTATGCTGTAGTCTTGAAATCCCCCATCCTGGGAAAAGGCACCCATCATTCACCTTATCGATACCTCTCATAATTTTATCAACCTTTATAAAGTCGCCCCTCAACCTCCTAAACTCCAATAAAGAAAGTCCCAGCCTATCCAACTTCTCCTTATAACTCAAACCCTCCATTCCCAGCAACATCCTGGTAAATATTTTCCGAACCCTCTCCAGCTTAATATCCTCCCTATAACAGGACAACCAAACTAGAGACAGTAGTCCAGAGGAGGTTTCACCAACATCCTGTACAACCTAAACATGACACCCTAATCCCTTTACTCAAAGGTCTGAGCAATGAAGGCAAGCATGCTAAATGCCTTCTTAACCACTCTATTTATATATGATGCAAACTTCAAAGAATTGTGTCCCTGAAACCAAGGTCACCCGTGTCCTACAACACTAATTGAATAAGTCCTGACCTTGTTTGTTTTACCAAAATGCAATACCTCATATTTATCCAAATCCAACTCCAACTGAAACTCCTCAGCCCATTGACCCTATTGATCAAGATCACTTTGTAATCTTAGATAGCCTTCTTCACTGTCCACTATACCAACAACTTTTGGGTCATCTGCAAACTTACTAATCATGTCTTCTATATTGGCATCTAAATCTTCTCCTGACATCAATAAAGTTATATTTCTTATCAATCCCTCATTACATTCAGTAGATGGCAGTGATGGTGAGCCTTCAGGAACCATTGCAATTATTGTGGCGACGTGGTTCGCTCATGGTGCAAAGTAGGAAACTCCAAGGTAATAAACTAAAGATAAGGAGAATAATAGAATCACTGGACCTGAAATGTGAACTCTGCTTTCTCTTCACAGAAGCTGTCAGACCTGTTCAGTTTTTCCAGCAATTTCTGTTTATGTTTCTGATTTCCAGCGTCCTTAGTTCTTTTTTTCAAATGAGGAGAATATTGGATTTTCAATTTGGGATGGTACACAACGTTGAGGTAATGAGTCTTCTGCTAATGAGTAGTAACCGGCAACCCACGTACATGTAACATTTAAAGTTTTTGATTGATATTTAAACTTGACCATTTTTTGAGGCCATAAGAAGGTTTGGGAAGGTAATCTGTGAAAAGAACAGGAATCTGTACAGCAGAAAAACAAGAAAACATAGAGTATTGTAAGGTGAAGTACAAAGCACTGACTACCAAAAATTCATAAGTAAACAAACAAAGTGGGGGAGGGGGGAGCGAGAGGGCGAGACAGCACGAGTTGGGGGGGGGCCCCGCGGGGCCCACCCCCCCCGGTTGGGGGGGGGGGAGAGAATAAACACTTAAAGCCTTTCATGAACCTTGGATGTCACAAAGAACTCTAATTTTGAAGTATTGTTACTGCTGCAGTGTCAGGAACATAGTAATCAATCTGTACAAAGCAAGCTCCAACAGGAATGAGATTAATGACCAGTTGATCCGTGTTCAGATGTACTTTAATAATGTAATTAAATCTACAGGAACATGAGTAGGAAATTTTGCTTAATGCTGAAAAATCACAAATATATTTCACTGAGTTTATAATGCATTCATGCAAAATGCATTCAAGTTTTGAGGCTTTGTGACTGATGTGTGCATTTGATGAGGAACAGCAAGTTTCGTGTCGAGTACAGGAAGCATCTTTAAGACCTACTTAAGATTCATATTGCTTTTTAACTCAAAAGCCATTGTTAGCATAACACAGAATGTATGACAAAGTTCAGATCTCTTAAATGTAGGATCAGTCAGTACAGATAATGCCTTGAAGTTAACAATCATAAAGGCACAAGAAGCTTTTTAGTTCTTAAAAATCAATAAAAGGTAAAAGTTAACATTGTCATGGTCCTACCAAACCATATGTTTGCTCTCTCATTAGAGAGAAAGAGACAGACAGACATCAGAGACAGTAGCAGCTTTTGGTAAAGTGAAAGATCAAAGCAACTGTAAATATTTTAGAATTTTAGTAAAAGTAAAATGTGCATCAATTGCAGAGTTAACTATTAAGGAAAGTATTGCTCCAGTGGCACTATGTAAAATTCAAAATATCATACCTTTCCATCTTCCTCTGCCCTCTCATCAATATTAAAAATAAACAGACCATTAACATCACTTGTTCTATAAAACTTTTCTTTGGAGCAGGGCAGCATGTCCTGCAATTTGCGCTGTCAAGATCAATTTGCCCTCTTCAGACTGCTATATGGTAACTTTCTCCCTCCCAAAAAAAGTAAAAAGTGCCGAAGCTACTTTCACGGCTCAAGTTTTCAAGTCCATATTATGTTTGTTTTTCACCTTTCTTTAGTTACAAATGAACGCCTTTCTTGAATTATCAGCTTTTCAGGAGATGTTTCAGTTTTTAAACTACTGGTCCATTTCAGTCAGGTTTGCATGTTAGCAAATTTCAAACTGTCAAAAGTATTGATTAGTTTGCAATCTCATCTGTCAAGCAACATTGGAATTGAATGCTGTGTTATCAACAGGACCCCAATCATCTTTGTACAGAGTCTCATCAGTCATTTGCAGATGCTTTCACCAAAATGAAGCACAATGATCTACATTTCATGGCTGCATTACAATTGCACTGTCCTTCTGAGTTACAACTTGCGACCATTATAAATCAATCAGCGAGCTGCTTTCAATACTAATTTTGATAATAATGATTTCCATTCATGTTTACTGCTCTCTGTGAAATATAGCTTCTTTGACTTTTTCACTTATGGTTTTGATTGGAAGATGGTTTCTGGATTAAAAACTTTGCAAGAAAAACCGCCCTGCATCTATTAACCTCAACGGTAATATTATCATGAATCATTATGACACATCACTTCAACCATGTCAATCCTCATGTGAGGCTTCCTGGAATGTTACACAACACTACGAACACAACTCAGTAACTAATCCAAGCTCTCTAAGCTGACTTCTTACGCAGTCTGTAAAAGGGGAGAATGGGGACACCCGAGTTTTAGAAATGGCCAATAAGTAGCTGAATTGAACAAGTTCTTGTTTCCTGAGAAATCCAAAGTTCCAGAATATTCAGAAAATTACCGTTCAAAATACTGGCTCTCTGCATGACCTGCTCGCATCAAAATTCTTACTGAGAACTCCTCACTTGACCAAGATGAGAGAATATTAATCTTGTCACTGATCCTTGAGGGACCCCATTAGTCACAGGCTTCTGAATATCCAAACCTACATCCATCAATTCCCCTTTTTAAATTCTGATAGGAACGTCCTCAAAAAAGCAACAAGTTTATAAAACATGATGTTCCATTTGCAAATCCATCTTGATTATGCCCAATCAGATTATTCTTATCCAAATATCTACTGATTGTATTCTTCACAATTCTAGCATGTTCCCTACTACTGGTATAAGGCTAACAGATTTATAGTTCTATTTTCTCTCTCACTCTCTCCTTAAATAGTGGAGCGGTATGTCCTACCTTCCAGTTTCCAGAATTCATTCTATAATCCACACAATTTTTGAAGATGATCACCAATGCATCAAATATTTCTATAGCTACCCATTTCAACAGTCTGGAATGTAAAAGATCATGGCCCAGGGACTTATCAACTTTCATCCCTATTATTTTATCCAATGTAACCTTCTTACTAATGCTAATTTCTTTCAATTTCTCATTCTTCCGAATCACTTGATCGCTAATTCTAGAACATTACCTGTATCTTCCTCAGTGAGAATAGACCATTTGTCTGTTCCACATTGTAAGTTCTCCTGTCTCTGCCTGCAATAGAACCATATTGGTCTCAGGTAAATGTAACTATAGAAGCTCTCACAGTCCATTTTTATGTTTTCTCCCCCAGATTTTATTTATATTTTATTCTCCCTTTCCTTTTCCGTTTTCAACTACTTTGCGGGATTCTAAACCTCTTGCTGTTATCCATTGCAGCTGATGAGCCCTTTCTTTAATCTTATCAAATCTTCAACATCCTTTGTTAGCTACAGTTATAGACTCACAGACATAAAAATATACAGCATGGAAACAGACTCATCAGTCCAACTCATCCATGCCAAGCAGACATCCGAGATAAATCTAGTCCCATTTGCTAGCATTTGGCCTACATCGGTAGGTTTGGTCGAGCGAGGGAACCGTGGTTTACTAAAGAAGTTGAATCTCTTGTCACGAGGAAGAAGGAGGCTTATGTAAAGATGAGGCGTGAAGGCTCAGTTAGGGCACTTGGGAGTTGCAAGTTAGCCAGGAAGGACCTAAAGAGAGAGCTAAGAGGAGCCAGGAGGGGACATGAGAAGTCTTTGGCAGGTAGGATCAAGGAAAACCCTGAAGCTTTCTATAGGTATGTCAGGAACAAAAGAATGACAAGAGTAAGATTAGGGCCAGTCAAGGACAGTAGTGGGAAGTTGTGCGTGGAGTCCGAAGAGATAGGAGAGGCGCTAAATGAGTATTTTTCATCAGTATTCACACATGAAAAAGACAATGTTGTCGAGGAGAATACTGAGATACAGGCTATTAGACTAGACGGGATTGAGGTTCATAAGGAGGAGGTGTTAGCAATTCCGGAAAGTGTGAAAATAGATAAGTCCCCTGGGCCGGATGGGATTTAGCCTAGGATTCTCTGGGAAGCTAGGGTGGAGATTGCAGAGCCTTTGGCTTTGATCTTTATGTCGTCACTGTCTACAGGAATAGTGCCAGAAGACTGGAGGATAGCATTTGTTGTTCCCTTGTTCAAGTAGGGGAGTAAAGACAACCCTGGTAATTATAGACCAGTGAGCCTTACTTCGGTTGTGGGTAAAGTGTTGGAAAGGATTATAAAAAAGATAGGATTTATAATCATCTAGAAAGGAATGATTTGATTAGGGATAGTCAACACGGTTTTGCGAAGGGTAGGTCATGCGTCACAAACCTTATTGAGTTCTTTGAGAAGGTGACTAAACTGGTGGATGAGGGTAAAGCGGTTGATGTGGTGTACATGGATTTCAGTAAAGCGTTTGATAAGGTTCCCCACAGTAGGCTATTGCAGAAAATTCCGAGGCACGGGGTTGAGGGTGATTTAGCGGTTTGGATCAGAAATTGGCTAGCTGGAAGAAGACAGAGGGTGGTGGTTGATGGGAAATGTTCATCCTGGAGTTCAGTTACTAGTGGTGTACCGCAAGGATCTGTTTCGGGGCCACTGCTGTTTGTCATTTTTACAAATGACCTGGATGAGGGCATAGAAGGATGGGTTAGTAAATTTGCGGATGACACCAAAGTCGGTGGAGTTGTGGATAGTGCGGAATGATGTTGCAGGTCACACAGGGACATAGATAAGCTGCAGAGCTGGGCTGAGAGGTGGCAAATGGAGTTTAATGCAGAAAAGTGAGGGGTGATTCACCTTGGAAGGAGTAACAGGAATACAGAGTACAGGGCTAATGGTAAGATTCTTGGTAGTGTGGACGAGCAGAGAGAACTCGGTGTCCATGTGCATAGATCCCTGAAAGTTGCCACCCAGGTTGATAGGGTAGTTAAGAAGGCGTACGGTGTGTTAGGTTTTATTGGTAGTGGGATTGAGTTTCGGAGCCGTGAGGTCATGTTGCAGCTTTACAAAACTCTGGTGCGGCCGCACTTGGGAGTATTGCGTGCAGTTCTGGTCACTTCATTCTAGGAAGGATGTGGAAGCATTGGAAAGGGTGCAGAGGAGATTTACCAGGATGTTGCCTGATATGGAGGGAAGGTCTTATGAGGAAGGGCTGAGGGACTTGAGGCTGTTTTCGTTAGAGAGAAGAAGGTTAAGAGGTGACTTAATACAGACAAGATGATCAGAGGATTGGATAGGGTGGACTGTGAGAGCCTTTTTTCCTCAGATGGTGATGGCTAGCACGAGGGGACATAGCTTTAAATTGAGGGGTGATAGATATAGGACAGATGTCAGAGGTAGATTCTTTACTCAGAGTAGTAAGGGCATGGAATGCCTTGCCTGCAGCAGTTGTAGACTCGCCAACTTTAAGGGCATTTAAATGGTTGTTGGATAAACATATGGATGATAATGGAATACTGTAGGTTAGATGGGCTTCAGATTGGTTTCACAGGTCGGCGCATCATCGAGGGCCGAAGGGCCTGTACTGCGCTGAAATGTTCTATGTTCTATATTCTATGTTCTATCCCTCTAAACACTTCCTATTCATATACATATCCAGATGCCTTTTAAATGTTGTAATTGTACCATAGTCCACCGCTTCTTCTGGCAGCTCATTTCATGCATGCACCACCCTCTGCATGAAAATGTTGCCTCTTAGGTCTCTTTTAACTTTTTCTCCTCTCTCTTTAAACCTATGCCCTCTAGTTTTTGGCTCCCCCACCCTTTTTTCCCTATCCATGCCCCTCATGATTGTATGAACCTCTATAAATGTCACGCCTCAGCCTTCAACACTCCAGCCCTATCCTATTCAGCATCTCCCTACAGCTTAAACCCTATAAAACCCTGGCAACATCCTTGTATATATTTTCTGTACCGTTTCAAGTTTCACAACATACTTCCTGTAGCAGAGTGACCAGAATTGCACACTGTATTCCAGAAGTGGCCTAACTAATGTCCTATACAGCCACAACATGACTTCGCAACACCTATACTCAATGCACTGATTGATAAAGGCAAGCATACTAAATGCTTTCTTCACAATCCTGTCCACCTACAACTCCACTTTCAAAGAACTATGAAACTGCATTCCGAGGTCTCTTTGTTCAGCAACACTCCCCAGGAGCCTACCATTATGTGCATAAGTTCTGCCCTGATTTGCCTTTCCAAAATGCAGCACCTCACATATATGTAAATTAAATTCCAACTGCCAACTCGGCTATTGGCACATCTGATCAAGATCCCATTGTACTCTGAGCTAACTTTGTTCGTTATCCGTTACACCACCAAGTTGACTAACCTTTGAGTTTTTACAATGTATAGTCGAGGAAAACCATGTAACAGTTGTTCTAAGTTATGACTTTTAATGTATTCTCCAAATCCACTTCAGCCAATTTGTACCTCAAGCTTTCATAATTTTCCTCAGTCAGAGGAAAATTGCTTCAGAGTGAAGAGCTTCGTTTTCAAAAATAATGCAGAATTCTAAGACCATGAAATATAAGAACAGAAGCAGCCCATTTGGCCAACCCAGTTTAAAAGACATTCGGATAAGGACATGAATGGGAAAGGTTTGGAGGGATATGGGCCAGCAGCAAGCAGGTGGGACTAGTTTAGTTTGGGATTATGTTCAGCATGGACTGTTTGAACCAAATGGTCCATTTCTATGGCATATGACTATCAGTCTGATAATCCTCAACTTTCCTGCCTTTTCCCCCCTAATCCTTGATTCTTCTAATAATTTATCTCTTTCAGCCCTGAATATTCTTAACAATGATGCATCGAAAGGTCTCTGCAGTCAAGAATTCTATAGATTGACAACTCCAAGTAAAAAAAACTTCCTCATCTCGGTCTTAAATAAGTGACACTAAGATTATAGCCTCTGGTTCTAAACTCTCCCATAAGGGGAAAGAATTTTTAAAAGCTCCAATGAGGTCAGCCTTAACCCACTCAACCTCTCCTCTTTCGAAAACAGAAAATTTGCAATCTCCCTCCTTCCCAGGATCAACCTAGTGAATCTTCTCTAACCTGCCTCCAATGCCAGGATATCATGCCTTAATTAAGGGGATTAAATCTGCTCACAATATTCCAAGTGTCATCTGACACGTGCCTTGTGTACTTTTAGCAAGGCTTCACTACTTTTATACTTCATTACATTTAAAATAAAGGTCAATATTCCCTTTGCTTTCCTTATTATCTGCTGAATTTGGATGCTAGATTTTTGTGATTCATCCACAACAATCCCCAAATCCCTCCGTGCTATAGCTTCCTGTGGTCTTATACAACACCTTTATTTTTAATGCAAAAGTGCATAACCTCATTTTCCCACATTACAATCCATCTGCCAAGTGTCTACTCACTCAGAAGCTGTCTATTTCCCTCTGTAGACTGTGTCATTCTCACCACTTGCCTTCCCACTTATTTTTGTGTCATCTGCAAACTTGGCAATAGTACATTCACTTCCTTCACCCAAGTCATTTTATATCTGTCGCCTATCTTTTATATACTCTACAAGTTATAAGCTTTTATTCTGAAAACATCCTCTGTATCCTAACTCTGTTTTCTATTAATTAGCCAATCCTCCATCCATGTTAACACATTTTCCCCAACATCATGGGCTTTTATCTTATTAAGTAGCCTTATGTGTGGTTCCTTATCAAATACTAGGCAATGGCCTAGTGGTATTATTGATGGTCTGTTAATCTAGAGACCCAGGTAATATTCTGGGGACCTTGGTTCAAATCGCCACACGGCAAATGGTGGATTGTGAATGCAACAAAAATATGGAATTAAGAGTCTAACGATGGCCATGAATCCATTGGCAGTTGTCGAAAAAAACCATCTGGTTCACTAATGTCCTATAGGGAAGGAAACTGCCATCGTACCTGGTCTGGCCTACATGTGACTCCAGATCCACAGCAACATGGCTGTCTCTTGACTGCCCTCTGGACAATTGGGGATGGACAATAAAAGCTGGCCTAGCCAGCGACGCCCTCATCCCGTGAATTCATTTTAAAAAACTTTTGGGCATTCAAGTACATTACTACTAATGGCTCTGCTTTATCTATCCTGCTTGTTACCTCCTCAAAGGAATCTCCTTGTCAGGAGCATGATCTACACTTCACAAAGCCAAGCTAACTCTGCTTGATTATATATTTCTAACTGCTGTGCTATTGCAGCCATTATAATAGGTTCTAACATTTTCCCCATGACATATGTTAAGCTAGCTGACCTATAGTAACAGGATTGTTTTGTCTCCCTTCATTTTGGTATAAGGATATTACATTGGCAGTTTTACAATCCTTTCAGACTTTTCCAGACTGGAAGGATTCTTGGAAGACCACAACCAGTGCATCTATCATCACTGTGGCTACTTACTTTGTATCCTATCACACTATAGTCACTCATCCCTAAAGGTTCTCTTACAACAAAATTATTAATTAGCTGTGTTTTTCCTTACAGAATACTAGATTTAAAATAGCCTGTCTTCTACTTGGCTCATCAACACACTGCTCTAGAAAACCATCTTTAAGACACTCCAGAAACTCATCCTCCAACAACTTTAGAAGTCAATTGATTTACCCAGTCCTTATGCAAATAAAGGTCACCCATGATCACCGTGTTCTCCATGTGACATGCTTCTCTCATCTCGAGATTAATACCACACCCCACACTCTCACTACTATTTGGTGGTTTATAAATAACTTCAACCAAAGACTGATGCTCCTAGCTGTTTCTTAGCTCTATCCAAACACTTTCCACACATTGTTCTGCTAATCTGAGATCCTCCCTTGCCAATATATCCTATTATCAGTGCAACTCCACCTTGTTTACACTCTTAGCTGTCCTTCATAAACATCAAATATCCTTAAATATTCAGTTCCCAGTTTTTGTCATCATGCAGATATGTTTCAATGATAGCAATTAGATCATACCCATTTATGCCTTCATATGCACAACCTTGTGAATGCTGCCAGAGTGGCCTTAACTTTGTCTTTGTGACATCATTCCACATTTGAAGCATACTTGATGCTCAGTTTTTTTTTTCTCCTGTTTTCTAGTCCCCGCAGCAGCTTTTCTACTTATGGTTACTTCTTCCTATTTGGGTTGCCCCTCAGGTCCCCAATCCCCTCACAAGGCAGTTTTAACCAGCCTGAACAGCACTAGCATAACGACTGAATGGCAGAAACCTAGCACCTTATGTAGATGTCATCTTCAAACTGAGAAACAGTCAACAATGACGACATTCTTAGGTCATGAATTCCAAAAATTTTCCAAAATCTGTTTTGCCTCCTATATGTTTTTCTGTCTGCTCCACACTCAAGATGCTTGACACCATCCAGGACGAAGCAGCTGTTTGATTGGTGTCATATCCATAAATAGTTACTCCCACCACTCCTTGGGCATCTTCTAAACCTTTACCATGAGAAGGACAAGGGCAGCAGATACTTGGGAACACCACCACCTGCAAGTTCCCCTCTCAACCACTCACCATCCTGACTTCAAAATACAAGTATCCTTCGCTGTTACTGAGTCCAAATCCTGGAACTCCCTCCTTAACAGCATCGAGTGTATTTACACCAAATAGACTGTGACCATTCAAGAAGGCAGCTCATCACAACACCCTTAAGGATAATTAGGGTTTGGCAGTAAACGCTGGCACAGCCAATGATGTCCACATCCCCTGAATACTTATCAGACTAGAGAGAGAAAGCTCATTTCTGGGATTTATTTCAGTGATTTATCATTTTGTTCTCCACTTGTCTATTTGTTCCATTGGAGTGTAGTTTCATCCAAATGTCCTTCTGCTTCAAGTGCCAGGTCACCTCTTTCCTCATTAAATCACGGTCATGTTTCTCAATTATAGACACAAGGGAAAATGATTGCTTAGCAATAGAATAGTGCACACAATGTACCTTTTAGTAAATATGTTCAACGATCTCATCAATTTCTTTTCTACTGTCAGTTTTAATTTCACATATCAACCATGGCAAGGCTAGTCATGCCTTGGAGAGGTTGCATTTACAGAGTAGGCCCCAGATCCTTGATGGGAATCTGAATCGATTCAAGGACCTAGCTGATTGGCATTGCACAAAATGTGTGCCTGGTCATTAAGACAGGATAGTCAACTAAATATTTTGAGTAAACTTACTTTTTACACTCTCCAATGAAGCAAAAAGGCAATATGTGACAGTGATTGCAAATGTTTGATTAACATTTTCCATCTACAATGTGAGGAACGAATTCTAACCACACAAATCAGCGTCTGGCACAGGTCCATTAATTGCATTTATATCTTGCACACTTAGTTGACAACACCGGTCGGGTATATTTCTGGAGATTTCATCAACATGATCTCCTGTATCTAACAGCCACCCATCATCAAATAATTAGTGTATTCCCTATTTCCAATACTTTTATAACTCATGAACTGTTCGAAGAACATGGAAGAAACATTTATTCTTTTTCTCTCATGATTTTTCTGCTGGATTTCCTTGCAGGTGTGTTCAAGAGATTAATCTTCAATCCCTAGAAGCTCAAGAGCAGATCAGGAGGGTTGGCAACTCAACCAAAGCATGAAACAGGGAGATGTGCAGTCACAACTGTAAATTGATGCATATGTTCCAGTCTTCCAACTCATAATACTGAACTGAATGGCTACACATGCACTGAAGTCTACACGTTCTAACACTTTCATGTAAGTGCAACCCCACTTCCCAAGTTTGGATCATTTCTACAGCTACCATTTGGATGAAGTCATTCTAGACTGATTATAATGTTTTTTTCCATACTTATCAAGCCTGTTGCACGGTTGTTGCGTTATTAGGCATTCAGTAGCCTTCAAATGCTTGGGTTGATGTAGGCGTAACAATGTTTCAAAGAGTCATATTGAACTTTAAACTTTAATTCAGTTTCTCTCTCTGAAGACCTGCTGAATTCCTCCTGCAATTTTGGTTCTTATAACCCTAACAATGCCTGTGCGAAGGTGAATCAGACATGCTCAACGTGCATCTTCACAGAACAAAATCAGAAGAGGATTTGAAGTACCTTGAAGATTGGTCTGACTCCAGGTTTGCATGATATGCAATGACTTTCGCAAACACAGATGAGTCAATTATTGGCATAGGTGATGTTTTTCAGTCACAAAAGAGTAATACAAGTTCAGCTCCTCTGGCAAAATGTGTCATTTTCAGATCTAAGTGCCTCTTCGCGCTCAAATCATTCAGTGGTTCTAGTTGACACTTTTAAACTACCCGCTTTAAGGTAGCCTCAGATTTGAAGATGTTCAGTATCTGGTGATTTTATCAACTTTAATTTTTTTTTCTGTAAAGCTCACAATTGAGAATTATTATGGGATGGAGCAGGATAAAGGAACAAACGAAGTTGCAACAAAATAGCATTAATTGTATCTTGCTTCTCAACACCTGAGCCAAAGCAGTACTTTGCAAGAGTACTCATTCTTGTCACGGAATTATGTTTGCTCACTTACACACTAGGTTCCACAAAATGAAAACAGTATTGGCCAGAAAATCTACCTATTAGTTATGCTGATCAAGGGATGGGACAGGACACAGGATTAAACACCATACAGCAACGTTACCTATTATGGCCACTTGAGGGGGAAGCCGCTGGTTTAACAATACCTCCAATAATTCAATGTTATTTTGGAACTGCTGGCCAACCTTATACCTTCAAAAGCTCGGGAATGGGCTCAACAACCATCTACTTCTGCGCTGGGTTACAATGGAGTCAACTAAAACTATTAAATCAACAGAGACCCAGTTTTTCTGCATTTTAGCCACAAAGCAATATATTATCACCCTCAAGGTGTTAACAATGCTATACCTTCCCATAACTGTTCTTAACAACTGTAACTTGCCTTCATTGACTAAAACTAATCAAGTTGTTTTCAACTGATTATCTTTTTCAACTAGTCACAATGTGCAGTTCAACCTTATCTCATGTATTAAGAAAACAATGCTGCCTTTGGTGACAGCACAGTGCTACAACTAAGCTATCACTATAACAACAAGCTTATTTCCCCTACATGCCACTGATAGAGGATATGATTAGAGAATTCTTGATGTTGCTAGTCACAATCTTTACTGATCATAAGCTGCAGGGAAATCAAGTAGCTCTTTCAAAAAAAACTGCTCTTGTATAGACCTTCTCCGATATTAGGGTAGCTCTGTGAAGTGAAAATTAAAGAGAACACTTTTCAACATTTGCACAGTTCAGATTCATAATGCCTCACTGTTATAATATTTATCCTAATGCATAGAAATCCACACTGCAATGTAAAGTGAACAGATTCAGAGTGTATCAGAGATAAAAGGTACTGCAGATGCTGGAGAATCCGAGATAACAAGCATGGGGCTGGATGAACACAGCAGGTCAAGCAGCATCATAGGAGCAGGAAAACTTGACGTTTCGGGCCTAAACCCTTCATCAGAAAATGGAAAACTTGACGTTTCGGGCCTAAGTGTAGTAAAGTTGATTGAACAATCTTGCTTATTTCTTAACTACATACTTTTAGGCCATCTTTTATGCTTAAGGAACAACTTGAACACAAAATTTGCATTCCCATGATTGCAAACTCAAGTTGGACTACCTGCCCAATTAATTTCCACAGCATGTTGTTCAACAGTAAAACAGCACATGGAAGAGACAGATAAACACATCTATAATTTGGTGCAACCAAAGTGGAAGAGTAGGATTGAGAAGTATAACAAATTTCACTAACTGTAAACTGCAATGAGCCATTCTTGCACAAAATGTCCTAACTCAGTATTTCTCAATGGGACCACTGACCAACTTGTGAGAAGTACTTTACTAGATTAAAAATTCATATTACAATATTTACCTTATCAATCAAAACATGCAAGTAACATTTAAGTCAACTATACAATGACAATACCAAAAAAAAAGGACATCCCTGTCCCATATAGTAACCGTTACAGCTTCCTGGATAAAATGATCCATTAAAAAATTGTAAAAGCTTATCTAATGTAGTACAGCAAATAAATGGAGAAGCAGGCCTTTGGAAAACAATACACAATTCATTATTCAACCATTCCAAACAAAAATAATCCTGGTCTTTAATTTTAAGGCCTGTTAGAGAGGGGCAAGCTGGCTAAGCTAGTGATACCCACAACCTCTGAAAGTATTAAAAATAATATTGTTTGCTGCGAGATATTTCATGTTGTTAATGTGCATGAAGTTCATTTAGAAGAACATAGCTTTTACTGACACAGAGCAAACTTAGTGTTGAGACCTCAGTGAATAAACGTAGCTAGGAATTCTGAAATATCAAATCTCCCAATCAATATATTACATAACAGTTATTTAATGATTCAAGCATGGGTGAACATCTTCCATTAAGATAATACATATTTTTAGATGACTAATTACAATTTAAATAAACTTCTCTCTCCTAAGGTATTCAATCTCTAAAACAGTTTGATACATCACCTCACAATTGCTCTTTCATGTTAGTGACTCTCAGTATCACTCATGAACGTTTGAAAACAAAAATACAACTTCTCCCAGCATTCAAGCTAGCGATCAAACAAGCTGAGCTCTCAACTTTGTTCCAATGGGGTCCTGCTCACACTATACCAAGGCTTGTTCCCATTCGTTAAACAAATCTCTCCAAAGTCTAGGACATTAATTTATTGGTCTCTGAGAGAAGATGCAAGGGCCATATATAAGTCAAAGATAATGATATCCTAAACCAGTTAATCCTAACCTGATCAGGTTTACATTAGTGCCTCATAGCTAATCGTGCTGTAAGTATTAATTTACCAATAGCTCTTGTTTGAGCAACGTGTGCAGTTAGTATGGAGTGTAATTTTCAACAATGTCACTTGGAGTTTCTTCACCTGTAACAAAATAATAGTAATTGTGTAAAAGATCTACCGGCTTTTCCACATGAAGCTGGCCATTTGTACAGCAGTAACAGGAACCCAGCAACATTTCACCTGAGACCATAGGTACACAATTTCTTTTTGATGAATTCATTCATGTGATGTGGGCTTTCTCGAAACACTGCAGTCCATTGCTGTTGGTAGGGAGTTCCAGAATATTGATGGTGAAAGTCCCAGAAATCCACAGGTTGCTCTCTCATTAGAGAGGTAAATGGTAAGATTAACCTGAGGGTCACCATGCCTCACATGGGGCAAATTTGAGAAAGTTGAGTCTTCATGGTGACCTTAGCCAGAATGGGAATTGAACCCATGCTAATGATGTCACTCTGCATCACAACCAACCATCCAAACAACTGAGCTAATGAAGCTTCTAGATTTTAATCCAACAACAGCAAAGGAACAGCAAAATAGTTCCAAGTCAGCGTGGTGCATAGTTGGAGTAGGCCTTGCAGATGGCGATGTTCTCATGTATCTGATGCCCTTGTCCTTCTAAATGGTAGAGAAGCTGAGTTTGCAAAGTGCTTTCCAAGGAGCCTTGGTGGGTGTTGTAGTATCTCTTATAGCTGATACACAATGCTGTCACTGTGGGTTGGTGGTGAAGGGAATAAATGTCAAGATTGGTGGATGCTGTGTCGACCCAGCAGGTTTCTTTGTCCTGGATTATATGAAGTTTCTTGAGTGCTGTTGGGATTGCACCCATCCATTCATTTGGAAAGCTGTCCATTTGCAATTATCACTTCTATACGTATTTGAACAACTTAAAATTTGTGTATATTTCACATGATAAACTGACCTCACTCACAATAACAATAATGAAGCAGTTTTCTAAGGAGACGAGGTTCCGAAACTCAGTTTGATGCAGCACCTCTTAATTTCCCACATTCAATCCTTCAAACTAGATGAATTGATAATAATTATTGAAAACAATGAGAAAATTCAGTTTAAAGACAATAGAACATCTGAACAATTCTTAAATAAATCATTTTAAGCATTCCAAACCTGTTTTCCGCAAATTTTACAGTCAAATGTGGCACACAATCTCATCATACCAAGTACAATATTAGCAGTAAAAGAATCCAATTTTCTGATCCGAATTCTTTATTAACGGCTTCAAATTGCCTTTTTTGTGCTGGCTTAGATTACAGCTCCAAATGTGAGGCTCCAGTGAAAACAGCAATTCTGGATGACTTTCAATTTAAAACCTACTTTGCTACAAAACAAAGAATGTTTTCTTCATTTAACCAAATTCAGCTCTACGAATGTGCCTACAAATTGACATTTTTTTATTTAGATCAACGTTTTCCATAATTGGCTGAATGGCATTTTCAACACGCTGACGCCCAATTTTAATGGAGACACATGGGGTGAAAGAGTCATCACAGGTCATAGCAGCCATAGGTGGTAACCCCACATCACATCATCTGTTAAACTAGTTAAGCCGATGTACAAAATACATTGTCCCTTTAATTCAACACAGCAAAATGGTACAACATGTAAAAGAGAAGACAGCAGCTCCCCCTATTGTTATCTTCTTTCAACATCTATCCTCCTTTAGCATGAGCATTAACTGCACAATTCTGATTTATGTTTGTTCAGCAACAACTCCACATTCTTGCTGCAATCTGTCACCTTCTAAAAATAGCAAGATAGATGTCATACCCTGGGCTGTACAGCATTCTCTTCCTTGTTTATTACCAGTTCAATTTTATGTATCAAATTTCCATTGCTGGAACTGCTCAGCGAACTAATGTACCATATATGAAGCGTGATTTTAAAAAATTAACTCGATAACTCCAATCATTGAAACTAATTTTCAGTAGGTGTTAAAATTGTTCAAGTTCAGCTATAAAATATACAACTCCATATTCATTACATTTAGTATAGATCCTATAGTCTATTCCCAGCCCATTTAATTTCTGTATGAAAGATTTTTCTAAAAACTATTGGGCTTTGAGTTATTAATAAACCTACTGGATAATTATCAATCTTGTCCTGCAGTTTCGCAAGCATTCCCCTCGGGTGGCTAGTTTGCAGACACTTCAGTCCGCAGTTTAAAAAAAAATTACTGCTTGACACCAAGGATTCCCTTCAAGGCACTTGATAAAACTTTAATCTGCCATTTTTCCATAGTATTACCAAGGCAAAGAAAAGCAGTTGTATCACAGCAGTGATTTATGAATGATGACAAGCTGAAACTTCTTGTAGTTTATTTCTGTGGCATGAAAGAAGCAATGGGCCTGAGTGGAAAACAGTATACCCTCATGATGAAAGTTTTCAACAGGTATTGGTTGTCCGATTTAATGTCATTGATCAAGGTAAATTTACATGTTACCTTTTCACAAAACACCTCTTTCAAATTTCGGTAATTCAACAATAAAACTGTTTATGTGCACAACAGTGGAAAGCAGAAAACAGCATATCAACAGTGGCAGAAATCAGGGCTTGTGCTCAGAAATCACTCACGCTGACATGGGAGCTGTGTGTAACTAGAAAGCTCAGTCAGCAGCGTGTGTGACTTAGAATGGGATTACCTCTGGCTTCGTACTGATTTTTAGAAGGTTACCGTGTTTTTCAGCCGATGAGAAAGAAGGACTTTGGATTCTAGTGAGATGCAAGATTTAAAAAACAAAGACAAAGCCAATCAGAACTGTGAATTCTGGAAACACTTAACATTAACTGCGGGTTAATGCTGTCTAGTCTGTTACGTCAGAACACAAAAATGTTAACTCAGTTTCTTTCTCACAGCTGCTAACTGACCTACAAAGATTTGCAGTATTTTCTGTCTTTGTTTCAAATTTCCAGCACCCACAACAAAAATGAAAACACTGAATGGATTATACCATTGCTTTTCAAACCTCTCTCCATTTGAAGCTTGTCATAACTCCCTGGTGAGTACTGAGAGGAATCAGAGGGTAGCTGCAAAACTGAGGGCTTGCTGGAGCAGGAGCAGGAATGTACTTTTTACTTATTCACTCACAGGACATAGGTGTCTCTGGCTAGGCTAGCATTTATTATCCGTCCCTAATTGCTCTGAGAGTCAACCACACTGCTGTGGATCTGGAGTCACATGTAGGCCAGACCAAGTAAGGATGGAAGCTTCCTTCCCTCAAGGACATTAGGGAACCAGATGGGTTTTTCCAATGATTAACAATGATTTCATAGTCAATCTTTAATTCAAGAGGTTTTATTTTAATTTAATTTAAATTTCACCATCTGCCATGTTGGGATTTGAACACAGATCCCCAGAACATCAGCTGAGTTTCTGGATTAATAGTCTAGTGATAATACCACTTGGCCATTGTTATAAGCCATGCTGCCTCAGAGTTCATGACTTCAAACTTTGGGCTTGTGGCACCACTGGGGGTGTTTAGAACCAAGGTTGCAGGAGTTCACGGTCCCTCTCTAGTCCTGCTCCTCCTGTGGTCACAAGATATATTTAGCTGATTTTCCCAGTTATCAAGGTGGTCAATTGTATACCTCCCCTTCTTAGGATCAGAATAAAAAAGGTCCATTAACCAGGTTAATTAAACAAGAAAACAACTGATTCATTTAAAACAAGACTTTCCAGCAAAAATATAAGGCTACTTAATACACGGTTTGAATTATGAAAGTAAAATGTTTACTCTTCTAAAGAACCCAACGCACAAATTATTTGGCCAATAATTGTCAGTTCTTGAAGGAAAGAAGGGTACAGTATGAAATATTCAAGATGGCTTGTGGTCAGTGTTCTAACACATGTAACTGACAGCTACCAAATACGTGCAGCTGTCTCTGGACCCACCATGGAAGATAGTTCATTCATGAATCATCAAGGGAAACACTTTCAAATGTTTTTCAGGCAAACAGCTGTTTTTGGACTTCAGTTTTCACAGTGAAAACAAAAGTCTCTCAAAGGCACAGGCTGAGCTGGACAACTCCTATTCAATCATCAGGCTGTTACCCAGCCAACACGTGTACAGTCTTCAAACAAACCCAAGTTCCTGACAGCCACAAGCTCAATAAGGTGGTTTCCAGTAAATAGGTCTAAGCAATTAGACCAAGTAATGTGACTTTCCACAAGCACCTTTTGGAAAAACATTTCTGTCTTTTCCATGATTTGTTTAAGAAATAGGGTGGACGTATCCAAATGCACCATTATCCATGATACTTTGATATATATCCTCAAAAAAAAAATTAATAGCAACACAGCTACACAACAGGATCCCAATCCCCACTTTGGGAAGCCTCAGATCTCATTAATCAGATATCAGGACTACATGATTGCATTCTAAAGCACATAGCTCAATACAAACAGTGAACACTTAAAGAACTTAGAAACAGCAGTGAGTCCTAGGAGCCATTTAATAGGATTATGGTTGCCCTCGAGTTAACTCCAAGTATCTACCTTTGCCCCAAATCCCTAATACCCTTGATAACAAAAACCTACTAATCTCAGATCAAAAATTTACAATCTATCTCATATCAACTGCCATTTGCAGAACAGAGATCTAAACTTCACCATCTTTTATACGTTAAAGCATTTCCTGAATGGTCCAATTCTGATTTTTTGAAGATGCCTCTTCGACCTAAACTCCTATAGCTAGAAACAATTTCTCCCAATCTGAAGAGGTGGCTGAATTGATAAAGGTAGTGCAGTTGATGTGGTTTCAGTAAGGCCTCTGACAAGGTTCCACATGGAGGGCTGGTCCAAAAGGTTTAAAAAAAAGGGATCCAAGGACAGTTGGCAAACTGGATCCAAAATTAGCTGGTAAATAGGGCAAACAGTGATGATGCAGGGCTGTTTTTATAGTTGGAAGTCTGCTGTTGGTTTTGCACAATGATGACTTGGATATGAATATAAATTAGTAAGTTTGCAGATGACACAAAAATTAGGGGTGTTGTTGATAACGAGGTCAATGGTCTACAGTCTGACAGTGATCAGCTGATAAACTGGGCAGAGCAAATGGTAGATGGAATTTAATCCCAAGCAGTGAGGTGACACATTTTGAGAGGTCTAATAAGGGAATGATATGCATAATGAATGGAAGGTCATTACAGAGTACTGAGGAATAAAGAGTCCTTGATGTCAAAGGGTCCCTAAAGGTGTCAGCATTGTTAGAAAGGATGAAGGTGGCATATGGGATGCTTGCCTTCAATAGCCGGGCACAGAATATAGGAGCAAGGAAGTCTTGTTACAACTTTACAAAACATTCCATCCACAGATGGAATACTGTGTGCCGTTCTGGTCCCCATATTGTTGGAAAGACGTGACTGCACTAGAGAGGATGCAGAGGAGATTCAACAGGGTATTGCCTGGGGTGAAAAGTCTCATTTATGAGGACAGGCTGGATAGGCTAGGTTTGTTTTCCTTGGAGCAGAGGGAGCTGAGGTGCGATCTGATTGAGGTAAAATTATAATAGGCATAGACAGAGTAGACCATGAGAATCTCTTCCCTATAGCAGACATGTCTAAGACCAGAGGGCAAAGGTTTATTGTGAAAAGTAAGTGATTTAGAGGAGATCTGAGAATTTTTTTTCACTCGGAGGGCAGTAGCAATTTGGAATAAGCTGCCTTAGAGGTGGTAAAAGCATTTAAGAAGCATCTGGATGAGCACTTAAATACCAAGGAATAGTAGACTGTAGACAGATAAATGGGATTAGTGTAGTTCAACGTCTGTTTGTCAGCAAAATAAAAAAGGGAGGGCCAAAGGCCATGTTTCTATGCTGTGCAATTCCATGACTAGTCTATTTCACTCAATATATTGACGACTGACAAATTCAATCAAATCTCCCTTGGCTCTGTAAATTCGAAGACATGCAATTCAGCTTTGCATACTATTTGGTGTTTACACTCTTGAAAATCTACACATTAACCCTTCCAAGGCCAAAATGTCCTTTCTAAGGTCTGGTACCACAGGCTGACCAGTGCTTTATATAACTGAAGTATTACTTAAAATAGAATTTCAAAAAATCCTTACAGTGTGGAAACAGGCCCTTCGGCCCAACAAGTCCACACCAAGGCTCAGAACACCCCACCCAGACCCACCCCCCTATAACCCACCTAATCTACACATCCCTGAACATTATGGGCACTTTAGCATGGCCAATCCACCTAGCCTGCACATCTTTGGACTGTGGGAGGAAACCGACGCAGACATGGGGAGAATGTGCAAACTCCACACAGGCAGTCACCTGAGGGCAGAATCAAACCCAAGTTCCTGGCACTGTGAGGCAGCAGTGCTAACCACTGAGCCACCGTGTCGTCCCTACGTATTCTATTCATTGGAATGCAGAGGACAGCATTCTATTAGCCTTTTCCATTATTTTCTGCATTTCTTCCTGATATTTATAATTTACATATATGGATCCCCAATCTCTTTAGACCACCACTATTTCTAGCTTTTCACCATTTAGTAAGTACCTTGCTCTAACCTTTTTAGGTTGAACTTAGATGATCCTGCATTTGCCTGCCATGTAGACTATCTATTATTGTTTCAGCCAGTCACCTAATCGAACAGTGTCACTTTGTAATTTTACACTTCCATCTTACAGTGGTTACATCAGACGATCAATTTTTAACAGTCTTTCTGGACACAAGATCAGAATCGATATTTCATATCATTTTAAATTAGATTTTTTAAAAGTTGATCTGGTAATTATCATTTGGAACTCAGGAATGATATTTACTCGAGCTAGGCCTTGTAAACAAAATCTTGAAGAAGGGTAACACCTGAAACGTTGACTTCCCTTATCCTCCAGATGCTGCCTGGCCTGCTGTGTTCTTACAGCCTCCTGTTTGTCTACTTTGTAAAGAAACCAGTTGGATTAACATTCCACCAATTTGTTCTTCTTTCTTTTGAAAAGTAACAAAAATTCTAAATGCAAATATTATTAATGTTTAAACTTGGTTATTATTTCCACTTGTTTCCCTACTTACAATTCTCTAAGCATAATTGCTTTCAGCCCTACGTGTGTAGTAAATACGAAGGAGCAGATAAATTGTTGCACAATTGTTTCAGTCATCAGTCGCTTAACAGGAATCGCCAAGGAAGTTGTTCTCACTGGAGGTCGGAAGGAAAATAGTGAAACCTTTAGTTAATCCAAGTACATGAAATAAGCTACTTTGCACTGTGCTGCAAAAAAAAACTGTAGGATAAATTAAGGGAAAAAAGCCATTTGACCCCTCCTAGCTCATCCATTCAGAAGGGTTGTCCATTTTCCACCCTTTATCCATCACAGCAACTGAATGTCTGAGGCTTTTCACTGCATAGCTTTATTAACAAGCCTCAGCAATGATAACTTTGTAAAAAGAGATCCTTACCATCATTTCCGAACTTACTGGTTTGAACTCGCGTTCTAAAGGTCCTGATTTCACCAACTAGTTTGGAGAAGACCACTTTATTTCCATACATTGCCACCAAGCCAATTCTTCCAAAGATGCCATCAATAGCTTTAAAACAAAGCTAAAATTATCAAAAACCCAGAATGCAAGATGAAACTGTATAACTTTACCATTGTTAAGAACGTTTAGTAAAAATTTAGATTTAGATTTTATTGTCATATGTACGCAAGTACTGGGATACAGGAATACTGTGAAAAGTGTACAATGTCGCCATTCCAACCAGCATCTTAGTTAGTTTGTCATCGTATTATAGAAAAGGCATTATAAATTTCTCCATCAATATATTCTCTCAAATAACACCTGCCATAATAAGCAGATGAACCAACTCCTTCTTAGAATCACAGGAACAAGAGCAGGCCAGACAGCACATTAAGCCTTCTCCATCATTTCATATGATCATAGTTGATTGAACGCTTCAACACCTTTCACCCACACTATCCCTATTACCCTTTATGTCATTAGTAATCAGAAACCGATCAAATGTCTCCCTTAAACATACTTCAATTCTGAGCTTCCACACCCTCTGACTCCCATCCTCACTTAACAAAGAAAGGTGTATATGCATTTATTGAAAGGCAACATGAAGGCCACGCTGACAGCTGCCAGGTCCACAAGTCCTAAGCTCTCTCTCCAGTTTCCTACATATTCTAAGCATGCACACTTTCTTCATAGATTATTTTCTATCCTGATCTTTCAATGCTTATCTTTAATGTAAGCCTAACCTCGAAAAAACAAGCTTTTAACCACTTTTCTGAATCTTGCATTTACTGATTCATTATTTGTTTCCTTACTTGCATCAACAAAGCGGCACTGGGAAATTTTATTACTTTTGGCACAACACAAATGCATAATACCTGTTATTGGTGAGGAAAATATGAAAGTGGTTTCATAAGAGATTAGGGAACAGAACGTGATCAGTGTGTTTGTGTCTAGAGCAGGATATTGTAATGTGTCAACAACACTGCTCTTCAAGCCAAGTGTAAGATATTCTTAGAGAGAATAGACCTCGTACATTGAAAACCAATATTCCATCCAATATCCTGTCAATAACCCACTGTCATTAATAACACACTACAGCAAACAAACAGACGGAGACTACTTGACATTTCCTTTCTAACATTGTTTATTCACTAGGTATATTCTTCCCTTGCAGCCATTTTCAAGTGCACATTTCTGTGAATTTTCCTACTTCGAGCAGACTTGAAATCAATGTACCATTAATTAATGGCCAGGCACTGTAAACTCCATTTGATGGTACACTGGCATTTTGGCATTTTAATCTATGCCCTCCGCAAAAATGGAATCTTTTATTTGTACAGGTTTGAGTTTGAACTTATAATTAATTGCTTGGGAGTACATAACTTTAATGTTGCTGGAAAAGACACACTCTATTGATGCCTTCTGTCTTGAACTTATCAGGATATTTTACGAAAATAAAAATTCAAGGGATAAACCAAGATTTCTATTGCAAACAGGACAGTACTGCATGGTACAGCTATGGAGAATGCATTGGTTAATGGTGATTGACAATTAACTGCCAATCTTTGTTTAAATTTTAAACCAGGCAAGTTGACTCTGATTGGTCAGGGCATTGCCCTGAGGACTGAGCCAGTGAATGGCTGTCACCTATTTCACGCGGTTGAAACAGGTGCAATGCATACATGGTCATTCTGTCTGCAAACAACAGAGACTTGTCTTTTCACAAACGTAGCTTCCAATACACACACGTGTGCCATATTGCAAGCCAAACTAACTCTTAAATTAGTTGTCAGCATAATTCCTCACAGATTCAGGCTTATCTAGCAAATGTTATCCAATTGCAGAATCACATCTAATGTTAGGTACGATCTTACGAGTTTGGTATAGGCTGGTTGGATACATTCAGCGCTTGCTTACTGTGAACAGCCCAAGAGACATGCTGGTTGATACAAAATGCCATTACTTTGAACATAGAGACTACATACCAAGAATAACACTGACACAATAATTCATATACCACATTACTCATTTATGTGATAGGTAAAACATCTTTTTTTCATTAGAACATCATTCTGTAAGTGACAAACATCCTCATGTTGTTATTGCATACTAGCAGCATAAATTAGCTAAGCTCCTGTCACTCAAACTTTTGAGATTCCTTTCTCTTCCAGGATAATCTGGGATAGAATGGGCACTTTTCATGATGAAGAATGGCCACCTTAGGACATTTCATGTGTTTGCATCATATACAGTGAGAAATGATCTGATTAAGGGAGCCGCTATCCTGCAGGATTGGTTTCATATCCCTATGTTAACATCAAGCTTGCATTGTGAACAATAGCTTGGACCCTATTTACAATCCTGCCCATAAGACCAATCTTGTTGCGTAGAACTGTCAGAATCTAAACATGTATCCTGACCAGTAAAGGTATGTAATCTTTCCACTGAATGCCTTCAAAAGTACACTTCAGGTTGTACCTGTTTTCCTTTCGAACCATATTGATAATGCTAAAGTGAGATACATGCCCACAGCTTAATAGGCAGTTATGTATGATGAGATGAACAGATTGATAATTAGATTGCGAATTTACTTTGTTCCCGACATTGTGTTTGTCTGAAGTATGCAAATTTCTTTCACTTTTTGATTTGATCCATTTATGCCACAATATATTCTTCAATACCATAGAAGTACCTGTTTCAAACATTCTTTGCACCATAAACTCACTTAACAGGAAGTGGGTTGGAAGCACAATTAACAATGCCACTGTAAATGCAGGAAATCCCACCGATCCTGTACTGTCTAAAGGTGATGAAATTGTCTTTGCATTTTGTTCCAATTGTGCTGTGCCTTCATCTAACATCAAACAGGAAGAAGTATTTGCTGAGTTTGAACTCATCTATTCCCATGCATCCCACTATAAACCAATGTCCACTGACTCCTTAAGGTGTATCTTGCTGATTCAGCACATGCAGTTTGCATGATTCTGAACAACTTTGATTTTAGCGTGGAACTTGAATGTCTGGCAGCATTGCAAGGACTCAAGGCCGACCCTATCACACATTTCAATAAACTTGACAAAGGACTGGAACAGTTGTTCTTAAGAAGTGTGACTATATAAAGACAAACTATTCTTAACAACACATCCAAATATGTATCTGCTTAGATCTGCCACTCAGCATGACTGGACAATCTTACTCAAAATATGAAGATAAATCAATATGTTTACAAACAACTTCTTTCCAACAATGTCCATCTCTAATGTTTAAAGTTATCTACATTTCTGGTCACAATCTTTCTGCTTTGAGACCGACTGCATCCAAAATAGGTAGTGCTGTGATGTTAGTCTATCTCAGACCTCATCTTTTAGCAACTGCCCTCCTCGGCTGCCTCTTGCTAATCATTTTTGCTGACTCCTATCTCCCTGCTGTGGCCCAACACCAACAGGAGACTTACCCGCCATCAATACAGAAATAAACACTGGCATAGAATTCATTGGCCGAACAGCCTACTTCTAAGTCAGAGCACTGTGATTCTAGATGGTTTCCTTCTGAAATTTACCAGAACCATTCCTTTAGGAATATATAGTCAACATCTAAAGCACATTTCTGCCATCCTTGTAATTAAAATCACATCTGGTCATCTCTCTGACCTACTCATGCATCTCATGTGACCGATCCTAGCTGTGGGTGTTCTCAACTGATCTTCAACCAGAGTTGTCTGCATAACACTGTTCAGTTAAGGACTGTAATAACTGTAAATAATAATGATTCCCCTTATCCACAGCCATCTCTCTTGGCTCCAAGTACAGGTAAGCCTTTTCTCCTCTTCACGTTTTTGCTCCATTTCTACGCATACTCACTCTGGTAAAACTTTCTTCTTTGTTCAAAGTGATGGCAGCTTCTGCCTGGACCCTCTCCTTGACTCAAACAGTAGCAATATTCCCCTGGAATGGCATCCTGGTTTTAGCTACTAAAGGTGCATTGTCAAATTATGTCCTAATTGTCAATAAGCACAATAAGAGTAATATGTATATGTTGTACTTTTAACATCATAAAGAAAACCCAAGGCATTTGATGTATAAACTATGCATGTACTTAGTGCTTTAAAGAACTGAAGTACAGTTCATAGCTCAGAGATGACAATCTGATAATGTAAAACTTGGCAGGAACTGACTAAAACTCAGAGCAATGTAATTCGGGCCTATCTGCTCATTGCAAAAATGTGGCCAGATTTCCACTTCTACAAGAACAACTGCACTCCTAGTTTCTCTCACCTTGTAATGGTTCTGAACTCTGTCCTGCTGATGCACCTGAACCCTTCCAGACCCATTCGTCCAAATTCTTTTGTATCCCACACCACCTGCCATTCTTAGACCACAGTCACTTTCCATAACCATAAGTTTCAACCACCAACGAAGCCACTTCCTCTATGTTACCTTAGGCATACGTAGTTTCCAAAGCTCACCTTACAATATTCCCAAATCCTCCATCCTCCCTAACCATCCTCCATCACTCTTGTTATTCCACTCACCACAATGCTTCTCCTAGTAATTCCAAATCTAACAATTCCTGTTCACAATACACTGAGGCCTTAATACTCTCCCAGCACTCACCATGTCACTCTCCTCTGACTCGTAAACTACAACAGCTTCACTTTGTCTCAAGCTTCAAACACTTCTCCTTTCCAGAAGAACTGCACCAACATTCAGCACATACCCGAAACTTCCCACATGCCATCCACGTGCATCCTGATGATCAAAAGCGTGTACGTAGCTAAAAATAAAGCATAGAATCACAGAATCCCTACAATGCAGAAAGAGTTATTCAGCCCATCAAGTCTACACCCACCCTTGAAAGAGCATCCCATCCAGGCCCAACCCCCACCCGATCCCCATAATCCCATATTTCACAGCTAGCCCACCTAGCATGCACATCCCTGGAGACGACAGGGCAATTTAGCATGGCTAATCCACCTAAACTGCACATCTTTGGACGGTGGGAGGAAATCAGAGCACCTAGGAGAAACCCACACAGACATGGGGAATACACGCAACCATAACACAGACAGTCACCCAAGGCTGGAATCGAACCAGGTCCCTAGCACTCTGAGACAGCAGTGCTAACCAGTAAGCCACGTGCCACCCAACTCACCATGAAATATTGCCATAATCACTATTTATATTTTTAAATCTATACCACTCTCTCAATACTTTGTAATAAAATTACAATTGTGATAATACCATCTCTGGAAATCAGCAGTTCTGATATTACCTTAAATGCCACAGAACACTGGAGTGTGTGGCCTTTAAACTCACTGTATGCAAGTCCATACACCAGTTTAGAGACTGCTTCTGGCAGAATGAGTCGGTAGGCAACAGACTATCGAGATTCAGAGCGATTCTCATCTGAATCATGAAATTGAAATCTTTGACATGTCTACTTTTATTCCATCTTCCTCGCTATATCCTCCAGTAGCCAGGAAGTTCTGGCATTGTTTGTTCTTCCATCCCCCTTGGGGGAATACATTTTGATTACACCCAAAGCTTCTCCTCCTTAAAGATAGCCCACTGGTTGCATACCAACCTATGATCTAACGTCTGGACATCTTATTGGCCACAAACGCACATTGCTGATGGTGCAGGGCTGTCAATCTGTAGACAAAATACTCCACAAGTGAATTCTATTCATTTTCATGAATTTATGTTGTGCATCTTAAGTAAATGTATAAATGATGTTAAGTATAAAAACATACTGATAAAAAATGTTGTTCAATAACAAGATTGGTTTTCTTTATATTCACGCACGTTCAGTTAATGGGCAATTTTTATCCAAAACTCATTTTAAGCCATGTATTAATATATAAGCACATGGATTAATATTGTGAAGATTCAATTTCAAAAGTTACCAAACAAACCGATAACATAAGAACACGTCACCACAGGGCTCAAATAGATTAGATCCTTGGTAGCAATGACTACCGACTCAAAGAGGTTTTTAAACAAACTGTCATAGTAAATCAGAAAAAGCAAATTGCAGATAAATATGCAACGGTTCGACATTTAATCTGCGTTAATGCAAATAGATTTAGTGCTTAGCTGATTAATACATCACTTCATGCCAAAAACAAGTTTCCCATGCCAATAACATTTTTAAACAGCAAATCTTTCTGTACTTAATGTAAAGGAATAGTGAAATGCCTACCTGTCTGTATCTATATCACTGTGGTAAAACTCATACTGTGTAGCTGTGAATTGCAAGAGAACATTTACTGATTTTTAACATAAAGCACACATCCACAATGAAACAACTCCAGACAAAATTGACAGGAGATCCTTTGGTGTCACTAATTTTAAACAGCATCAGGCCACAAAAATGAATTACTGCTTTTTCTCAACACTGCCATTCATATTAAATGACTATTAAAGTCCAAAACCTGTTTCAGTCTCTGAAAGATTATTAAACCCTGAATGGCTCTATTGGAAAACATGTCATAGATGGGTTCAAAACAATGTCAAGCTTTCTCTAATAGCTAGAAAATGAAAGTGCCTTCACTTCACAGACCAGTGAAGAACTCAACAGCAGCTTCAAGTTTCAAAATACACAGCGAGTTAGGAGAAGGTGAATGTACAGAGCAGATGGTAAGTCTCGGGGAAGGTTACACAGCAGTGAAGAAATACACAGATCAGTTAGCATCTGTAAAAAGACAGTTGATAATGAACATGACTCTCAATGTTATAACTTTCATTCTGCCGAGAGATGCTGACCAAACTGCTGTATTTCCAGATAACAAGGTGTGGAGCTGGATGAACACAGCAGGCCAAGCAGCATCATAGGAGCAGGAAAGCTTGACGTTTCAGGCCTAGACCCTTCATCAGAAATGGGGGAGGGGAGGGGGTTCTGAAATAATAGGGAGAGAGGGGGAGGCGGATAGAAGATGGATAGAGGAGAGGATAGGTGGAGAGGAGGCAGACAAGTCAAAGAGGCGGGGATGGAGCCAGTAAAGCTGAGTGTAGATGGGGAGGTAGGGAGGAGATAGGTCAGTCCAGGGAGGACGGACAGGTCAAGGGGGCGGGATGAGGTTAGTAGATAGGAGATGGGGGTGCAGCTTGAGGTGGGAGGAGGGGATAGGTGAGAGGAAGGACTGGTTAGGGAGGTGGGGACGAGCTGGGCTGGTTTTGGGATGCGGTTGGGGGAGGGGAGATTTTGAAGCTTGTGAAATCCACATTGATGCCATTGGGCTGCAGGGTTCCCAGGCTGAATATGATTTGCTGTTCCTGCAACCTTCGGGTGGCATCATTGTGGCATTGCAAGAGGCCCAGGATGGACATGTCATCTGAAGAATGGGAGGGGGGAGTTGAAATGGTTCGCAACTGGGAGGTGCGGTTGTTTGTTGCGAACCGAGCGCAGGTGTTCTGCAAAGCGGTCCCCAAGCCTCCGCTTGGTTTCCCCGATGTAGAGGAGGCTACAACGGGTACAACGGATGCAGTATACCACATTGGCAAATGTGCAGGTGAACATCTGCTTGATGTGGAAAGTCTTCTTGGGGCCTGGGATTGGGGTGAGGGAGGTGGTGTGGGGGCAGGTGTAGCACTTCCTGCGGTTGCAGGGAAAAGTGCCGGGTGTGGTGGGGCTGGAGGGGAGTGTGGAGGAGACAAGGGAGTCACGGAGAGAGTGGTCCCTCCGGAAAGCAGACAAAGGTGGGGAGGGAAAAACGTCTTTGTGGTGGGGTCGGATTGCAGATGGCGGAAGTGTCGGAGGATGATGCGTTGGATCCGGAGGTTGGTGAGGTGGTACGTGAGGACGAGGGGGATTCTTTTTTGGTTGTTGTTGCGGGGACGGGGTGTGAGGGATGAGTTGCAGGAAATGCGCGAGACACGGTCGAGGGCGTTCTCGACCACTGCGGGGGTGGGGGGGGGCGGGGGGTGGTAGTTGCGGTCCTTGAAGAATGAGGACATCTGAGATGTACGGGAGTGGGATGCCTCATCCTGGGAGCAGATGTGGCGGAGGCAAAGGAATTGGGAATAGGGGATGGCATTTTTGCAGGAAGGTGGGTGGGAGGAGGTGTATTCTCGGTAGCTGTGGGAGTCGGTGGGCTTGAAATGGATATCGGTTTCTAGGTGATTACCCGAGATGGAGACAGAGAGGTCCAGGAAGGAGAGAGAAGTGTTAGACATGGTCCAGGTGAACTTCAGGTTGGGGTGGAAGGTGTTGGTGAATTGGATGAACAGTTCAAGCTCCTTGTGGGAGCACAAGGCGGCGCCGATACAGTCATCAATGTAACAGAGGAAGAGGTGGAGTTTAGGGCTGGTGTAGGTACGGAAGAGGGATTGTTCCATGTAACCTACAAATAGGCAGGCATAGCTTGGGCCCATGCAGGTATGCATGGCCACCCCCTTTGTCTGTAGGAAGTGGGAGGAATTGAAAGAGAAGTTGTTGAGGGTGAGGACGAGTTCGGCTAAGCGGATGAGGGTGTCAGTGGAGGGGAATTGGTCAGGTCTGCAGGACAGGAAGAAGCGGAGGGCCTTTAGGCCATCTGCGCGGGGAATACAGGTGTATAGGGACTGGACGTCCATAGTAAAAATGAGGTGTTGGGGACCTGGGAATTGGAAGTTCTGGAGGAGCTGGAGGGCGGGGGTGGTGTCACGGACGTAGGTAGGGAGTTCCTGGACCAAGGGGGTGAAAATGGAGTCTAGGTAGGTGGAGTTTGGTGGGGCAGGAGCAGGCGGAGACAATGGGTCTGACCAGGGCATTCAGGTTTGTGGATTTTGGGAAGGAGATAGAAGCAGGCGGTGCGGGGTTGGGGAACGATGAGGTTGGAGGCTTGCTCCTGTGATGCTGCTTGGCCTGCTGTGTTCACCCAGCTCCACACCTTGTTATCTCAGATTCTCCAGCATCTGAAGTACCTATCATCTCTGATACAATTAACTCTGCTGTATTTCCAGCACTGTTTTTATTTCTGTTTCTCAGCATTTGAAGACTTCTGTGGTTGAAATCGTCTAATGTTTGAAATTGTGTTTCAATGTTGTAAAGAAGAGAACTGTCCTTGTTTTTGCTTCATCACCTTTGGCATTGCCAGGATTGGGTCATTCAGTGAGACTTCAGCTTCCATTATGGAATGGATATTAGAAACTCAATGACACCTTAAAAAATAATCTGTTGCTGCCCAATCCTTCAAAAACTATGGATCACAGATGCCTTTGGTCTAAAACGTCTGTCCGTACAAGAAACAGTCATGTCCGTAAGCAATGAGGACCAAAGTGACAGCAGCACTCGGAATAATTTCGCACCCAGAGATCCCTAAGCATGCAACTCCTTCCCAAATGTCCGAATGTGAAAAAGTCAAATTCAAGCCCCAAACCATATCACAATTTCAATAACTGACAAATCCTTGCCCTTATCAGAGAGGACGGAGTTATTTAATTCTTCATTTAATAAAACATAGGAATTTCAATCAACTGTTTGTTCAACTTTGATATGTAGAGCTGCACTTAGAAGGAATACAGTGATGGATGGCACCAAAAAATACAGGAAGGACGGACAGTGTGAGTGAGACAAAGCAGCAATAGAAGTGAAGCAAACGGATAAGCAAAAGGGGATAAAAGGGAAAAGAGTGATAAGCAATTCAAAGCCAAACTAAGATAAAGAGCAAGATGATGTAGTAGAGACAAGATAAGTACTGATGTAACTTTCAAAATTTAACTATAAAACAAAAGTGTATCTTCCCAATGTACCTAAACAACTATAGTATGCGACAGTTAATAATGATATCTTCATCATAGAACATAGAATACAGAACATTACAGCACAGTACAGGCCCTTTGGCCCACGATGCTGTGCTGAACTTTTACCCTAAACCTAAGGTCTATCTGACCTCCACCTCTACCTTATACTATCATCTATATGGCTATCTAATAGCCGCTTAAATGCCCCTAATGAGGCCGACTCCACTATCCTCTCTGGCAATGCATTCCACGCCCCTACCACTCTGAGTAAAGAACCTACCTCTGACATCTCCCCTATATCTACCTCCACTCACTTTAAAACTATGCCCCCTCGTAATAGCTACCTCCACCCTAGGAAAAAGTGTCTGGCTGTCCACTCTATCTATACCTCTGATCATCTTGTACACCTCTATCAAGTCACCTCTCATCCTTCGTCATTCTGAAGAGAAAAGCCCTAGCTCTCTCAACCTTTCCTCGTAAGACCTTCCCTCCATTCCAGGCAACATCCTGGTAAATCTCCTCTACACCTTTTCCAACTCTTCCACATCTTTCCTGTAATGAGGTGACCAGAACTCGACACAATGCTCCAGTTGTGGCTGAACCAGACTTTTGTGTAGCTGGAGCAGAACTTCACGGCTCTTGAACTCAATCCCTCTATTAATGAAAGCTAACGCACCATACGCCTTCTTAACAACTCTATCCACCTCGGTGGCAGCTTTCAGGGAACTGTGGAGATGAACCCCAAGATCCCTCTGCTCCTCCACACTGACAAGAATCTTTCCGTTAACCCTGTATTCTGCTTTCAAGTTTGTCCTTCCAAAATGGATCACCTCGCACTTTTCAGGGTTAAACTCCATCTGCCACTTCTCAGCCCAGCTCTGCATCCTATCAATGTCCCTTTGTAACCTAGAACTGCCCTCTACACTGTCCACAACGCGACCCACCTTCATATCGTCCACAAACTTACTAATCCACCCTTCCACTCCTACATCCAAATCATTTACAAAAATCACAAATAGAAGAGGACCCAGAACAGATCCTTGTGATACACCACTCGTAACTGAGCACATGTTGAATATTTTCCGTCCACTACCACCCTTTGTCTTCTAAGGGTCAGCCAATTCTGAATCCAATCTGCCACATTTGCCCGTCCCATGCCTCCTTACTTTCTGCATTAGCCTACTGTGGGGAACCTTATCAAATGCCTTACTTAAATCCATGTATACCACATCCACTGCTCTACCTTCATCCACGTGTTTGGTCACCTCTTCAAAGAATTCAATAAGGTTTGTGAGGCATGATCTACCCCTCACAAATTCATGCTGACTATCACGAATCAAACTGTGCCTTTCCAAGTAATCATAAATCCTATCTCTCAAGAGCCCTTTCCAATAATTTGCCCACCACTGACGTAAGACTAACTGGCCTGTAATTTCCAGGGTTATCCTTATTCCCTTTTTGAACAAGAGAATGACGTTTGCCTCTCTCCAATCTTCCGGCACTATACCCGTGGACAGTGAGGATGAGAAAATCATCACAAAGGCCCTGCGATCTTTTCCCTCGCTTCCCATAGAATCCTTGGATAAATCCCATCAGGCCCGGGAGACTTTTCTATCTTCAACTTCCTCAAAATTCTTCGCACATCTTTCTTACTAACATCGACCTCCTCTAGCCAACCAGCCTGTTTCACACTGTCCTCCTCTACAACTAGGTCCCTCTCAGTTGTGAACACTGAAGAAAAATATTCACTAAGGACCTCTCCTATCTCTTTAGGCTCCGTGCACAAATTCCCTTTACAATCCTTGATTGGCCCTACCCTTTCTCTTATTCCTCACGTACGTGTAAAAAGCCTTGGAGTTTTCCTTGATCCTATCTGCCAAGGTTTTCTCATGCCCCCTTATAGTTCTCCTCAGCCCTTTCTTCAGCTCCTTCCTTGATAACTTGTATCCCTCTAGAGTCTTTTCCGTTCCTTGGTTCCGAAATCTTACATAAGCATCCTTCTTCCTCTTAACCAGTCGTTTGACCTCTCTCGAGAACCAAGGCTCCCTCACTCAACTGCATCTTCCCTGCCTGCTAGGGACAAAAATATCGAGCACACACAGTATGCATTCCTTAAACAATCTCCACATTTCAATAGTGCTGTTCCCTGACAGCATCTGTTCCCATTTTATGTTACCCAGTTCTTGCCTAACAGAACTGTAATTACCCTTCCCCCAATTATAAACCTTACCCTGCTGTATGTACCTATCCTTTTCCATAACTCTGTTACGTTTACAATAGTCATGATCGCTACGATCAGGGATTATTTTCTGGCCCATTTTCTTAGCTCTATGAAAATAAAGGTAAAAATGGTACAAAATGGTCTGAAAATAAATTACTGCATGTAAACATTTTTATAAAAAGAGAAAAGTTTGTTGGGCTTTCTCATTCTGTCCTTAGTACTATCCTTCAACCTTGTGGTATTAGTTATCAGCATGAAGGGTACACATTACTGATGGCAAGTGATTAGCTGGCTAGCTCCATTGCTTGTTACTATCTGTCAGGTCGGAGGAGATAAATCTATTAGTCTCAGCATTAGTTGTTTCATCATTCTGACAGCCTCATGTGAGTCCACATTCATCAGCTGCGTCAAAACAGCCAGCCCCAAAACACAGTCAGCCAAATCTCCCAACGAACCCATTGGTTAATTGATCTTTAATCTATATTTAATTACACATTCATAATAAAGCCCATTATTAAGTATTTAATTTATGTGCTGATGTTTACGATGAGAACTGATTGATGTAAAAAATTGGCTTGGCATTCTATTTGTGGAACTTACACGAAGAAATTCCGCCAGGTGGTTTCAGCGTTCTCTTAACCCACTGTATGGGCACTACCTCATTACTGACATTGATACTGGCTCGAATTTAAGTATGGCTTCAAACAAGGGACAAGGATTAATCCAAAAGACACAAAGACAAACCAGCTAGATGTGAAAATGATAGACAGCTTTTAAATCATCATAAAGAAGCATTCCGTATGTCACACGTTAATCAAAAATACAAAATGTATAAAGTCATTGTCACAGTGGAGATGGCACCAATCCACAGCTCATTGGAGTAGCAATGCATGGCGCCATGTTCCTTTTCACACTCGGCTGAACAGTTCACTGCAGTTGACCTACTGTGAGGAAGCAACATTCAGGATTAGATATCTCCCTAAATCAAAAGGGAAAACAACAGATGCAGAAACCACATTCAATTTCACTTTCAAATACCCCACTAAAAGCAGCACAAAGTCAGACATGCAGTGGCCTGGAAATAGACTGCTCATTTTCACACTGGGACATATTAACTAAAAGGAAATATCATGGAGAAGAGAAATAATGTCCACAAAGGCAACTTAAATCTAACCATTCAAACCTCCCTGTCCAAACATCCATCATCCTGCAATCACTAGTTGACTACAAACGATAGAAACCATTCAACCCATTCAGAAAGAATATACAGTTTAACATCCAGCTGTTGCTTAGACCCAGGATATTTGTGAAAAGTAAGTTAGCCAGCAGTTCATTCAATATGCTGATCCCAGCGTCAAGAATTCCTGACATTAGATCCTAATTTTGCCATTTGTTAGTTTTAACCTTTCTCACTCTTTCCATTGTCGGAATTCATTTTGAAGTAGTTCCAGTCAATACAAGATCCCTTCCCACCTGCTTCCCATCGAAACTGAAACACCAGAGTTTTTCCATTTTCCCCTTAGAACGCAGTGGAAGCAGTCTCAGCCTGCTCACCCGCACTTTATCCACAGCACCTGAAACAGTGAACCAAGTGTCAGCCTTGTATCATTTTTAAATAACATCCACTTGTGATTCACTGTCATCCCCTAAACATTAATCATCACTTGGAGGTCTACCCTCCAGAATTCCACCAATGTTAAAAGTCACAGGTTTAAAGAGCCATATCCAAAGTACATATAATTGTGTTAGTTCCTGTTGCACCCAAAAGGACATTTCAGAACACAGAACATAAAACAGAAGAGCACATGAACAAACTCTTCAGTCCACATACCTGTGCTGAACATGACGCCATTCTAACCTAATAACCATCTGCCTGCACATGGTCCATATCTCCTCAATTCTCTACTTCTTTACATGTCTGTCTAAATACCCCTTAAACTTTTCTATCATATCTGCTTCTATCACCTTCTCTGGTAGTACATTCCAGGCACCTATCAGCCTGTGTAAAAAACTTCTCTCACACATATCCTTTAACAGTAATACTCATTTTAGAAAGTTAATTACAATAATGAAATTATAATTTAATTCTGCTTTCCACAGTGATATCAACATTCTTGCCAATATTTGAAGTTAATCGATTCAAGGTCCACTCCAAGGTGTTAAGCATACAATTCTAGGCTGGTACCCAAATGCAGTTCTGAATGATTTCAGCACAGATAGCACCATTTCGGATGACATTAAACAAAGACCCCCTTATCCAACCTCTCAGATGAATCTAAAGATTCTATGATGTGGTAAAGTCCATATTCTGCTCCTGTGCTGGTTATATTTGATCCGGCATAGAAATAAGAACAGGACATGTTGCAAGGTTTAGAATAGATTATTCAAATCAGTTCAAAGATCAATAAATAGCTGACCAGGGTCAGTCAGTCAGTCAGAAAGAGCACATCAAAGTAATGCTGGTAGGCGGTGGTTCTGTGTGTTTGGGACAAAGGACAGCCTTTGGGCAGTATGGCTCTGCTGAGAGCAGCTAAAGAGCTGGAACTTTGCCAGTGATTGGATGCTGGAGAGCAGCCTTGTGAAGCCCAGGCAGATGCAATCTAGTAAGAAGTAACTGAATAGCTGGAAAGTGAGCAGTTGTCGGCAACAGCTTCACTAACAACACTATTTTGAATAAAAGTAGGTGAGTTATCTACAGTGCCCAGGCAAATATTTATCTGTACGTACAAAAAAAAATCTGGTCATTATTGCAATGTGCTGTTTTATTGTGAAACTGAGTTTTCTTAATTTGACTGTTGTGTCTCTCTACTGACTACACTTTAGTGGCCTAAAGATATTTTGGGACTTCCTGAGATTGTGAAATGTTCTATAAAAGTTCATATTTATTTATTGGAAATGTGTTGACAGGTTTAGATTAAAAGAAACAAATTCAGCAAACATTGACTGGGAACATTCTGATAATGGAACAGGCTAGGATAATTATTTTATTTACTTCCATTTCAATTTCTAAGTGGAATGCAACTGAAGCTATACAATTTTTACACTAACGTTGAGCGCAGAAATTTTCAATGCGCTTTGGGAGCCCAATGTTGGGACCAAATGATGACCCAAGGCCTGAATTGCTGGGAGAAAGACCAGTTAAACTAATTTCCTGGAAATTGACCTCATAATTAGCCACCTTCTCGCTCTCCAACTAGTCATTGATGATGGGCCAGATCCTATACTGCTGGCCCAATTGCAGGGCTAGCTAGCAAGCAGTCCCTCAGAGTGTATGGAGTACTGTTAACAAGGGAGGAGAACACAACGCTGCCTCAAAATGAAACCACCTTTGGAGGGATGCAAACAGCTACATCTTTTAGAGGCACCAAGCAGGCAGATTCCTCTAATTGGAGGGAAACCTACTCCAATGATGGAGTTTGGGCCTTTTCCACCATCACCCACATTTATCACTGGTGGCCTTGTGATACAACCATAAAGGAGCCATCCGGCAACTGGCAAAATGCCAGTACTTCCCTAACTGAAGTCGACCAGATTCTGAACATATCCTGGGAAACATCTCCACAGTAAGAATGCAATAGCGGACATCCCTGCATGCCTCCCTTCCATTTTTCTGGAAAACCTCCCTTCACCTGCACCAATCTCCATTTCCATTACCCTAGGGCTCAAACTATTCTTTTGTTTTACTGTGGGATTCAAGTGGATTTTTTTTATTCTTTCTTTCTGTCACAGGATACGGGCATTGCTGGCAAGGCCAGCATTTGTTACTTATCCCTGAATGTATTTGAACTAAACAACTTGCAAGACAATTTCACAGAACCATCAAGAGCCAACCACATTGACAGCAGATTCCCTTCTCTAAAAGGCATTACCGGCCAGATGTGTATTTGCAACAATTGACAATGATTCATGGTCATTCCTACTAAGACTAATTACAGATTTATGAAATGAATTTAAATTCCACCAGGTACCACAATGGGATTTGAACCCATGCCTGCACACACTGAGTTAATGTTTTGACTCGAGTATTAATCTTCCTCAGAGCAGAGTCAAACTGGACTCAAAACCTTAACACTGCTCCTCTCTCTGCCGATGCTGCCAGATTTGCTGAGTTGCTCCTGCATTTTCTGTTTTTGTTTTGCATTTTCAGCATCCACCATATTTTGCTTTTATCCCCCAGAACACTGGCCTGGACCTCTGGATTATTCATCCAATGATATCTCCACAAAACCACCTTGTTCCCCAAATAACCAATGTGGCATTATCACCAATGTCTCCTCATAATAAAAACATCTTGTGTTTATATAATGCCTTTATCATCAATTAAACATCCCAAAGGACTTTACAAGGTACAGGCAGAAATTAAGAACAAGCCAAAGAAGGGAATATCTGAAGGGATGACCAAAAACGGTGGAAGCACTGGATTATAAGGAAGGGTATTATTTATAAAAAGTATTGGAGAAGAAGAAATGATTCAGTAGGGAATTTCAAAGCTTTCAATATTGAAAAGTACACTTAGCAATGGGAAGCTGACAGGAATGGTGCCACATGAGGTCAGGATTGGAAAAAAGGCGGACAGCAGAGTTGGAAGAGTTTACAGATCTATCAAGTGGTACCATCAAAAACAGCATGAAACCCTCGGATAAATTTTTAAATTGGAGGCATTGCGGGTGGGATGGATCAGAAAACAATGCAAATTAGCCAGGACAAGAATGACAGCTGAGTGGGTCAAAGCACAGGAAATAGACAGCAGTGTTTTAGTCCAGCGGAAGTTTACAGAATGTGGAGCACAGCCACTGTTGTTTCATACCAAACACAGTGCCAACTTGTGCACAGCAAGGCTGCACAAAATAATTAATGAGATGAACAACACACGAAAAGCACACTTGAGAAACTGCCTTGCCAGCAGCCAGCATTTTATCACCAGGAGCCGACTCCAAAGTGAGGTAGAGATGTCTCCTTCAGAAAGCCTCATTTCTAAAAAAAAGTCTCTTATTCAGGGCTCTATTTGCATTTTGGCTGTTTTTATACTAGAGCTGTCACAGCTGCATGACTTCACGTCAACTTTACAACTGTAGGGTAAATCAACTCTCAGCAGAAATAAACTTGGTCCTGTAGATTCTCAATTCTTGCGTTTAATTATTCGAGCTTTATTCTACTCACTGTATGCTCAAGTTATTAAATTATTTTTGGTCTTTTATTTCCTGTTTAAGGAAGCTATGTGTAAATTCCCAAGCTAAAAGTTGGAACCCATGTAGATACTATGCAAAAAACTTGTTCAGAATTATTTGTTCAGAATTTAGGACTCAGTATATCTCTACATAGGAAAATACAGCCACAGCTGATGCTAGATTGAGGTTGGACTGGTCTTTATTTTAATGCATGCAAGCGCTAAATGTCAGTGAATTACATCTGTGTTCAGTCTTCTGTGTAGCCAAGCTACAGACCAATAGTTTAGCTGGCTGGCTGGCTAGAATGCTACTGCGTTGTTGTAATTTGTAGCTCAAGCAGAGAACAAAACCCCAATTCATGAGCAGAAATGGCAGGGATTTTCAACTTATACTAACCTCATTTGATGCTGAATACTTTGAACCTAGGACATAGAATGAAAGCTAGAATGTTTGCAAATCCATGCTTTGACGTTCTTCCTTAATATTTCAGTTTCTTTATGATTAAGTCTTAGCAAACAAAAATAAGACTTACTTCTTGAAATAGTTGCTGGAATAGAAAAATCAAGATAGATGACTACTTGGTGAACTGTATAGTGTACAAAGTGGCTTTCTCCTTAATCCTGTTTATCCTGACCAGCAACAGTATTTGAGTAAGCAGGTTGCATAATTGAGCTTAGTGCTTTCTGCAAAATCTTGAACTCCCAACACACTTATTTACAACTTGCACTAAAGCAGTGCAATCTCCCACAATTCAGTCGTCTCTATTCAGCACCTCCTCGTTAAAGACATAAAGAACGTGCAATCCTGGGATGGTGTCCAAAGGCTCATACTTGACAATCTGATGGCAATGCCTTGCCTGAAAACCAGGGGTCCTCTGCCAACCCTGGGGATACAAAAGGCTTACCAGTGGTGGAAGAGGCAATGAATTTAAAGAGCACTTACTAAGGAGTAGGGATTGAAAGTTAGCTTGGTGTGAGCTGAGCACAGGAAGCCAGGGATGAGAGTTGGCTGCCTATACCTCATAGGAAGTCATCCAGAGGAGTCTCTCCTTTGATTAGAAGGCCCTACTGCCTTTCCTATTCTGATAAATGTAGTTACATTTAGTCATCTGAGGGCAGCGTGACATTTTCCTATCTTTCTCACCCGCACCATTTCATCCGTGATTGGACCAGCAGCATAAAGAGTTTGCCCGCCATTATTAGTAGGGCAGCAATGACAGCCAATCAAGAGGCTTTTGGCTGTTTCTGGGAAAATATTTCCAATGGCCTTACTTTAGGCAAGTGTGGCCACATGACCTCATTACTATCCTGTCCAGTTACTGCTAACTGAAATGTTGGCCAGAAACCGAACTACATAAATATAGTGGCTACACAAGGAGGTCAGAGGATAGGAATTCTGCAGCAAGTAGCTCATTTCCTGCCTCTCCAAAGTCTATCCACTATCTACAAGGCACAGATCAGGAGTCTGATGTGTGCAGCTCCAGCAACACTCAAGCAGCTTGACACCATCCAGGACAAAGCAACTCACTGACTGGCACCACATCCACAGTCCCTTGACCACCTAGGCACAGTAACAGTAGCAGTGTGTACTACCTACAAGATGTACTGCAGAAACTCACTATGGCTCCTTAGACAGCACCATCCAAACCCATAACCATGTCAATCTAGAAGGACAAGGGCAGCAGACACGTGGGAACAACACCTCCTGCAAGTTCTCCTGCAAGCTCCCCTCCAAGCCACTCACCATCCTGGCTTGGAAATATATCACCGTTCCTTCAATGTCACTGGGTCAAACATCTGGCCAACAGCATTGTGGATCTATCTACACCCAATGGACCGCAGCAGATCAAGGAAACAGCTCACCACTGCCTTCACAATGACAAGTAGCGATGCACAATGAATGCTGGCCTGTCCACCTGCATCCCATGAATGAATGCATGAACGAATGCATGAACGAATAAGATACAAGGTTAACCTTTAATTATGACAATTCCAACATTGAGAAATCAAAATAGCCCAAATTAGATATGCCATTAGATTGCAAGGGACTGAACAGATAATGTATATTTCTGCTAAGAATGTCACCACCATATTAGCAGAGATCTAAACTTTACCACCTGCTGACAGTAACAGAACAGGTGGATATGTTATCACAACACTGCCAGGAAATAGATTTTCTCCCTCTCTAAAGCATCACTTGTAGATTGGTATTTACTCAATTTGCTCTGAAGTGCGGTTTCAAAGAAGCCAAGTGCTATTTCAAAGAAGCCAAGTGCTGCTTCAGCACAACAGTGAGGAACCAACAAAAGGATATGCCAAACAAGAAGACACACACGAAAAGGGAGCTTGATATCCTGTACTGATTGTGAGATAGTAAAATTCATGCAGAATGAAATAAAATTCACACTGCATGTTCAAGTTGAAGTTTAAGCCTTTCAATGGTTAATTCACGCGCAGACTTTCATCATCAAAACATAGTCAAAGGCGTATATGGTGTTACCGAAATAAATGGTTTTGTATTAGCATACGATCAACAAAATTACATTTCAGGAAGTAACAAATAGAAAAGAAAATGAAATCTAAGGCTATAAAGATTGAGATCATGAAGCTCAATTTCATTCATGCATTTCCTAGAGTCTACAGGCCAGAGCTTGAGAACAAATACATTGGAATGTGATTGAATACACCCCACCTGCCTGGGTGAGTGCAGCTCCAACAACATTCAAAAAACTTTACACCACCTTGGTCAAAGGATCCCACTTAATTGGCATTATATCCATAAACATCACATCAACAAAAAGATGTATAGGAACATGTAGAACTCAATTCGAATGGGTTGGGCAAAGGGTGCAAAAAAGAAAGGAATATGGGGGTTCAGTGGAGAAGGGGGAGCAATGATTACCAGACTGGGTTTGCAGCTTACGGTGCAAAAAGCAACTTGTGTTACCTCACACTCTATGAACAACAAAAATAGAAAATGACAGTGGCTACACTTGGAGTGGGCATGAGCAAGTGTTTTTTCTTTGGTCTGAACATACGGACTCCATTTTTGAGATGCAAAACTCTTCAAAGAGTGACTACATTAATCAGGCACTTTCACAGGACAGGCTAAAGACATCTGTAATAATAGTACCTTGCATGTGAAACACTTCAATGTCCACCTGAGTGGGATATAAGTCCTGGTCACAGCAATGTTCATCATGATGTGGAGGTGCCAGTGCTGGGCTGGGTTGGACAAGGTCAAAAATCACACTACACTGGGTTATAGTCAAGTTTATTTGAAAACATTAGCTTTCAAAGCGTTGCTTCTTCCTCAGGTGTAGTGAGGATTTGTATTTTAATCAGTTGAAACCTGCATCTCCTTTCTAACTGATTAAAGATTTAACAAGAGGGAGTCAGCCAGCCATTTTAGGTTTATTCAAAACATTCGCAACGGTTGTATGATCCTTTGAACTTTTACTTATAGATTCTGAGTCTTGATAGCTCATCTATCACTACACCTGAAGGAGGAGCAATGCTCAAAAAGCCAGTGTTTTTAAATAAACTTGTTGGACTATAACCTGGTGTCATGTGATTTTCAGTTTTCATCATACCATTGTTCAATCTCCAGTGACCAGTCATCTCTGTGAAGCAGAAGTAAAAAGTGGCACAATTCACAAAGACATTCCAGATCTCTCAGGTTGCAAACAGCACAGAGATGATTTCCTCTCACCTTGAATTGTAAGTATTTTCCCCCATATTCTTATGTGCAATGCTGCCTTTCTTGGTTGATATGAGGATGGGGGGTATCAAGCTATCACACATCACACATCACACAGCACTTAATCTCCAACTGGATTTGCATGACATGACTTGTGCTACATTTATGTCAGGGACCCATGCAGACATATTCTATCAAAAATTCTCAATGTCCACTACATGGAAGAGTACACAAACCATCAACTCCGTGACCTTGGTCTTGGCTCCAGTATCTGCAACTGGACCTTCACCTTTCTGACCCACAGACCGCAATCAGTGAGGATAGGTAACTGCATCTCGTCCACAACAACACTCAACACTGGATCAGGACCTCTCAGATGTCCTAATGCACCGACCTTGAGAATTGCCTGATAATTTTGATCTTTGGGTGGACAATTCCCCTGCTGTCTTAATTAGTTAACAACAGCTGAACCTCAGGCTCACGTTTGAGTCCTATGAACCTTGTATGTGCTTTCTGGACAAGTGAGTACATATTTCATCGTGGGCACACATAATGGCTAACCTTAGTAAGATAGCTACCAGAAAACATAGTTAATCAGCAGAAAGCTTCCAAAAACCTGAAATGGATGTGCCACCACCAAAATAATGAACAAAGGAATGTCAGTCAGATGTTAAATGTTAGTGTATACAACGTTATACACAATGTCATTTCAAAACTCCTGAGATTTGACATTGCAACAATTGGAGTAACAATGTTATCATGATCAAAACTTACTGACATGATACGCATGTCGCTTTGATGATCAGATCATTAACAATGTTGCACACTTGGCCATTTATCATTTTATGATGAGACATATCCCTAGGCTATAAACTCTGTTCAGTGAAGCATCTCTGTGTAAACACAAGAGAGATTTATCACCCATGCTAGTTTATTGGGTTTCCACTAAAAGTGAAACTTCCAGATAAGTGGTGCATAGCAATAAGTACAAAAAGAACTGCTATGACATAGCTGCCAATAACATACCATACCATATACCTGTTACAGTAGGTTGGATACACTTTGTGACCTATAAATCAGTAGTGATGAAAGTACAGTACAGAGTTGGAATTATACAGGACAGGAGGAGCTAATTCAACCCATCTTGCCTGTTGCTCTTTGAAAGGGCTGTCTAATTAGTCCCACTTCACTGTTCTCTGCCTATAGCCTTGACAATTTTTTTCCTTTTCTAGTATTTATTGCATTCACTTACAAAGGTTACTAATGAATCTACTTCCCTCTCAGGCAGTACATTCCAGATCAGAACAACTTCCACATCAAAAACCTCCATCGCAGTCCTGGTTCATTAGCCAATTTTCCTAAATAACCGAGTATAAATAGTCACTTGGTAGAACAGAACTTGAATAATGCTGAAAAGAGATATGCTGTCAAAGCTTTTCACCTTACACTCATCAGGATTGACACAAGAATGTCAAAGTTCAAAAGTAGTAACAAGTTATAGCGCAATGACAAAAGGATGCAGATTGATGGGCAAGTGGATTTTGTCCTGTTGCCATGAGAATGCACCAGAAAACTGATCCCATGCTTTTCATAATTAAGAAAAACACAATACCTTAAAATGTTCCTTTTTCCTGAAAAAGACAAGTCCCGCATTAACTTATGTAGCTTCTTCCAAGTGTAAGTGAGCCACATTGCCAGCCCTACTAATAATCTTAAATTAGTTAATGGCATAATTTATAGCACAGTCACAATTGTTCAGCAAATGTTATCCAATCACAAGATCATATTTAACGTTAGGCATTATGGTCTGAGATTTGCAAGCACAAATTGTTTGAATATGGTTGTTACTCAGCCTATTGTGAACAGCTGAAGGAACTGTGCTGTTTGATACAATCTGCTAAATTTACTGCCTACCACAGCAATGATCAATATGTTATATGAGTTACTCACTGGCACTGATATTCATATGTCTCAATAAATGGCTGTCTCGAAATCTAACGTTTTTGTGTACTTCCTTGCTATTTTAACAGAGATATAAACTGTTTAAAACAAAACAATTTACTGTTCCATTAAAATAGCGAGTATAACAACGTCAGACAAATGCATTAAGCAAATTTTCCACAGTTGTCTCTTGACTTCGGTCTTTCATCAAACATTAATCCCTCAGTCAACTTGGCGCACTCAGTTTGATGAAATGAAAGCAGTAAATGCTATTATCAGCTACAAAATAAAATCTAGCAACAGAAGGTTATGTCATCGCACAGCATCAATAGGCTTTGTTACATGTTAATCACCCACAAAAGAGATCATTAGGTAAATGCATCTGAAGTAGAAATAAATAGTTTAGAAAAAAAATTAAAGAAACCTACTTCAGAATGTGATATTTTAAGTCCATGGTTTAATATTTATAAAATCATTCATGTTTCAGTGTCACAACTGAATTAAAATAACGGTATAATTCGATTACAACATGCTGAGTTGCTCCCATTTATCTATTGTGTGTGTGAGTTTTGCATAACCTTCTCATTAAATATCATGTACATATTTGATGCACATTGAAGATCACTAAGAGAAAAACCAGTCATCTGAAAATGTAAAGCAGACAGGGCTATCGAGCCGGGCTTTTGTACTCAATTGTGAAAGAATAAAGCAAAGCTTTGCCCTTTCTGCCTCCATTCTCTGTGGAGCATTAAAGAGGGGTGGGTTAATTACATGCATGGTTGCTCAGAATTATCATGGATCCTGACTAGTAGAACATGTTCAGAATGCCATTCTGTGGTACAACTGGGCAGTCTAACTAATACTTTCAAAACACCAACTGCTGAGACTTTCTTTGGCATAGAAGTCATTCTTGCTCCGAAGCACCAACTACATCAACATGCTTAATGTGATTTTGGCGATATACTGGCAGAAAAAGCAGGTATGCACCTTCTTTCAGTATTAAAGTATATAGCATTTGTCAAACTGCATAAAATTTGCCATCAGTTAAAAGGGTACATTCAGTTGGAATGATCCAGTGTTTTCTAAAAGCATGCAGCTCAAATGCACCTTCAATGTCATGAAAAATATTCCCTACAGGTAAAATACAATGGAAAAGCACTTTCAGTCCTGAGGAAAGCACAACAAAATGCAATAGACCATAACTGCCTGTAGTTCAAAAAGAAAATAAACTTTGGTGAATATTTACGGTTGAAAGATGTAGAAGTGCGAGGCAACTGACTGCTCTTGTTCCCTCATAAATCAATACTTTAAAAAATGAAATAACAACCAAATCAGATTGCCAGAATTGGAACATGTACATTGATGTCATCTGCACTACAATTTGTTAAGTTTCCATTCCATCATTTTATACAACTAACTCAGCCACGAACTAGCCAAGGAGATACAAAATGGGACATAGCAAGGAAGCAATGCAAAACCTTAGTAAAACACTGCCTAGGCTAAGCTGAACCAGGCAATCGGGCATCACATTTCAGTCAGGTTGGTAAGGCTTTGGAGAGGGTATCAAGATTTACTAGAATATACTAATGATCAGGTTTGAGGATGATGAAGCACGGTTATGTGGAGACACTGAAGAAGCTGGACTTGTTTGGCAATCAGCAGAGAAGGTCATGAAGAAATTTAACAGGCTGTTCAAAACCATGACATGTTTCGCTTGAGTGAAGTCACTCTTTGTTCAAATAACAAAGGGAATTCAAATAACTGTGGGAAATTCAGGCATTTAGAGCAGTGTGCATGTTCCAGGGTGAATTCAAAGTGGTAAGTGTCAGATTCCAGGTCCAGAACCAAGATAAAATGTCTGTTCTTTCTCCTTCTTTGAAAATTGTTTGCATTTTAAACAAAATGTGACTCGAGTATGACACTTAAGCACCAGACAGAAGATATTTGTATGAATACCAGTTGATCTCCCTTACCACCGTGCATCGTGAATCAGAGAATATACACGATCTTGATCAGCCATACTGTCTGACTACAACAGCACTTTTGTCTCCGAGTCAGAAAACCAGGGGTCAATCCCCACTCCAATATTTTGGAAAGCCTTCCACTTTATGCACATTATCTCAGTTTAGAAAGCTCATATTTAACCAATACTTAAACTTCTCGTGAATTCTGCAGAAGTAAAAAAATTATTTCACTTTTAATTGAGTTCTCTTCTAAGAGATGAATTATTCTGAAGTATCTAAATAGTAATAATCTTAATTCAAAGTTAACTTATTTCAAGGTTACATCAACCTGGTAATGAAATTTATGATAGTTTGGAGCACTCCTTCTCATTAAACACATAACGATAAACCACACGAAATGTGGAGCTTTCGTATTTAAACATTGGGAAATAAATAATCTGCATCGTTGAGTTGTTTATTGCTTAATTTGCCTCCCAAAAGAGCAAGTGATCCTGTAACCTTGCTTATCTTTATGGCCCATTACTACACCACATGGTGCACTAACTGACTGAGTCCAAAATCCAGTGTTCTAATGAGTGTTCCTGAGTGGAACACTATTACAGCACAGCAAGTAAAGTCAGTATAATGAGGAATAGCTTAATCTCAAAAATTTATTGCATTTAAAAGATCCTAAGAGTTTCCTAAGACTCTGATATCTAGTATCTTGTATTCAGTTCCTACGGTTCTTTTATATATAATTTTATACGTCTTAAAGGATAAGTGGCATGTAGGGATCAATACAATATACAATACAATACAGCACAGCATAGGAACAGGCCCTTTGGCCCACCAATTCCTAATCCCTATTTAGACCCGCTACTTATAACTCATATGCAGTTTCTTTCCCTCTATTCAATTCCCATTCAATATCTATCAAGATGCCCTTAAACATTGCAATCACGCCTGCTTCCACCACCTCCACTGGCAGTGCATTCCAGGCACCCACCACCCTCTGTGTATAAAATTTCCCCACACTCCTCCCTTAAACATTCACCCCTCACCTTGAACCTGTGCCCTCTTATAATTGACCTTTCCACCCTGAGTAAAAGCCTCTGACCATCCACCCTATCTAAGCTTCTCATAATTTTGTAGACATCTATCAGGTCACCGCTCCGTCTTTCCAATGAAAACCATCTGAGTTTATTCAAAGTCTCCTCATAACCAAAACCCTCCCTATCAGGCAACATCCTGGTAAACTTTCTCTGCACCCTCTCCATAGCATCCACATCCTTCTGGTAGTGTGGTGACCAGAACTACACGCAGTATTCCAAATGTGGCCTAACTAAAATTTTATACAGCTGTAACATAACTTACCAACTTTTATATTTGATGCCCAGGCCAATGAAGGCAAGTACGCTCTAGCATTCTTGGCCACCTTATCCACTTGTGTTGCCACTTTCAGGGATCTGTGGACCTGTATGCCCAGATCCCTCTGTCAATGCTCCTAAGGGTTTTGCCATTTCTTGTATAATATCGTACATAATTTTGATCTTCCAAAATGCATCACTTTGTATTTGTCTGGATTAAACTCCATCTGTCAATTCTCTGCCCAATTCTGCTATCTATCTGTATCCTGTTGTATCCTTTAACAATGCTCCTCGCTATCTGCAACTCCAACAATTTTGGTGTCAGCCGCAAAGTTACTTATCAGACCACCTACATTTCATTCCAGATCATTTATATATACTACGAACAACCAAGGTCTCAGAATTGATCCCTGTGGAATACCACTAGTTACTAAACTCCATTCAAAAAAGCATCCAGTCCACCATTATTGTCTCCTACAACAAAGCCAGTTTTCTATCCATCTAGTCAGCTCACCCTGGATCCCATGAGACTCTACCTTTTGTGCCAGCCTATCATGAGATACCTTATCAAATGCCTTACTAAAGTCCATGTAAACAACATGCATGGTTGTTTCCTCAATCATTCTTGTCACCTCCTCAAAAAACTCAATCAAGTTGGTGAGACATGATCTTCCCTGCACAAACCCTTGCTACCTACCACTAACAAGTCCATTGCTTCCAAATGTAAATAAATCCTACCTCTCAGTATCTTCTCCAACAGATTCCCCATAACTGATGTCAGGCTTACCGGCCTGTAATTACCTGGATTATCTGTTTCCTTTTTTAATCAAAATGAATATTGGCCATTTTCCAGTCCTCTGGAACCTTGCCTGATGCCAAAGAGGATTCAAAGATATCTATTAAGAGTACAGTTATTTCCTCCCTTATCTCCCACAGTATCCTGGGATAGATCCATCTGGACTTGGGGACTTGTTTACCTTAATACTTTTCAAGACATCAACACTTCCTCCTTCATTATTTTGACCTGCCCAAGAGTATTCACACATGTTTTCCTAACCTCAGCATCCCTCACTTTGGTAAATACCAATGTAAAACACTCATTAAGGATCTCATCTATTTCCTCTGGCTCCACATGTAATCTCCCTCCTTTATCTCTGACTAGACCTACGCTCCCCATCCAAACCCCCAGCACTTAGAGAGTCCCAGTCAATCTGGGGCAAGTTAAAATAACAACCTTGTTATTTTCACATTTTTCCAGAATCTGACTACATATCTCTTCCTTTATCTCCCATTGGCAGCTAGGAGGTCTGTACTACAATCCCAGCATTGTGACTACACCCTTCCTATTGCTGAGGTCTATCCATAATGCCTCGCTGCAAGATCCCTCCAGGGTGTCCGTCCTCAACACAGCTGTGATATGCTCCCTAACCAGTAAATGTGACCAACCCTACCTCTTTTGCTTTCTCCTGTCTCATCTAAAACATCGATATCCCGGAAAGTTAAGCTGCCAGTTCTGTCCCTCTTACAACCGTGTCCCTGTGGTAACAACATTATAATTGCATGCATTAATCCAGTTTCATCTTACCTGCTATACGTCTTGCACTAAAGGAAATACAGTCCAAGCCTCCAGTTCCACTAGGCTCAGCAACCCCTCTGTGACTGCTCTTCCTCTTAGCTATATTTATCTTAGACTCAAGCTCTTCCTCAGTCTTTATACTTACTGACCTGCTGCTCTGGTTCCCACCCCTGCTGCCACAGTAGTTTAAACCCTCCTCAGAGGTACTATCAAAACTCCCTGTCAGGATATTGATGCCCCTCCAGTTTAGGTGCAACTTGTTCTTCTTGTTGGGGGTGGGAGGAAAGGACAGATTTAAGATAAGAGACAGGCAGATTAGAGGGAATGTCAGGAAAAAGAGATTTTCATCCGAGATTTTAGTGAGAATCCAGAACTCGCTGCCTGTAAAGGTGGCAGAAGCAGAAACTTTCAAAACATTTAAGAAGTATTTAGATGTGACTTACATTACCAAAGCTACGTGTCAAGAGGTGGAAAATGAGGCTAGAATAGTTATGTGCTTGTTTTTGACTGGTTCAGAGTTGATGGGCCTTTCTCTGAGCTGCAGTACGAAGAAGAACGCAACATCTTCATGCACAGTGATTGTAATTATAATTGTAATTATAGAACCCTAGAAAAAATATGCAAAATGGGAGGTTAGTACAAGTTCACTGAAGTCCATAAAGAAAAATTTGATGCATTCCTGAGAGGGTGACATATCTCCAGTTATGGATGATAGTTGAAGCAAAATTGGGATGGTTTGCACATTAACTGCAAGCACCTGGAGATTGGTTGATTGCCTTTCAAAGTGAGAAAAAACATTTCACAGCTTTTCTAAATTGGCCTAAAGTCCTTTCTGTCTATTCCCAGGAAACTGTGATGGAATGGAAAGGGCAAAGAGGAAATGAATGATTGATGTGCAGAGGTCACATCATTATCAGAATGGGCCATGCCTGGACCAGATGGAGAATGTTCTGTTTAAAATTTTATCCACTAACATATTACAGAAAAGAAAGAAACTTTAAAACATATCAGATCTTGAGGGGACTGGAAAGGGTGGATACTAGGAGGATGTTTCATCTTGTGAGGTAAACTAAAACAAGGCCACTTCTTTTAAGAATAAGAGATCCCCATTTTAAGGCAAAAATGATGAGGTTTTTTCCTCTCAAAGAGTCATTAATTCTCTTCCCAGAAGGTGGAGAAAGCGTCTTTAAATTTAATCAAAGCTAAGTTAGATACATTTTTGATGGACAAGGGAGTCAAGAATTATGGAGTACATTATGGAATGTATAGCTGACAATATGACCAGATCAGCCATTATCTTATTGAATGGCAGAGCAGAGTCGAAGCACCAAATGGACTACTCCTGCTCTTAAGTACTAGAACGTCACAACACAGAACATGGCTGTCAAGTCTATGCCGTTGTTTCTTTCCATAACTGTTGAGCACAATCCCCATCTCTTGATGAGCAGCTGATTCGTCTCTTACCAGGGTTATGCCAACACAATTTCAGGAAGAAGTGAAAAGCCTTTAAACAAAGATAATGAAAACTTGAAAGTGAATTCTTTTCAGGGCCATTGAAATGTTATTTCTGTTAAATTACAAACATCCAGACAGAGAGATTTAAGGAAATAAGTCAAAATCCTTTTAAAGTGGAGCAAATATATGCTAAAGTCATTGTGTACAGAATACTCAGCATAGATTAAAGCTGCAGAACTACAGATACAACATGAAATGATGTCATTCAATAATGTTGCCTTCATAATGTAGCTGTATCATCTTGATCAGGCTCAAAACTAAAATTAAAATGTTAATCACATGTTTATAGAACAACAATCAACCTCTCACAACTGGTTACATTTTTATGACAAGTAATCACCTGTCCTAAATTTGAAATGGAAGTATCCATAAATCTTAATATAAATGGGTGTAGCTGAGGAGAATACCATATACGGCATAACCAATTGTTAAAGCTGATTTCACTCATAGCTAAACTACTGTTTTTAAGGACAGACAACATCTAGCATTAGCAAAAAGATCCACAAGGGCAGGAACTGTCTCTTTTCTCTGCAGCAAAAACCACCTTAAGCCTGACAAAAGCCACTTTTCTTTTCCCCAGCAGTGGCTGTAAGCTGTGGCTCTTAACCAGGAAGGTTGAGACTTTATAAGCATCAATCAGCCACCCAGTATCTTCCCCAAACAAGTGAAAATATATAGAGAAGGAGAATCAAACAGTAGCATGTCCTGAGAATCCAAAGGGAGCATATCAGCAAACCATATTAATAGATTCCACTGAACCGTCTTACCAGTCTCTCCCTCTGCCCATCACATGCATTTTATTTCCTGTCTGTATGTGCTTATAAGAAATGTCTATGAGGTTTAAAGTTTTAACCATCAGAGTTATATGCCAATGGTTCATAATTGTTTATTCATAGCTACAGTCTATTTATTTGTAATAAGTACTGATTCGTATTAAGTACAGAAACCTTACTTTCTGTCAACCTTAGTCAAAAACAGTCAAACTGGGGGCTTTTATGTACTTATTAAAACTATTTAACTTTTGTTATGACTTTGGGAAGAACATGGCTTGCAGTACATCACCCACTTCCTTCAATATATTCAGTGACACGGCTTCCATTGCGTCCTGTGGTAGAGCATTTGACAGGCTCAGCACCTGCTACGTGGAAAAAATTCCCCCAACACCAATTTGAGATTGTCTGCTACATATCCTGAGACTCTGCCCCTTATTCTGGAGTTCCTGGCCAGGGCAAATATCATCCCTGTACCCAGTCTGTCCAGTCGAACAATGAGATTCCCTCTCATTCTTCACCAATGAGTACAGGCCCAGTTGAACCAATGTCTTCTCCATATGACAGAGATTTTTAAAATTATGAAGTGGTGCGACTGAGTGAATTGGGAAAAATTTCCTCAGATGCAAAGCCAGTAATCGTCAGTTTAAAACAGAGACGCCGAAGAAAATTTCATTCCACAAATAAATGAAGAATGGAGTGCTTCAGCACAGTAAGTGTCTATGGCAGGAACCAATGCATCTTTTAAAGGAAATTTGAAAACTTAAAATCAAGGGAAATTCCTGAAAAAGATAAGGAGTTAAATGACATCATTCTGCATGATTAACTACAATGGCAACACATGAGCAGCTTTTAATTACAGCCATGTGTTATACCTAAAAAGCCAGTTCCTGAAGATTAAAAGCTGAGTCAATATTTACACTCTTTTCCTAGGCTTTATTTCGAATTACACATTGTACACAAGCATTTCCTAAGTCAAGAACCACAGTCTCTTGACAGGGGCAAAAGTGAATAGCCAATTAATGCCACAGCAAAATACAGTAGATGCAGGATATCTGAAATAATAATAGAAAACTCTGGAAATGCTAGGTAGATCAGCAGCACCTGATCAGAAAGTGAGCTAATGTTTCAGGTCCATGACCAAGGTTATTGTCCACCATCTACATTGAACTAAAACATATTATACAATTGTCATTAAATTTGTATAAGAGTTTCAATCAACCTGTTCAGTCATGTTATGACACAATCCTGATCTGCTGGCCCAGAGGAAGAGACACTAGGGCCGCGCCATAAGAGTCCTCACTGTATTCATTTATGCTTGATTCTAAATGGAATATTGCCGAATTTTCTTGTGAAGGCAGTAGCTTGTTTTATTATTTACCGTTTATGTAAGGACACAAGAACCTGGAGCAGGTGTAGGCAACTCAGGGCCTCGAGCCTGCTCCACCACTAAATACCATCATAGCTGATCTCAAACAAAAACAGAAATTGCTGGCAAAAGTCAGCAGGTCTGGCAGCATCTGCCAAGAGAAAGCAGTCAACATTGAGTCTGGTAAGGCTTCATCAGAGCTGACAGCAGCTAGAAACATCTGGTAATAATGGTGAAGATGAAGTTTTGGTGTTTCTGGGTGGTGGTGGGGATGGGGGCTGGTGTTGACCAGACAGGTGGATATGGAGCCGACTAAGAGATATGAAACGGGGAAAAGGTAACGAACAAGGACACTATTGATAGTAGATCAGGGCAGAAGGGAAACGAGAGAAGTGATAATGAGAGCCAAGAGTAGGAAAGAATGGATTGGCTGTGCTAAAAGCAACCCATGTCACAAGAGGACCAGAGTGTGGGGATGGGTCAAAAACATGGAAGGACCAAATCAGACTCTAAAGTTATTGTTGAGCCCTAGAGGCAACATTGTCAACAAGAGAAAACTGAAATTGTTGTTCTTCTAACTTGCACTAAAGCTTGCTGGAACACTGCATCAGGCCTGCGACAGAAATGTTGGTTTGGGAACACAGTGGTCTGTTGAACTGGAAGCTGGGGGTCATTTTTACAGACAGAATTTAGGTGTTCTGCAAAGCAGTCACCCAGTCCACGTTTTGTCTCCCCAGTGTAAAGGGGACCACACTGTGAACAGCAAATACAATTGACAAGATTGAATGAACGCAGATAAATTACTGCTTCACATGCAAGATATTCCTGGGGCCTTAGATAGTGAGGAAGTAAGGGGGAGGTGTTACATCTTCTGCAATTTCATGCAGAGGTGCTGGGAATGGGGGACGAGTGGACCAGGGTAAGCTGGAGGATATGGTCCCTGCAGAATACTGACAAAGGACAGCTGATTTCATCTTGGCCTTAACTTCATTTTCCTGACTTCTCCCCATTCTTTAACCCATTACTGTATAAACATTGGCTCATCTCCTCCTTAGATTTATTCAGTGCTTCAGCATCCACTGCACTCACTGGAGGTAGTCAGCTTCATACATTTGTAGCTGGTTTTTCTTCCGCCTCCAACTTTTGACTGCCCTGCCCTACCCTACCTGCAGACTGAAGTCGAGGGAGACGGACTGCAGCCGGAGTCTGAGCAGGAGCTGAACAGCCCCGCTGTCACTGCGGGACCCGGCCCAAGGAGGGGCTGATTTGCAGGCCAAGTCCTGGAGTGGCTCCCGAGCGAGTGCTGGGCAGAGGCCAGCATGTGGGGATCGTGTGGTCTCATGTTCTGGGGCTGACAGGCACCGACTCATGTTGGAGAGGGACTGGAACTTAAGTACTTACGGTCACTTTTATTATCATTCTGGACTTTTTAAAGTCCGTTCCCATGTTAACCTTTTTCTTAAGCTCTGTAACAACATTTAAAATATCTGCACCTTGGTACTCTGTACCTAAGATGACACCAAGAGGTGACATTACATTTTCACTGGTCTCATTCGAGTGCATGTGACAGTAAAGGCTACTCTGATTCTGGAGATTCATGACCCTTTGAGAAAAGTAATTTCTCCTAATCTCTGTTTTAAATCTGCTACTTTTATTCTAAAACTACAATCCCTCGTTCTAAATTGACCTACAAGGGGACACATCCTCTCTATGTCTAATGTGAATACTACTTGAATCTGTGAATAACATGCAATGTACAGGGTTATTCCCTTGAATAATTAAGGCATGAGAAAGTCCGGTCTTTGTTGCCCAAAGCCACTTTCTAAGTATCAGAAACAATCCAGCTAACTCTTTTATTTAAAGTTAGCTATTTATATAAACACTACACTACCTACTGTAGAATGCTGGAATGTTTTAACATGTTTGTTGCAAGCAACTTCTGGTTGACATTTATGAATGAGATATATAAATGAAGCATGCAACTGTTATCAGTCAAGCATACATCTGTTTTATAGAATCAGAAATAGCTTGAACTACTCTACTGTTTAAGCTATATATAATTTAATTTAAAATTGTGTCTGAAAGTCCTTTTTACATTGACATTTGAGTGTAAATGACTGCTGGTAATATATCAAATTTCCATGGGATTAGTACTAAATGCTAGTTTAAAGTCCAGTATTAGGGTGTTGTAACTGCTAACAATTATTTAAGTGAATGTTAATAGGAATGGAAGTAGTTGGAAATCACCTCTTACCCGAGCACTTATTGATAAGTTAAATGAAATGCTTTTTCAAATCAGATCAATGAAAGGTCTGAGCAGGTAAATGACCTGCATTGTAGCATGGAAAATGAAATCTACAGTCACATACTGTGATAACAACAGAATTTATTTTAGAACTCTCACTGTTCAATTTATATGGGATGGCAATATATAAGCAACACATAACATATCACAAAGCAACATAAAGGTCTAATATTGACTGGAAACGCGATAGTTCGAGTACTTTACATGGGTCAGTTTTTGTCCAATGTGTGCAGGAGGGCTTCCTGACACAGTAGGTAGATGGGACAACAAGAGGCGAGGCAACCTTGGATTTGGTACTGGGTAATGAACCAGGCCAGGTGTTAGATTTGGAGGTAGGTGAGCACTTCAGTGATAGTGACCAGAATTCGGTTACGTTTACTTTAGCGATGGAAAAGTAGAGGTATATATTGCAGGGCAAGAGTTATAGCTGGGGGAAAGGCAATTATGAGGCGATTAGGCAAGATTTAGGATGCATAGGATGGGGAAGGAAACTGCAAGGGCTGGGCACAATTGAAATGTGGAGCTTGTTCAAGGAACAGCTACTGCGTGTCCTTGATAAGTATGTACCTGTCAGGCAGGGAGGAAGTGGTCGAGCGAGGGATCTGTGGTATAATAAAGAAGTTGAATCTCTTGTCAAGAGGAAGAAGGAGGCTTATGTAAAGATGAGGCGTGAAGGCTCAGTTAGGGCACTTGAGACTTACAAGTTAGCCAGAAAGAACCTAAAGAGAGAGCTAAGAGGAGCCAGGAGGGGACACGAGAAGTCTTTGGCAGGTAGGGTCAAGGAAAACCCTAAAGCTTTCTATAGGTATATCAGGAACAAAAGAATGACTAGAGTAAGATTAGGGCCAGTCAAGGACAGTAGTGGGAAGTTGTGCATGGAGTCCAAAGAGACAGGAGGTGCTAAATGAATATTTTTCGTCAGTATTCACACATGAAAAAGACAATGTTGTCGAGGAGAATACTGAGATACAGGCTATTAGACTAGACGGGATTGAGGTTCATAAGGAGGAGGTGTTAGCAATTCTGGAACGTGTGAAAATAGATTAGTCCCCTGGGCCGGATGGGATCTATCCTAGGATTCTCTGGGAAGCTAGGGAGGAAATTGCAGAGTCTTTGGCTTTGATCTTTATGTCGTCACTGTCTACAGGAATAGTGCCAGAAGACTGGAGGAGAGCAATTGTTGTCCCCTTGTTCAAGGAGGGGAGTAGAGACAACCCTGGTAATTATAGACCAGTGAGCCTTACTTCGGTTGTGGGTAAAGTGTTGGAAAGGATTATAAGAGATAGGATTTATCATCATCTAGAAAGGAATGATTAGGGATAGTCAACACAGTTTTGTGAAGGGTAGGTCGTGCCTCACAAACCTTATTCAGTTCTTTGAGAAGGTGACTAAACTGGTGGATGAGGGTAAAGCGATTGATGTGGTGCACATGGATTTCAGGAAAGAGTTTGATAAGGTTCCCCACGGTAGGCTATTGCAGAAAATTCGGAGGCATGGGATGGAGGGTGATTTAGCTGTTTGGATCAGAAATTGGCTAGCTGGAAGAAGACAGAGGGTGGTGGTTGATGGGAAATGTTCATCCTGGAGTTCAGTTACTAGTGGTGTACTGCAAGGATCTGTTCTGGGGCCACTGCTGTTTGTCATTTTCATAAATGACCTGGATGAGGGCATAGAAGGATGGGTTAGTAAATTTGCGGAGACACTAAAGTCGGTGGAGTTGTGGATAGTGCGGAATGATGTTGCAGGTCACACAGGGACATAGATAAGCTGCAGAGCTGGGCTGAGAGGTGGCAAATGGAGTTTAATGCGGAAAAGTGAGAGGTGATTCACTTTGGAAGGAGTAACAGGAATACAGAGTACAGGGCTAATGGTAAGATTCTTGGTAGTGTGGACGAGCAGAGAGATCTCGGTGTCCATGTGCATAGATCCCTGAAAATTGCCACCCAGGTTGGTAGGGTTGTTAGGAAGGCATACGGTGTTTAGGTTTCATTGGTAGAGGGATTGAGTTTCGGAGCCGTGAGGTCATGTTGCAACTGTACAAAACTCTGGTGCGGCCGCACTTGGAGTATTGCGTGCAGTTCTGGTCGCCACATTATAGGAAGGATGTGGAAGCATTGGAAAGGGTGCAGAGGAGATTTACCAGAATGTTGCCTGCTATGGAGGGACGGTCTTATGAGGAAAGGCTGAGGGACTTGAGGCTGTTTTCGTTAGAGAGAAGAAGGTTAAGAGGTGACTTAATAGAGACATACAAAATGACCAGAGGATTAAATAGGGTGGACAGTAAGAGACTTTTTCCTCGGATGGTGACGGCTAGCACAAAGGGACATAGCTTTAAATTGAGGGGTGATAGATATAGGACAGATGTCAGAGGTAGGTTCTTTACTCAGAGTAGGAAAGGCATGGAATGCCCTGCCTGCAACAGTAGTAGACTCGCCAACTCTAAGGGCATTTAAATGGCCGTTGGATAAACATATGGATAATAATGGAATACTGTAGGTTAGATGGGCTTCAGATTGGTTTCACAGGTCGGCGCAACATCGAGGGCCGAAGGGCCTGTACTGCGCTGTAATGTTCTATGTTCTATATATACATACCTCAGGCTATCAAAGCAGAACAACTTGAAGAATTGACTTAGATGTTTTTCAAAGAAGATGGTGACAAGAAAAATCTCTATGTTCTCAAATGGTACCTCATCAGAATCACTATAAGAAATACAAATTCCTAAAATTTTGCTGTAGCTTCACTACATTGTGCTTCAAAGCATAATAACATACTTTAGATTAAGGACCTTAGAGTGCCCATGATTGACCCTCTATGTCAAACTTCAACTCAGGCAAACAATTCGTGACTCGTTCTAGTGCAATTCAATTTAAGCATCTGCAGAAAAGCAATTGAATACAAACGTACATGCCTGTCAGGGCCCCAGTTACGTCTATGTTGAAATAACACAGCATAAATCTAGTCAGATTAGACATCACAATTACACTTTGCCTTCTGGAAACAGAAACAAGTATTAAAGCAGTCTGATTGCAGCATTTCAAATGTAGAGTGGTGAGATAACTTCTATTGTGATTTAGCCTCTCAGATTATTTAAGAAATTTCAGAACCTTTTAGAGGCCAAATTAAAAGATTAAACTGAATTACAGAACACTGTGTTTGCACCTATTAGCTCCATCATTAAGCTACTGTGGGCAGGTGCTGACAAGAGGCCAGTCCTTTGTCACAGAGAACATAAAAATTAGAAGATGCAGAGGATCAAGCACCTTGGATCGTTCTTGCAGCCAAACTAACGGGTAGAAAAACAGCATAAAACAATACGTATAGACGTGATAGCAATGTACAGTGCATAACAACTGTGTTAGAGATTGCTTTCAGAAAAAGTGCAATAAAATTTTAGTTCAAAACATGCTGTCAACATGTTGCTCCAAATGAACAATTCCCTGTGTTCTTTCCATCCACTTGAAGAACTAACTTACATGGCAACGGCATCCTTGTGAAAATCTTTTATTGAACATATGCTAGAGGAAAATTCCCATCCTGCCATTCACAGCATGATGACACTGATTCTGGAAAATCTAACGCTCAGAAGTCATCCCAATTTTAAAAATAATTTACAAGAGACTGGACATCCATAAATGCCACAAGTAGGAAAACACACTGACCTCAATTTTTACTTGTGCTTTGATTCTGTTCACGTATCAAAAACTTCAATTCTGGATCATACAAATTACAATCAATATCAAAACAGCAAGGCGATATTTCATGAACTCAGCTTAAATTCAATTTCTAATAGTGATAACCTTCCTCTATAATTGGATTTTTCTGTTTGCATTTCAGTTTTAACTGCAACAAACAGAATTAAGTGGAGAAAAAAGTATCACAAGGAAAAAACTTAGCTTTGTTCCTCCAAGATGTTTTTACTCACTTTGTAGGAAACCATACCTTTGTGTTTCACTATTCCCATGGTGATACTGTTCTTGTCCATTGCAGCGTGGATATCTTTTCCTCCAGAATCCTTGGTTCCTCATTCCTCTCTCTGATCTTTCCAGATGAGCCATACTTTCACAGGCCTCTGAAGAAAATGTCATTAAAAAAACATGAGGAATAATATTTCCTGAGATATTATTGTTACATCAGTTTTCCATTACAATTCACAAAACATCACACGCTTGATCTAAAAGCTTCTCCATAAATTTGATGTATCACAAAGGAAGACACAGTCAGAGTCCTTTCTTGATCATTTATGTTTTCAGATGTTTCAGATGTTGAAAAAGTCATGCTGTCTTGTGCTTGAAAGGAACAAAGCCTAAAGGACTTCACAAATGACTATTTGTCTAAAATTACCTGACCACCTTGAAGTGATATTGGATTCCACAAATATAAGCCTGACAGGACCATTCCAATGGTTTTTACTTACAGTGTGCTCTACAACAAAGTGAGATGGCTGTGTTTCAGCTGCTCAGATTGACACCTCCACAAACTCAGAACAAATTGGATCATTTTGAAAGGCAAAGTTATAGAGTCATAGAGATGTACAGCATGGAAACAGACCCTTTGGTCCAACTTGTTCATGCTGACCAGATATGTAGCCCCAGCCTATTCAGCCTCTTCCTATGGTTTAACCCTCTAACACTGACAACATCCTTGTTTTCTGAATCTTTTCAAGTTTGAATATGGTTTCAGAAAGAGGTATTGCCTGCTCATCCCAATTTTAAGTCAACTCATGTGGATTATCAGGATCCCTATGGGTGTGGTTTACCACAATGTCCAAAATGTTCATCACAAATGGCTAGTTATGAAACTCAAAACTGAGGTATTCAGGATAAACTTGGAATATATAAGAAACTGCTGAATATAGAAAATAAGAATTCATTTAGTAGTCATTTGGTAGTATAAAACTTGAGTATTGCTAGAAAAAATCTTGCCAGTTTATTGCCTTGCACACATCAAGTCAATTTGTTAAATCTTAATGCACTTGAATACAGGTTGAAAAGATACCTCCAAAAATGTTCAAAAATTGCCATCCTGTATTTATTCAAAAGTGACATTCTTACCCAATTTAGAAGAACTAGGGAATTACTTCTCTCCCAACACCCGCTAAGATACTGATAATAATCTGGTGTTTGCTATGCATTATTAATGCTAATGTACCATTAATTAATGTTATGTATCATTACAGTTATTAACAACTGAAAATCCAGAACAGATGTGAAATCTCAGATACAGAGAGGGAAAGGGATGTTAATAATAGATTTGTCTACACCTCTATCATGGTCCAACTGAATGGCTGAGTGACAGATTGACAGATACCAACCCAACATCAACAATACATAACTTCTCTTCATTCACCAAGAGAAATTAAATGCCCTAGTTGCTGTTAAACATAAAATTTTATGGAGAATGTGGAAGATTCCATGGGATTATCTGAATGAATGATTTCTAAACATATATATTTGGGTTTTACAGGTTCTGTAGCCTTATAATTAATGAGTTTTGACACAACAACCTAAAGGCAAAGATTGTGGCAAAGACTTTCCAAAAGGATCTTACAAAAAAAGTCAGTTATAGCACCACCTGTGAAAATAACTGACAGGAAGGATATTAGAAGCTAAAAAACAAATAAAAAACAAAAAAAGCTGGAGAAATAGCAGGTTTGGCAGCATCGAAGATTGGGGGAGTAGCAGAAAGCATAGGGGATTGTCAAAGAATACAGGAGAATATAGATAGACTGGAGAGTTGGGCGGAGAAGTGGCAGATGGAGTTCAATCCGGGCAAGCGTGAGGTGATGCATTTTGGGAGGTCTAATTCGAGAGCGAACTATACTGTAAACGGAAGAGCCTTGGGAAAAGTTGATGAGCAGAGAGATCTGGGAGTTCAGGTCCATTGTACCCTGAAGGTGGCTGCACAGGTGGATAGAGTGGTCAAGAAGGCATATGGTATGCTTGCCTTCATCGGACGGGGTATTGAGTATAAGAGCTGGCAGGTCACGTTAAAATTGTACAAGACTTTGGTTCGGCTGCATTTAGAATACTGTGTACAGTTCTGGTCGCCACATTACCAAAAGGATGTGGAAGCTTTGGAGAGGGTACAGAGAAGGTTTACGAGGATGTTGCCTGGTATGGAAGGTGCTAGCTATGAAGAGAGGTTGAGTAGGTTAGGATTGTTTTCATTAGAAAAAAGGAGATTGAGGGGGGACCTGATTGAGGTCGGACCCGATTGAGGTCTTCAAAATCATGAAGGGTATAGACAGGGTTGATAGAGATAAGCTTTTTCCCAGGGTGAGGGATTCAATAACGAGGGGTCACGCGTTCAAGGTGAGAGGAGAAAAGTTTAAGGGGGATATACGCGGAAAGTACTTTACACAGAGGGTGGTAGGTGCCTGGAACGCGTTGCCAGCAGAGGTAGTAGAGGCAGGCATGGTAGATTCATTTAAGGTGCATCTGGACAGATGCATGAGTAGGTGGGGAGCAGAGGGATACAGATCCTTAGGAACTGGGCGATACGTTTAGACAGTGGATTTGGATCGGCACAGGCTTGGAGGGCCGAAGGGCCTGTTCCTGGGCTGTAAGTTTTCTTTGTTCTTCTTTGTTCTATCGGTGAAGAGCAAACAGGATTGACATTTCAAGTCCAGTTCTGAGGAAGGGTCTTCAATTCTCCCATCTCTTCTGTATCAAATGCACAGTGTGGTCAAACAGTCAGCGTGTGCCAGAAAATAAAGACGGATTTAACTGGGAAGACCAACAACTGACTATGTTGTGGAGGTATATTTTTTTAAATTGTAATCAGAGCTGGAGGTCGAAATTTGGGTGACCACTGACAACTTAGTTCCACACTGCAATTTTAATACAGAAAAGATGCTGCAAATTACTTTAGAAAAGCATAATTAGGTAAACAACAATAACTTGAGCATACGTCCATCAAATACCAAGGCAACTGAAAAAGAAATTCAACATTTGAAAGAGTGAGCCGATTAATTTGTTTACGGGATCTCAACAAAGTAAATACTGAGAAAAGTTGCTTCCCTCCGCCATAGAAGGGCACATGGCCTTTGCAATGTCCAGTACTTCCAGCTATTTCTCAATATCACGTGGAATAAACTGAATTAGCTGGAAGCAGGCATCTGTCAGGCTGAGGGCCTCAGGAGGACACTAAGACAGATCATTCAACTAGCCCTTCTGGCTGAAGACTGATGCAAATGCTTTAGCCTGGTCTTTAACACTGATGTGCTGGGCTCCCCCATCAATGAGGTTGCAGATATCCAAGGATTCTCCTCCTTCTGCTGGCTGTTTAATTGTCCACCAGCATCCATAACTGATTGTGGCAGAGCTTAGAACTGACCTGTTTGTGATGGAATCATTTAGCCCTGTCTATTGCGTAAAGTTTATGCTTTGATGTGGAGGCAATCCTGTGTTGCAGCTTCACAAGATTGACACCTTAATTTTAGAAATGCATGGCATTGCTCCTGACATGCCCACATTTAATCTTCATTGAGCCAAGTTGATCCCCTGACTTTACTGAAATGGTGGAGCAGGGGTCAGGCCAGAACATGAGGTTACAGACGATGGTTTGAATATAATTCTGCTATTGATGGCCCACAGCCTCTCATGGAAACCTAGTTTTCATTGCTAGATCTGTTTGGAATCTATCCCATTTAACATGGTGGCAATGCCACATATGATGATTGGGGTGACTCCTTCTGTCATGGACAATGCATCTGTGTCAGGCAGACTGATGAGGACACAGTCATGTATGATTTTCCCTTTTGTTGTCCAGAAGGAAAAACGAGCAAAATTGACAAATTATGCAAACTGGTCTGACTGGTCTTCAGAATGGGCCTCAATTCTGACGAGCATGTTCTTTCTCAAGAAGTTTTTATGCAAATGCTTTTTTTTCCCCCTCTGGGTGCTTCCCCAGCCAACTGCCACCAGCAGCCACGTCTTTTCGGATTCTATCACTGTGGCCAAATGCTACCAAGTCACTTTTGGTGATGAACATTAAAGTACCCACTCAAAGTACATTCTGTGGCCTTGCTGCATTCAATTCAACATTTAGTGGGTTTTCAACATGGAGGTGCTCATCAGCTGAAGGCGAGAGAATGATCGGTAATAAACAGTACGAAGCTTTCTTGCCCACGTTTGACTCGATGCCATGAGATTTCACAGGGCTTGAAGCGATGTTCCCCTTAATTTTCTTACTAGTTCCAAGGTCCATGCATGGCAGCAAGTTCCAGAACTGCAAGTTAATGCTTCGATTGGCAGGCTGATGCTGGTCAACGCGTGCATAGCATTGCAGCGGCTCCACACACAGCTTCGACAAAATGTTACTCTGGAGCCAATGTTGACGATTCCCAGGGCGACTCCCTCCTAACTCTGTACCACTGTGCTGCCATTTCTGCAGTATCAGTTCCTTCATTGCAACAAGGAATATCTAAGGTTAGTGATGGCATTGTTTGGGAGATTGCCAGCCATGACCACGACAGAGTCATACCATACACACCATGTGAGGCCGTCGGTCAACTGGTCTGTGGGAGAGCTCTCCTAATTTTGGCACAAACTCCCTAACGTTAGGAGGAGGAATCTGCAGGGTCAACAGGGCAGGGTTTGTCATTGTCGTTTCCAGTTTTGAGGTCAATACCAAGTCTTCATCTGGTTGAGGGAGGGTAGGTGGGGTGGTGATTGCTGGATGCAGCTAAGGATTATAGTGATTGGTCAGTGGGAAGGGTGGAGCAGATAGGTGAGTAGGCTGATGGACAGGTCAGGTCAGGAAGACGAGGGGTACGGGGAGGATTGGACATTGCATAAGGCTGGGGGCAGATGGATTTTGAAGCTGGTGAAGTCAACATTCAGGCTGCATGCTCCCAAAGCAAAATATCAGGTGCTGTTTCTCCAGTTCAGCCTCACTCTGACAGTAGAGGAGGCCAAGGATGGACATGTTGCCAGTGGACTGGGAGGGGGTATTAAAATCGATGACAACTGGAAGGTCGGTTGGTCGGTGCATGCAGAGCGCAGGTGCTCTGCAACCGGTCCCCAAGTCTGCGTTTGGTCTCCCCAGTGTAGAGGAGAACACATTGGAAGTAACAGATACAATAGATCAGGTTGGATGAAGTGCAGGTGAAACTCTGCTGGATCTGGGAGGATTGTTTGGGGCCTTCAATGGATGTGAGAGGGGAGGTATAGGGGCAGGTGTTGCACCTCTTGTGGTTGACTTTCCTGCTCCTCTGATGCTGTGTGACCTGCTGTGTTTGTCCAGCTCCTCGTTTATTGACTCTGGTTTCCAGCATCTGCAGTCCTTCTTGTCTCCTTGTCATTAAAAACCACATATTTCATTTTTTTTCACTCCTTTGAAGGTGAGAGGTGCACATCCAAAACATTAGTATGTGCTTTCTTCACAGTTCAGCCTGACCCAAGTGACAAAGAATTCTGCAATTTTGAAGGACATTTTATAAAACCAACTTGTATCCTCCTCACCAAAAATAAAATCTTCTCCCTTACTCCAGAACATGAGAAACCAGTGCTGTGCATTCCTCCTGCACTGGGGCAGGGTCCTTTCTTTTACATCATTTTACTCTCAACACAAGCTGCTTAACAGTTTAACATATTTCAGCCTCCAAGGGAAAGGAATGGATCTGGGAGCTCCGAAACCTTACTGGTTTTAGGAGGAAGAAGACCTGCACAAGGAATTAGGTAATTACATCATTTAGCAACAAGCAACATATCATCAAATGGTGAATTTACTTAGTTGCGCCGACAACAAACTCTACTTTTCTTCAGCACAATAACAGCTACCACAGCTGTACTTTTAAGCATATTCAACAACTCTGCCACAGGCCTGCTTGTTGTGACTGAATTTCTCAGTATGCACAATGGCCTATTCTTGGCGAGCCTGGTCACTGTAAGGAAAACTCTAACTTCGGAAACAACAAACAAAATTGTGCTTTTTAAATCCTACCAAAAAGGCTTTGAAACCATTTACTTCATTACCACTGGTAAATCTTCCGCCTGCTTTCTAGCCTCAGTCAGGTGAGTAAAATACATAAGAACTCTGTATGAAGGCAGACTTACTGGGCCCTGCTGCTGTTTCTCAGCTGTCTGGAAACTGGATACAGTACTAACTGCGAGTACATGATTCATACTCGAAGGAATTTTCCTATCCACATGGTTTCCGAGAGGGAGAGTTTATTAAAGGCAGCATTGGAAAGGCTAGTGCACAATCATGAAACTTTGCTAATAAGCTTCACTAATTTTCTGCAAATGCCACGTTATTCCTGAAAAAATTAAATGCGACAGACAGAAACATGAAACGCAAAATGCAACAGCTTGCAGAAGGTTGTCACATGACCTATTCAATCCAGAACAAGAATGTTTCACTTATGAATTTTCTATTATATTAATGTAGGTAATGGCTTATAAGCAGAAGGACTTTTTTTCTAAGAATTTAAATAGATATGGGATTTTGATTATCAAAGCCTAAAATTTACGACTGATGATTAGTTTGCAAATGTCACAAATAATCTTTAGCCATGACATTTTTGCCTTCTGGGGTGTATCCGTTTTCTAGCAATATTGCTAAATGCTTTGCGAGAGAGAGGGAGGGAAGATTATGCAAGTTAATAAATTCTACTGCTACTCCAAGTAATAGACTGATTGAAGAAACAAATGGTGCATTAACTTACAATGATATCCATTTATCTGACCGAAACTAACAGAATGCCGGATGGAGTGGTTTTGGAAAAGATATTTCCACCAACAGGAGAGACTAGGGCCCGAGGCCACAGCCACAGAGGGAAGAGTCGACACTTCAGAACAGAGGCGAGGAGGTATTTCTTCAGCCAGAGAGTGGACAATCTGTGAGAACTCATGGCCTCCTCAGCCCTCCCTGTGGCAAAGTCATTGTGTGTATTTAAGACGGAATTATTTAAGTCGTGGTTGGTGAGGGGATCAAGGATTATGGGGAGAAGGCAGGAGAATGGGGTTTGAGAAACACGTCAGCCTGATGAAATAGCAGAGCACACTTGATGGGCCAAACGGCCTAATTCTGCTCCTATATCTTATAGTTCTATGGTCTTACCATTTTCCATTCCATAAACTATCTTGAATATGTCAGACAGCCTCTCAGTTAGAGTCTGAAAAACCTACCTTTCTCCCCTATTTCCTCATAATTCATCCAATGTAATGTACCTTAGCATATTAAAGTAATTAAAAAAACAAAGCAACTCTGCGCTACAGCTTCTACAAAGGACAGTCAACAGGGAGTCTGGTAACACCTGCAAAAACATTTTTCGTGGTATCCTTTAAAAAATGGACTTTAATTTGAGGAGGTACACTTCATGACTTTAGCTCATTCCCAAACTCAAGCAAGTATTTCTTTTCAACTCTGCAATCATTGCTGTTTTCTATGGAATGTTAACAGCTAATTTGTGCACAGCAAGATTCCACAAAGAGTAGTGACGTAACTGGCCAGAGCTTTTTAAGGACATCGATTGATTGCTAAGACTCTAGGCCAACTGCAAACTCCATCTCTGGGACCTCACTTCAAATTCAGAATGTCTATCCCCTAATGGTTGAAAAAAACATTAATGAAACAAGTTGAATCATGTACTTAACAGGTGGGTATCCATGACAAAATACAATATCTGACTTTGGTTTTACTTGACTATGTTAATAAATATCACAAAGAAACTGATACAAGACACAGAAACACACTGGAAAGCCACCTTTTTTTGGACTGTGGACAAAAAATGGGAAAAGATACTGCTTTAAACCAAAGAATCCGTAGAAGACGACACTTGCAATTTTAAAAACAAGTCACTGAAGCACACAGTGAGTTATATCTACAACATTGTCTTCTGCAAGCATTGAGAGCATATGTGCAGGGTGTGTTTATGCACCACATGTGTGCGTGTGTCTATTTACAGCAATTTTTCCCAGAGACAGTCTTTTGATTGACTTTTCAATCATGATAAGCTGATGTAGGATCAGGAGAGCCCAGCTAGTAATAACTACTTGATCAGTTTCCTGGGCAGGCGACTACATCCTTGGGTATGGAAAATACAGGCAAAAACATCAGGCCTGTAAAGAGAAAGCATCTCTCTCTCTTTCTTTCTTTCTTTCTTTCTTTCTCTGTTCAGTGTAGGCAAGTAGCTAGCTATTCTCCCATGCCTTTCTTTGCAAGTTGTACTCTCTGCAAATGCCCTGTTGATAGGTAATGGAGAAAATAAACACTTTCAGCTGCAATTAAAGGGCGAATCCTCAACCAGCTGAAAGACAGACAGAGAATCGATGTGTCCACAGCCACATATCATTAACAAAGAACAGGAAGAAGTTTTAAAACAATAGCCAAAAGATATGGGCAGCACAGTGGTTAGCACTACTGCCTCAGTGCCAGGGACCTGAGTTCCATTCCACCCTCGGGCAACTGTCTGCCTGTGTGGAGTTTGCACATTCTCCCCGTGTCTGCGTGGGTTTCCTCCGGGTGCTCCGGTTTCCTCTCACAGTCCAAAGATGTGCAGGGTAGGTGGATTGGCCATGGAAAATTGCCCGTAGTGTTCAGGGATGTGTAGATTAGGTGGGTTATAGGGGGATGGGTCTGGGTGGGATGCTCTGAGTGTCAGTATGGGCTTGTTGGGCCGAAGGGCCCGTTTCCACACTGTAGGGATTCTATGATCTATGAAAACAATTCATCAATGCCTATGATCCAGATTGGTGCCAGAACTGTGCTTCTCTAACACATTTTCCCTGTCTAATCCACAATATTTGTGTGTTGTCCTGTCCCTTTGTCTACCAGCTTTTATGTGCATAGGAATTTTAAAATTTTTTTTCATTCATGTTTCTTTCTTGCCATTGGATAAAAACAGTTTGATTACAGTCAGTAGTTATTTTTCTGTTAATGGAAGACGCCTGATGTGCATATCCTTTTCACCTGAATTAGACAGTTAAGTAAAGTTGGGTCGTACAGTGGTTGAATCAATTTTTCCCTATTTCTGATGACGCCAGGAATAGTGGGGTTTGATTTTCAGTGCATTACCCTAGGCAATCATGACAACACAAACACATGGAAGGAAATGCCATTAAACTGCTGTTTAAGCGGATTTTTGGCACTGTAGTTTATTCATTGTCTGACCTGACACAAATCATAAATTTTCAGGCTAAGGACTTGGACCTTTCACTTTACTGTAAAAACCGTTTCTAAGAATTTATTCTGCATTAGGACAGCAGCATTCATAATTGTAGTATGATTAGGGTATTTTCAAATGTAGTCACACTCAAACCAAACTACTCCATAATTATGAAATTGCCCTCAACAAAAAAGAAAGCTCCATTTCTAACCATGTGTCATAATTATTCTGGACTTGATAAAATTACATCTTCCACCTTATCAAATCTCTTCTTTTTACACTTCGGATTTGGATGCTCTGTCAAGACAGCATTAATTTTCCATCTCCTCTTGCATTAATATTTATATTATTCTCACATTATTACATGTTATTGAACAGGACAAGTGTATGAATGTCAAATTTCAAATGCTCACTTAAGTTTATATTTGAGGAGAAAAAGGTGCCGAGTGGTTATACCAAGTTAACTGAGTGGCTGAGCACTACCATGGAGAAAGCAGCAGGGTACTACAGGTTCTCTAAGTTCCTGGGTAATTTAAAAAAACAATGCAAGGTATGACAAATTCCTTTTGTTTGCAGGGAGTCAGTCCCTGGCTGTGAATGCAAGTCATTTCTAGAAAGCATAAGTGTTTAAGCAGGACCTTTTTGGAAAAACCTGGAGCTTGGAAGCATTTCTCTCTTCACTACTTTCTCCATGGTAATACCTCAGCCAGAGTCAATTTACAAACCAGCACTCTTCCCTCCTGTAGCAAAACTTGTCCTGAGTGGTGAAAATTTGGCACTCATTTTCATCCTTATAAGTGCAAGATAAAAAGCTTCAGGAGCACATCCCTCTTCTCAGAGCTGTTTAAATAATCCAACTTAGATGTTAGACTCATAGGACAGATGGGTTCCATTCAGTAAAACTATTGAACAATAACAATTAATTGGCAGTCAAAATGGTGAATTCTGGAGTCCGCTTACAAACTTCACAGATCCCTTAGCAGGATTTGAACTCTCAACACCTGGATTCCTGGACCAGTTCCATTAGAATTAATTTCTGAACTAGCAATGAACAGGCTTGGAAATTATGCCATGCAATAAAATTATCTCTGATAAACTTTTATGTTAGGAAGGGGTGGTCATCAATTGTCTGATAATTAAAACTGAAACTCCCAGAGAAGGTCACTCGCCTTGTAATCTGTTAAAGGAAGTGTGAAAAGCGGTGTAATCTGCCTCTCACCCCCAATCTGTTATAAAGGAGTGGTTAAATGAAAGAAATCCCTGATACTTACTTTGTAAGCAACAAGTAACAACTTATTTATCTAACTCTAATAGTGAACAAATTAACAGATCTACTAACAAACTGAACAATTCCCCCCTTAACTACGAACTATTCCCAAATAAAACAAAATTCTAATGGTATGCTGGTCCAATAAATACAAATCCCACTTAAATAAAACAAAGTAATAAGAAAAAAAATTGAAACTTAGTCTCTCAAAATTACACCAGGATGTCTTCCAAAATGTTCTTTGCCTTTTCTGCCATCTGGCATTCAGGAATGCCTTTCTCGGTTGAATTCTTATGGTCAGGAATATTTGCTAAGTGTGCCATATTACCTTTCTTTAGATGGTGGTTACTCAGAGCTTAAAGATTTTTACGAGAGCCAGTGAGGTTCTCTTTAGATGGCAGTTTATACAATCATAGAATAGAATCACAGAATCCCTACAGTGTGGAAACAGGCTATTCGGCCCAACAAGTCCACACCACCCCTCCAGAGAGTATCCCACCCAGACCCATTTTCCCACCCCTGATTTCCCATGTCTAACCCACCTAACCTTAACATCCCTGGGTACTATGGGCAATTTTGCATGGCCAATGCACCTAGCCTGCACATCTTTGGACTGTGGGAGGAAACCGGAGCACCCGGAGGAAACACACGCAGACACGGGGAGAATGTGCAAACTCCACACAGACAGTCGCCTGAGGCTGGAATTGAACCCGGGTCCCTGGCGCTGTGAGGCAGCAGTGCTAACCAGTGAGCCACCATGCCGCCCACCAGTGCTCTCACACTGATTTTCAAAATGCCCTCTTCTTTTATACCCTGATGGCCTATTAATTTCTTACAACAGGATTGCTCCTAGGTTGGAAAAAAACATCAGATTTAAATTTAATTACGTTTTGGTACCCAGGGCCTGGTTTAAATTGGCTAAATTCAAAAACCCGCTGTTTTGGTAAAAATGATATTTTGCCGGTTAACAGTATGGCCATTTTGACACAATGTTTCAGTTTCAAGAACTCCCCTTGCATCTTATGCTGCCTACAGACTTTGTTTTAAAAGTGTCCAAGCTGAGAAGAGCACACCATCTTTTAAAGGGACTCTGCACTCTTCCTTCTATCATTTTACAAACAAATTCTAACGTCGTGCCTTCCAATTTGCAAGTACCATACCCAATTTCGCAACACTTGAGATTAAAAAAAATTTAATGTATTGTTCAAAAGTTTTTCAAAAAGATTTTAAACAGGAATTGCCTAATTTTAGAACAATTATATACTTTTTTTTATGTTCAAGGAAATTGTAACTCTAACCTTATCCACTAATGTCCATTCAAGTACAAAATTACAGGTGTTGCAGCTTGTTTGAGTTCACTTGAGTTTGAGTGTATCAGGGGTTTAAAGCACAAAGCAAAGCCTGTGACACGAGAATACAGTCGCAAAGTGGTACAGTGTTGATGTTCACCCACAATCTGATTGAAGGGCAGTGCAAGCACACAGGGCTTAGCTCTTGCTCCTATTTCTTATATTACTTCCTTAAATGCTTAATCACTATGCAATTCAGTGGCAAAAGAGACTGACCAAGGTTTATCAAAATGGGGTTGTAGATATAAAGTTAACTCCTAAGTGAAGGATATGTGAGACCTATTTCTCAGTGTTCTAAACCTTCAGCACAATCAGTCTAAAGATATTCTCAAGAAAGGTGCGGATTTAACATTTTATTTTAAATAAGAGTTTCCTCATGTATAACTAGACATTAAGTGGATGGTCTGAACAATAGTGTTTTTCAGACAATTTACCACATTTGATACACTCAGCCTAACAATATCATTGTGCGCCATTCTGTACTGGCTGCTACAAATCATGAGTCATAAATAGTCATGTTACATTTTAGCACAAAGATTTATTTTCATGAAAAGGCACAACCACAAGTGTGATTTTTATTTTCTTTTTCTTTCCTGTGCAAAATGTATCACTCTCTTGCTGCTGAGTGCAACTGCCTTTTGAAATGACCGAGAACCAACAATATCCAATATAACCACTGGGCAACGATTCAATTGTTTGAACCTTAGTGAGACCGAACCTATAACAGTTTTGATCTAATTCTGTAATGAAGGATATACTTGCCATTGAGTCAGTACAATGGCCATTTACCAGACTAATTCCTGGCGTAGCAGAACTGTCCAATGAAAAGCGATTGAGTAGACTGCTTCTGCAACATCAAGAGTTTAAAAGAAACAGAAGTGATTTAGAGTCATACAGAATGGAAACAGACCCTTTGGTCCAACTTATCCATGCCGACTAAGTTTCCCAAACTAAACTAGCCCCACTTGCCTGCAATGGACGCCTATCCCTCTAAACCGTTCCTATTCATGTACGTATACAAATATCTTTTAATGGCTGTAACTTTACTTGCAGTTCATTCCACACATGAACCACTGCCTGTGTATAAACCGCAGCCTCCTACGCTCCAGTAAAAAAAATCCTAGCTTATCCAGCCTCTCCTTGTAACTCAAATCCTCCAGTCCTGGCAAAATCCTGGTAAATCTTTTCTGAACACGCTCCAATTTAATAGTATCCTTCCTACAGCAATCATAACAGTGCACAGAACTCCAAAAGTGGCCTCAATGTCCTGTACAACCATAATATCACGTCCCAACTCCTGTACTCAATGGTCTGAGCAATGAAGATTATAATTTAAATGCCTTCTTAACCACACTCTCTTGCTGTGACACAGCTTTCAAAGAACTATGTACCTGAACTCTTAGGTCTCTCTGTTCAACAACACTACCTGGGGCTTTACCATTAACTGTATAAGTACTGCCCTTATCTGTTTTACCAAAATGCAATACCTTGCATTTATACAAGTTAAGTTCTATTTGCCACTCTTCAGCCCACTGGCCTAATTGATCAAGATCCCTTTCCAATCTCAGATAACCTTCTTCAATGTTGACTCTACCACCTATTTTGATGTCATCTGCAAACTTACTAACCATGCCTTCTAAATTCTCATCCAAATCGCTTATATAAATGACAAACAACAGTGGACCCAGCACTACTTGGCCAGAAACGCATAGCAGAATCAAGGCAGGCAAAAGGAGGTGCAGGGCTACAATCTGATGATGATTGCTACTCTGCTGTTATCAGGTTTTTGAACAGACCTCTTGAATGTTGATCTCTCTCTCTCTGCAGTTGTAATACTATTCTGCACTCTGTTCTGCTGCTTGATGCATTTTGTATGGTACGATCTGCCTGTACAGCATGCAAAACAACACTTTTCATTGAACCTTGGTACATGCGATATAAATGAAATCAAAAAAGGATTTGGGCCAATGTGCTTGCATGCGTCCTTGCATCCTGTTCCATTTCTTGTACTCGTGCAAATGACACCCTTACATTTTGAGAGTCTTAGGGAACAGTTTTCTTAGGAAACAAATTCATGCTCTTGGAGTCTTAAAGTGTATCACTACCACAATATCTAAGTGTCCACATTGAGCCACCTGTGGATCACTCTATGCAGAGCACTGGCACAGTCACAGCCATTCCTATGTCTAAAATCTCCAATTTAGGGGATACTCTGAACTCCAAATTATTCTCTGCATTCTCCTCAAACATTAAAGTACCATTTGTAACCAGATATTCCCACTGGTAAATGGTACTAAAGGTTCAATCAACAACTTCCCTGCATTCAGAATTACTTTTGGTATTTAATTGATCTCAGAAGTAACATCAATGACAGTTATACCAGCACCAATGTTTGTTTCCAAGAATGCTCACTGCTCTAAACAGCGTTGCTTGGATTTCAAACACACCAGAGAAGAATTTGCATCACATCAGGGAGACATCATGCTTGACAATTACAGCCCCTTTACCCACACTTAAAAGCTTTGTAATGTATTTGCGTCCCTGGTGCTATAACTGAGCAGCCAAGCATTCTCTCTCTCTTCCCCAAATGCAACAGTGCTGTTTAGGAAAATTAAACATCACTGAAAACAGACGAAGGGGATGGCTTTCTGCTGCAGGCAATTGTTTTGACGGGCAGAATTATCTTCTTACATTGCTTTTTTTGAAATGTGTGCGCTTGCAACATTCTCCTTCTCTGGGCACATTTGAAATACCAACATTTCATCTCGGTTGGAATCACAAAAACACTCATTTGACATCTACTACTGATTCAATCAACACAACAGGAAACAGAACAGGTGACATAACCACAGGATGCTGTTGGAGACTGCTGCAAATTGGGCAAACGGCCAAAGTTGATTCTGGTAATTAATAGAAGCACAGACTTTAGAGAAGGTGCATTAGATACAGCCAATATATTAAGAATACAGTAAACATTCACTCCCTTCACGATAACACACCATAGCTGCAATGTGTATCACCTGCAAAAGGCACCACAGCTGTTCTCCAAGGCTTTGTCAACACCTTCCATACTTTTGATTGCTATCATCTACAAGAACAAGGGTAGCAGCACATTGGAACACAACCACCTGCAAATTCTCCTCAAAGTGACACACCATCCTGAATTTGAAATAACAATGAACCAGTTCTATGTCACTGGGTCAAATTATACGACACCCTCCGTAACAGCAGTCTAAGTGTGTTGTACTGACACAACATGGACTGATGGGATTCAAGAAGATAGTGAACTTTCACCTTTGAGGTCAATGACAGGTAGGCAATAAAGGCTTGCATAGCCTGCAACATCAACATCTTGTGAGTGAATATTAAAAACAGCACACGACAGATTTCCCACAATCTAAAGCAATTATCAAAAACCCGTCTCTGCCAGAAATGAAGTGTTCCTTTGAAGATTTCTCCAGATACATCCAGAGTTTATCCAGAAAGCTGCAAGATCAGAAAGGTCAAAGGTTCAGCCAAAGATCTAAAGTAGCTAAGCCTCAGGGAGGGCATTACTAACAATGGTGCAATTTCTCTCATCACTTCTGGGGTGAAGGGAGGAAAGGGAGCTGAAGCTCTACTGCCAAAGTGCACACAATGTACAGATTGTGTTTAGTTGTGGTGCTCCCTCAGTGGCTGAAAGCCAGCAAACACTGACAGGGTAACGCGCCACCAATTCTCAATAGGAGATGATATTCACAAACAAAAGTCCCTTTACATTTAAGGGAAAAAGAAGCATGTGAGGGGTAACAGTTCTGAGAACATGCTGTCTTAAAACAATTCGAGAGAGCAGAAATATTATGCAAACCTCAGCTTTGGTTATTATCTATCGACTTTGGAATTGACAAAGAATGTCAAGGAGCATCTGCACAGTCTTGGTTTCCAGCAGTATTTTCAAAGTCAACATTCAGCAACAACAGCTTGTCTGATAATACTACATGCAGAAACAGTGAAAATGCCAGGGAAGATGAAATGTGGGATTGACAAACCAGGAGCACTTCTACAGAACTTTAAAAATGAAACAATCCATTCTATCTATTGTTGATTGAGATACAATCCTGTCCCATAATTGTTCCAGTTATAAAAGGTAAAATCTGGTATGACACAAGCCCCTCAAAGACCTTTGATGATTAGGTGGGCAGTAAATCCAAGAATGAAAATCCACTTTTTTCTTTTATACAGAAGTATACTATTGCCAATGAAAATTCATCAGCTAAATGCAATGACAGAGAGATCGTGCACAAGAATTGGATGGGCCCAATTAATTAATTAATAACACTGAATTGGTCTGGTTTATGCAGGATTAACAATGGACATAAAATTAAATTTAACACTGATACTGAATGTTGATCACTTTCCAAAAGGAAAAATTAACTTTAACTCATTCCATAATTGCAGTAAGCATTAGTTACCTGCTCCTCAAAATTACAAAGGCTCCCAAGGCTAAAATTCAAAATATACTGCTGACAATTTCCAAGGAAGAAAAGCCTTTAGGTTCAACAGCCACCACTTTTCACCAAGGTCTCCATCAAGCTTGAAAAAAGCCCACTAGAATATTTTTCTTATGCATAAGAAAAAAAATCACTCATAAGCAAACCCTCACATCTTATAATAATTGTTGCAAGTCCACTATTTAAACGGAAACTTCTGTCACCATTTCCCTGGCAGGATACAACAACATTAGGTAAAATAAATCCTCACCAGACCACCACTAGGACCATAAACATTTTAAAGAATGTATTCGTTCGAACTTAGCAATTAGGAGCATCAAGCCTGCTGTACTGTTCAATAAGAACACCAACTCTCACCACTCGTGACATTCTGTCAATCTGAAAAAGACCAATTTATTCCTACTCTCTGCTTGCTGTTAGCCAACCAATCTTCTATCCAAGCTAATATCCTACCCCGAGGCCACAGGTTTCTATTTTCCACAATAATCTTTGAAATGGCACCTTATCAAATGCTTTTGGTAAATCTGAGTACAGTTCATTCACCAGTTCCTCTTAATCCACAGTATATGCTATTCTTCAAAGATCTCCAATAAATTGGTAAAACAAGATTTCTCTTTCACAAAATCTTGTTTACGCTGCCTGATTACCTTGGACTTTACTAGGTGCCTGATATAACATATTTAATAATAGCCTCTGACATCTTCTCCATGACAGGTGTTAGACACACTAGCCATACTTTCTTAGATAACAAGGTGTAGAGCTAGATGAACACAACGGGCCAAGCAGCAGAGGAGCAGGAAAGCTGGCGTTTCGGGTCTAGACCCTTCTTCAGAAAAAACGGACTTCAGTTTCCTGCTGTCTCCCACACTTTTTCACTCGAAGAGTTCCACTCAGTATTTTCCAATCCAATATGAACTTTCACGAAGCCTAGGGAATTTTGGAAAATTAAAACTAATGCATGAAATATCACAATGACTTGTCAGCCTTCAATTCCAATAATTTTCTCAGTACCACTTTCCTGGAAACTATAATGTTTTCAAGTTTCTCCCAACCTTCAATTTCTTGATTTACCGCTATTTGTAACATGTTGCTTGTATCCTCCATAATGAAGACTGATGCAAAATACCTTTTCAATTCATCTGTCATCATTAATTCCATAGACTAAAATCCTACAGTACCCACATTCATCGTTAACTCTTTCCATTTTTAAGTCTCTATAGAAACACATTAATTGCTTTATATTTCTAGTATTCCCCATACTCTAATTTCCGCTCACCCCGCGTTTTTTTGAATTTTTTTTGCCGTTTTTATACTCCGTCTGATCTTCTGGCCTGCCACCCTTCTGTGCATAGTCATGTTTTTTTTTAAGTTTGATCTTATCTTTAACTTTTTAAACTTAACAACGGATAGGGAATCCGTCCTTTGGAACTTCTCTTATTCATTTGAATGTATTTATTCTACATCTATTGAAATATCCCCTTAAACATCTGCCACTGCATCTCAATTGACCCATCCCTTAACTAACTTTGACAGTTCACTGCAGTCAGCTCTGCTTCCATGCCCTCACAATTACCATTATTTAAATTTGAAATATCTGTCATTGTCCTACTTCTGTCACACCACTGAATGTAAAATTCAATCATGTAATGAAAAATCATGCCCCCTCAATGACTACCACCTGGTGGATCTGACCTCCATATGATGAAGCGCTTCAAGAGGTTAGTCAAGGTTCACATCAATTCCAACATACCAGATTGTCTCAATCCTTTGCAATTCACCTACCGTCGCAACTTCCTCAGCAGATGCCATCTCCCTCTCCCTCCCTCTCTCACTCATCTCGGGAACATTTGGATAACAAGGATACCTGCGTCAGGCTCCTATTTATTGACTACCACTCTGCTTTCAATACCATTATTTCAAACAAACTCATCACCTAACTCTAAGACCTAGGTCTTGGCTCCCCCTTCTGTAACTGGATCCACAACCTCCTGACCCCGATACTACAACTGTAAGAATAGCTGACAACACGACCTCTACAATAATCCTCAATACCACCGCCCGACATGGCTCTGTACTCAGCCCTCTGTTAAAGCCCACATGTACTCACAACTACGTGGCCAAATTCTTTCCCAACTCCAACATGTCTGCTGACGAAAGCACTGTTATAAGTCGTATCTCAAGCTACGACTCAAAGCACAGGAAAGAGACTGAGTGCTTAGTGGCATGGTGTAAAGACAACAATTTCCCTATCAATGCCAGAAAACCAAAGGATCTGGTCATTGACTTCAGGATGCAGAGTGGAGGGGACACCCCTGTCTGCATCAATGCTGAGGCAGAGACGGTCAAGAGCATCAGGTTTCTGGAAGTGATGATCACCAACAATCTGTCCTGATCTACTCATGTTGATGCAACTGTCAAAAAGCACAACAACGCCTCCACTTCCTCAGGAGGCTAAGGAAATTCAGCATGTCCACAAAGACTCTTACCAATTTTTATAAATGCACCATAGAAAATCTGTTATCTGGGTGCATCACAACATGGTATGGCAACTGCTCTTTCCAAGACTACAAGAAACTACAGACAGTCGTGAACATAGCCCAGTCCATCAAGCAAATCAGCCTTCCATCCACTGACTCCACCTATGCTTCCCACTGCCTCAAGATAGCAATTAACATAATCAAAGATCCTTCCCACCCTGGTTATATTGTCTTCCACCCCTTTCCGTTAGACAGAAGATATAAAAGTTTGAATATACGTATGAACATTTCTAGAACAGCTTCTATCCTGCTGTTATCAGACCTTTGAATGGATCTCCCTAGCTCTAGCTCCAGCTCCCTCAACCCTTCCTCATAAGACCTGCCCTCCAGTCCAGGCAGCATCCTGGTAAATCTCCTCTGCACCCTCTCTAAAGCTTCCACACCTTTCTGAAAACGAGGCATCCAGAACTGAACACAATATTCCAAGTGTGGTCGAACCAGGGTCTTATAGAGCTGCAGCATAACCTCGCGGCTCTTAAACTCAATTCCCCTGCCAATGAAAGCCAACACACCATACGCCTTTTTAACAACCCTATCAACTTGGGTAGCAACTTTGAGGGATCTATGGACGTGGACCCCGAGATCCCTCTGTTCCCCCACACTGACAAGAACCTTGCCATTAACTCGCGATTCGGCAGTCAAATTCAATCTTCCAAAATGAACCACTTCTCACTTTTCTGGGTTGAATTCCATCTGCCAGTTCTTTGCCCAGCTCTGCATCCTGTCAATGTCCCGTTGCAACCTACAACAGCCCTCCACATTATCCACAACTCCACCAACCTTCGTGTCATTGGCAGACTTTCTAACCCATCCTTCCATTTCCTCATCCAAGTCATTTATAAAGATCACAAAAAGCAGACGTCCCAGAACAGATTCCTGTGGAACACCACTGGTCACTGAGCCCCAGGCTGAATACTTTCCATCTACTACCACCCTCTGTCTTCTATTGGACAGCCAGTTTTGTATCCAGACAGCCAAATTTCCATGAATACCATGCCTCCTCACTTTCTGAACGAGCCTACCATGGGGAACCCTATCAAATGCCTTGCTAAAATCCATATACACCACATCTACTGCTCTGCCTTCATCAATGTGTTTTGTCACATCCTCAAAGAAGTAAATAAGGCTTGTGAGGCATGACCTGCCCCTCACAAAGCCATGAGGACTATTTCTAATCAAACTATGCTTTTCCAAATAATTATAAATACTATCTCTCAGAATCCTCTCCAATAATTTGCCCAGGATAGAAGAAAGACTGACCGGTCTGTAATTCCCAGGATTATCCCTATTCCCTTTCTTGAACAAGGGAATGACATTTGCCACCCTCCAATCATCTGGTATTACTCCAGTGGACAGTGAGGATGCCAAGATCATTGCCAAAGGGGCAGCAATCTCTTCCCTCGCTTCCCGTAGCGACCTTGGGTATATCCCATCTGGCCCAGGGGACTTATCTATCCTCATGTTTTTCAAAATTTCTAGCACATCCTCCTTCCTAACATCGACCTGCTTGAGCATATCTGCCTGTTTCATGCTATCATCAGAAACGTCAAGGTCCCTCTCACTGGTGAATACTGAAACAAAGTATTCATTAAGGACATCCCCTACCTCCTCTGTCTCCGCACACAAGTTCCCTCCACTATCCCTGATTGGCCCTACCCTCACTCTGGCCATCCTCTTGTTCCTCACATAAGCATAGAATGCTTTGGGGTCTTCCTTGATCCCATCCACCAAGGCTTTCTCATACCCCCTTCTAGCTCTCCTAAGTCCATTCTTCATTTCCTTCCTGGCTACCTTGTAGACCTCTAGAGCCCTATCCGATCCTTGCTTCCTCAACATTAAGTAAGCTTCCTTCTTCCTCTTGACTAGTTGTTCCACATGTCTTGTCATCCAAGGTTCCTTCACCTTACCTTCCTTTCCTTGCCTCAGCAGGACAAACCTATCCAGTGCCTGTAGCAACTGCTCCCTAAACAACCTCCACATTTCTTTCATGCATTTCCCCGAGAACATCTGATCCCAATTTATGCTCCGCAGTTCTTGCCTAATAGCATTGTAATTCCCCCTCCCCCAATTAAAATATTTTCCCATACCATCTGCTCCTATCCCTTTCCATGACTAGAGTAAAGGTCAGGGAGTTGTGATCACTATCATCGAAATGCTCTCCCACCAAGAGATCTGACACCTGGCCTGGTGCATTGCCAAGCACCAAATCCAATACGGCCTCCCCTCTAGTCGGCTTATCTACATATTGAGTCAGAAATCCTTCCTGGACACACCTGACAAAATCTGCTCCATCTAAACTATTTGCACTTAGGAGGTTCCACTCAGTATTAGGGAAGTCGAAGTCACCCTGACAACAATCCTATTACTTCTGCACCTTTCCACAATCTGTCCCCCAATCTGTTCCTCAGTGTCTCTGTAGAAAACTCCCAATAAAGTGACTGCTCCTTTCCTGTTTCTGACTTCCACCCATACTGACTCAGTAGAGAAAACCTCCTCCACAACCTCCCTTTCTGCAGCTATACCATCCCTGATTAGCAATGCCACTCCCCTACCTCTTTTACCACCCTCCCTGTTGTTAATATCAGGTCCACTGTAGCCTGCATTCGGGTTAGCTCTAAAACATAGTTTCTGAGAACACTATCTGAAAAACACTAAAAATCTCTCATGGTTATTGCCACACATTTCCCATTATTTCTTTAATACTCCATCCTACTTGAGGTTACTATTTGAAGACCTCTACAGCACCTCCACTGGTGACTTCCTGCTTTTATTGCTTCTCATTCTACCCAAACCACTTCTACATCCTGGTTTCCTGAATTTTGATCAACTCTCTATTGTGCTAACACAATCCTCAATTAATAGAGTCACTCCTCCATCTTCTTCTAATCTCCTATCCTGATCCATTTAACAACATATAGGAAATAGACAGGATCACACTGAAATACATAACAGAATTATTCCTTTACAAAATATAGAAAATAGCATTTCAAACTCATATACAAAAAATGTGATTTGAAGTCAAGTTATGCCCATTTTATGGATGTTTCCTTCACTGCTAACCTTCTATTCTGCTTCTCAAGACTTCATTAAAATTGTTAAATATGTGTAAAAATGGTCTGTATATACTTGAAAAATTTTTTGAACATAAGAAACATAAGAAATCAAAACTGCATCACTCATGATTTCATCAGGATATCAGACATTGAACAAAAATGTTTGCTGAGTCAAGGCTTACAGGCCTAAAATGTCATATCTGTAATGCTACAGAACTCAAACATACAGAACAATGTCAGTAGCTTTGAACATAACCACACATTAGCATATTAAAATTAACTTCTGATACAGTACAGATCTGCTGTTTACGTTCTGGTGCTGATGTGCATAAGTCAGATTGGATCTTATCTTGAATTCAGTTTTTAACCTTGATGTCACTGTGACGAGAATGTGAAGAAGGAACTAATGCAACAAAGACCAAACAAAAATTACTCCATTAAAATTCTACATCATGCTGATCTAATAAGAATGGCATAGCCTCTTAATTGATATATAGGATTAAGGAGTCAATAATTTCTGTGAACATCCTCCAAATAAAAGGGAAAGACAACATTACGCCTATTGCAATGGAATTACAAAATAAAATGAACATCACTCTAGGACTCTGTGTCCTAGGGATATATTAATAGATAATCACAGATGCTAATTCATATTTCTATGCAACTGAAACCATATCTCACATTGCTTATCTACAGAGTGCAGCTTCCTATCTACACAATAATGTCAATAATACACGTTGTCAGTTTCTTTTCACCAAGGCCAGAGCTTATTACGGACCATGTCATTCCGCCTCAAAACAGGATAACTTACTTACATTTAAAAATTACTTTCAGTAGTAATCCTTGAAAAACCCAAGGCAAAACATGTGCAACTTTTTTCTGTACAGCTCAGGAAATTATGCAAAAATGGATAAAACTGATCAAGTTACTGGAATAAGAGTGATAGTTAATGTTAAGCAAAAATAACTCAAGAAAATTCCTAGACTCTTAGTAGCTACAAGTGAAGTAATCTGATGTTGTTAAAATTTTGGAATCAAGTACAAATAATCATTCAGTAGACTTTTGTCTGGCAGAAATTATGCCTTTGTGAATAGTAAAAAAGTGATTTTATCTTCATGGAGAGGATGCATTTTACATAGATTATCTGATATTTCATCCCAAACACCTGGAGGTTAAGTGGCAATGCCCATAGAAGGAAAGCAAGGAAAAAAATAGCTTTAATAAAACTTTTTCATAGAACTGCACAATACTGGTGAACTGGTTAAACAAAAACCTGGGATTATTTTCATTCTCTGTTTCTTTGCTGTACTAGACTGTTAATTTACTGAATATCTGTAGCATAATTTTGACTTAATTAGTGTTCAGTGAATTAATCACTGATGCTTTTGTAGTGTAGCTCTTCATTAAAATAAGGGTGGTCTGATGCTCGAAGAAACTATCCATGACATTTGTTAGAGACAGTAGGTCGTAATGCTATAATTGAAGAAAGAACTAATGATGATCATTTTATGAGTGCATTAACGAAGGATTGATGGAGCATGTTGAAATGGGCTAACATATTTGAAATTGACACCAAACAAAACCAGTTACACAGATTGGAGATAGACAAAGTTGTTAAGAGTCCATCTAACTAAGCAAGCATGTCCTGATATCTTCAAAGCAAGAGAACGCAAAAAGTTAAAATTTAGCATTTGTTCACGAAAGCAGCTTGAATAAACTATGGTCATGGGTATGACAATATTAACAGGAAAAATACTACTTATTGTTATTTTGTCACTTGGACAAAATTCTCAAATATCAGCATGAATAACTGATCCATCATAAACTGCACTTCACTGCTGTTGGCAGTTCATTTGTACCATAGTCAGTGTCACCTGATTGTCAATGTTCTTCCACTTTCACTGTGATAGGTTAACCAAAAGTCTATAAGTTATTCTATGAAATTCTTTACCACAGAGGGCTATTGACGCTGAGTTGTTAATTTTTTTTTATTTATTCACTTGTGGGATGTGGATGTCGCTGGCTGGGCCAACATTTTTTGCCAGTGCTGAGTTGCCGTTGAGAAGATGGCGGTGAGCTACCTTCTTGAGCCGCTGCAGTCCACATGCTGTAGGTAGAGCCACAATGCCATTAGGGAGTGAATTCCAAGATCTGGACCCAGCAAAAGTAAAGCAACAGTGATATATTTCCAAGTCAGAATGGTGAGTGGCTTGGAGGGGAACTTGCAAGTGGTGATGTTCCCATGTATCTGCTGCCCTCATCCTTCTAGACGGAAGTGGCTGTGGGTTTGGAAGGAGCTGGTTAAGCATCTTTGGTGAATTCTGCAGTGCATCTTGTAAAGAGTAAACACTGCTGCTACTAAGTGTCAGTGGTGGAGAGATGTGGTACCAATCAACTGGGCTACTTTGTCACAGATGGTGTCAAGTTTCAGTAGCATTGTTGGAGCTGCATCTATCCAGTCAAGTGGAGGATATTCCATCACACTCCTGACTTGCACCTTATAAATGGTGGACAGGCTCCAGGGAAAAAAAAGGTAAGTTACTCACCACAGTATTCCTAGCCTCTGACTTGCTCCTGTAGCCACTATGTTTATATGACAAGTCCTGTTGAGCTTCTGGTCAATGGTAACCACCAAGATGTTGATAGGAGGGAATCCAGCGATCGTAACACCAGTGAATATCAATGTCATGAAATATATTCAAGGTTAAGCTAGACAGTTTCGTAATCAGTAAGCGAATCAAGTAGTATACCGATAAGGCAGGAAAATGGAGATGGGATTATCAGATCAACCATGATTGCATTGAATGGCAGAGCAGACTTGATGGGCTGAATAGTCTACTTCAGCTACTACATCTTGTGTTTTTATGTAAGCTTAGCACAAACCCTGGAACTATTCAATGAGCACTGAACTTTGTCTGTGAACACTGTCTGTTCACAAAGTAACTTAATCATACAACATGGATTTAATTGCGTAGCTAGATTAGGTTATCAAATCAAAAATTATTTTTGTGAGGAAGTTCTCATAATTGTATGCATTATCTTCTAAGTACCCAATAACATTACTAATTGACCCATGTTAATACTGTGACAAGGCAACCGACCAAATATTTTGAAAAGGTCATTCTCTACTGAGGTACCATGATAGTTGTGTTCCAACCCCTTAAATATTAATACTGGCACCAACTTTTCATAATCTTCATGAGGCTCTCTTGTCCACTCCACTTATATGCTTCTATTCTGCTCTTGTAGAGCACAGAACAACACAGCACAGGAAGGGACCTTCAGCCCACGGTTTTGTGCCAACCATGACGCCAAATTAAACTATTTCCTTCTGCTGTCCTTGGTCCACATCCTTCCATATTCATATGCTTATCTAAAATTCTCTTAAATGCCCCTATCATAACTGCCTCTGCCTCCACCAACACCCCTGGCAGCACATTCCAGACTCCTACCACGCTCTGTAAATAAAAAAAAATGCCCCTCACATCACACAATAGCTTGAATTCATGCCTCCTAGTATTAAGCATTTTAACTCTGGGAAAAAGATTTTGACTGTCAACCCTATCTGTGCATTTCATAATTTTATAGACTTTTACCAAGTCTCTTCTCTATTAATGATCCCTATTGACTCTTCCTTCAATTTCACCAGAGTGCTGCAGCTGCTAGTCTCTCGCTAAAGCGGAATTCACCCAAGTACACCTGTCACTGCTCCTTCAATATCACAGCTCAAAATCTCCAGCCCCAAATTTCCTAACTACACAAACCTAAGAACCACATAGACTATTCTTCTGTTCTGCATAAATTACATAGTAAAATCATCATAATTGTTCAGGAATAAGTTCAAATAATTTCTACTTCATAATCTATTGACAAATTTAAGAATATATTCTTAAATTAGCTACAACATTAAGAACGCTCTCAGATTACTGTATCATCGATCAGGATTTCACTGAGACAGGTAGATATTCCAATGAGCATCGATCTCTAAAATCGATACCAACAGTATTCTTGTAAACAACATACATTCAATGCTACTCTAATCTCCTGGCTGGTGCAATCAATCAGACTCTCCTTCACCAACCTTATATTTTGCAATGTATTGCAATATTAGCCTTGAAGTATTTTACTGTTTTGATTTAATCATCTACAGGTTAGTATTAGCTCCAACTTTGTTCAACATTTATACAAATGCCCTGCCAACAACGATGTCCCACAAGTTCATTAATGCTGATGATATCTGGTATGCTACCAAGTTCCATTCTTCTGTACCATGAATCAGACCCTTAAATGATTTGACAGACTACTGCACTACACGCAGTACTCCACTCATACTGAATCCATCCGAAACTATACCCAGTGTAATTCACCACCACAATGCCAATACCAAACAAGACTTGAGTATTTGCACAGATGACCGGCAACTGAAGCATAATCATAAACAAAAGCACTTAGGAGCGAATTTGTTTGAAAAATTTATTCTCAGAACATGAATGCCACTATCCAGGGCCAGCAGTTATAGCCCATCACTAATTGCCCTACAGAAGATGGTGGCAAGTTGCCCTCTAAACTGCTGCAGCCTTTGGGGTGTATAGACATTCTAGACAGGGAACATCTGAAGGAAACAGCAATAAAAGATCAAAACCACAAATAACCCAATGACTAATCTTGCAGGATCTGCATGAAGCAATACTGCTACAATAATCCAGGCAGTAGGATTTTTACTTTTTACTCCACTGCAGAGTACTGTGCACCTGTCTGGCAAACGTCACCACAAGACATCTTGTTGACACTTAATTATATTCAACAATGTACATTTTAACTGGAACCCTCCAATAACCTCAACACTCCTCCTCTGGCTTCCTGTCCTTGAAAACATCACACCCCAATACAGCTGCCAGAAACTCAGAATCTGGCTGAAACCATTTATGCTGCAGCTCACCTCTCATTCCATGATGACCTATTAAACCCAGCTACTATTCACCTTTCATTTGTGGCAACCATTCTGAACAAGATAGACCAACAGATATCCTTTGGAACAAGGAATGGGAAACATGGGAATTCAGTCAAAGGTTCCTTGTGACAACCCCCGCCAGTTATCAGCAGCCAGGTTTTGAAGTACGACAAACAAAGTGGTCCTTACTAAACAGGTTAAGGACAAGCAAGGCCTCCGTACAGCCAATCTCCATCCCTTTTCGCTGGAATTCAAACAAATGAAGGGGGAATATCAGAGATTTATAAAATTCTAATAGATAGGGTAGATGCAGGGATGGTGTTCCCGATGGTGGGTGTGTCCAGAACCAGGGGTCACAGTCTGAGGATTTGAGGTACACCATTTAGGACGGAGATGAGGAGCCATCTCTTCACCCAAAAAGTGATGAGCCTGTGGAATTCATCACCACAGGAAGCAGTTGATGCCAAAACACTGAATGCATTGAAGAGGCAGCTAGATATAGCACTTGGGGCAAATGGGCTCAAAGGTTATGGGGAGAAAGCAGGATGAGGCTACTGAGTTGGATGATCAGCCATGATCGTGACAAATGGCACAGCAGGATCAAAGGGCCAAATGGCCTCCTCCTGCTTCTACCTATGTTTCTATGTACATGGAGGACTAATCACCTTAAAGTTAGCAAACAAGGAGGAACTCACTTGGCTTTGGGAATTTCCATTTGCTTAATAAATAAATAATACAACCAACCCAATCTGTTCAGCATTGGTTTTGAAAGTCTGTGAAATTTGGTTTCTTCAAAACCTACTGTTAGTACTAATGGAACAACACAACCACACTGCTCCAAATAACTGCTGCCATTAAACAGCCAAAGGGCAAATGCACTCATTAATAAGCTCACCATCTTAAATATTATGGTACTCTGACTATTTTTCAGTATACTTCTGGAGAATATTTAAAATAGTTTTTAATACTATTACTAAATTTCAATAAGAATCTTACCAGTGTCTCTCATGATGTCTAAAGAGGTAGCAGGAAAGGGTGGTACGGCTGCTCAGTGGTTAGCACTGCTGCCTCGCAGCACCAGGGACCCGGGTTCGATTCCACCCTCGGGTGACTGTCTATGTGGAGTTTGCACATTCTCCCAGCGTCTGCATGGGTTTTCTTTGGGTGCTCCGGATTCCTCCCACAATCCAAAGACGTGCAGGCTAGGTGGATTGGCCATAGTGTCCCGGAATGGGTCGGTGGGAGGGGGAATACTCTGACGGTCGGTGCGGACTTGTTGGGCTGAAGGGCCTGTTTTCATTCTGTAGGGATTCTATGGTTCTATGAATAAATCACTGTTACACTATCCTTAAGATGAAGACTAAATGAGCTAAACTAAATGAGATCTTACAATTAATTTAAACCAAATAACTCTAGCCACTCTCAAATATACACTGAAAAGCAACTTCACGCAGCAAAGGTACATTTCAAGAATGAGTTTTCTCTCCAATACTGAAATATTGATTATGACAAAACAATCATTCAAAGTACATGGGCCACAAGAATTCATGCCTGGGTTCAAAACATTGTGGTAATCATTATGATAATTATGGAAGTAAAATAGCAAATGAAAAAAAAGAATAAATCTCTTCCAAATCTGGACATTTTCTCACAAAAACACAGAGGATATAATACTGATTAACCTCCGACTTTCACTTCCCTGAAACCACCAACAGGAAACTGATTCGAAGCTTACAATCATTGCTTATTTAATGCACCACTGCTGAGTATAATATTCAGAACTTGTTAATAAGTACATTAGAAATACAATTGCAATTATTCTGGCCAAATGGAATTGTCGCATTGCGCTATAAACTTAGAAATAGGAGCAGAATAGAAAATGTTTACTAGCTCAAACTGACAGGACTGTAAACAACAAGTGCAAGGCTGACAGCATACAGCACATGGCTACAATGAGCTATGCAACATTAACATTTCAAGTTTGGATAACATATCTGCTGTTCTAAATTGATTTTTTCAAAATCAACTTTTGTGCGTGTCAAGTGAGTGATTCATTTCCACTTGCTGATTGACACAAAAAAACGCTAAATTCAGCACCCAACCATGCCCCCCTCCCTTGCATGCACCTCATGCAAATAATTTCTATTCTAAATCAATAATCACTCATAAGGGAATCCAGTGAGTTAGACCAACTTACCAATAAGGAACAGGAATGGTAATGTGAATGGAACTATTTCCAGATGAGAACCACCAGATGCATAACACAGCAGGCCTGAGACAGCCAGGTAATTGGGAGGTTGAAACAGAATCCTGACTATCTCAAGACGACGGAACACATCCAACAACAATTAAATGGTAGCTGAACAGGGCCTGGCTGAATCAGATGTCAAAATGAAAGCAAGAGCTTAGTGGAGAAAAGGTGTGATGAGCAGCAGCTGAAAGAGGAGAACGACTACATCAGGCAAAAGCAGAATGGAGACTGTGAAAAGAAATGGTACCCACTACATTGAAGGTTGTAGTTATAAGATGAAAGAGGTAATGAGCAGGATCTCACTGAAATCAGAAGTGTACTTGACTGAAATTCAAAGAGGGATCAATGTTGGACATGCTTCAGGTGGATGGGTGGCCACTGAATAAGGAATGAAACCAATTGAGTAGCAGAATAAGAAGAGATCCAAGAAAATCACTAGTTCTGGGCTGATGGACTAAATGAAAACAAAAATCTTGCCTTTATATAGTGCCTTCTGTGATCAACAAATGTCTTACAATGTTTTTCAGCCAATGAAGTACTTTGGAAGTGTTGCTGTTGTAATATAGGAAATGCAGCACACAGTAAAACTCCCACAAAGACAAATGATAATGACCAGGCTTGTTTGGTAATGATCATGACCAGAAGAGTGGGGATAATTTCCATGTTCTTCTCCAAAATAGTGCCATGGGATCTTAAGTGTATCCAGCAGGGCAGCCAGCTTTTTTCTGTGCGATCCCTTAAGAAGGACTTCAATCCAGAATCTTGTGACTCAGGGTAAGCTTGCACAGCACAGAGGTCTGTTGCATCTGTCCTGCCTCTTACACGAGCCACAAGCCAGCCCCACTCACCTGCTCTCAAAACCCTGCATGATGTTCTTTTACAAACAGCCAACCAATTGTCTTTCAAAAGTTATTGTTGAACCTGTTCCACCATCCTTCCAGAAGGTGCCTTCAAACTTGTTCTATGAATTCTTTTCCTCACCACCTTTGTTTAGCAAATGATAGTGAGTCACTTTCTTCAGCTGTTGCCATGGTGCAAGTGTTAATAAGGGAGACCCAAGGCTTTGACTCAGTGACAGTGAAGGAACAACAAGTTAGGATGGAGTATGACATAGAGAAGAACTTGCATGTGGTGGTTTGCTAATTTTTCTCACGTCCTTGTCCTTCTAGGAAGGAGTAGTCAATGACTTGTATTCTGCAATGAATCTCATATATGGTATGCAGCGATACCATTGTGCGTTGGTGTTGGAGGTCATGATTACTTCAGATGTGGATGGGGTACAGATCAAGTGAACTGCTTAAACCTGGAAAGTGTCGAACTTCTTAAGTGTTGTAGGAGCTATATTCATCCAGACAAGTGAAGAGTATTCCATTACACTCCTGCCTGTGTCTTGTAGTTAGTGGACAGGGTTTAGGGAGTCAGGAGGCAAGGTACTCATCACAGAATTTCCAGGCCAATGACCAATCTTGGAGCCAGAGTGGTCTAGCTCAGGGATTCTGATCAATGGTAGCTGTCCGAGTATTTATGGTGGGGGATTCAGCAATGGTAATACAATTGGACGCAAGAAGGGGATACTCACCGACTACTACTTGTATAGTGCAAATTCTACTTGCCATTTATTAACCGAAGCTTGGTTGTTCAGTCTTGTCGTATGTAAGTATATATTGACTCTATATGCTGAGTTGTGAATGGTACCGAACACTTTCAAAAAAAAAAGAAATGTGTTATTGCCAACAATAAATAACTTAAAACACCTCGGTGATCAATGTTTGTAATAAATATAAAGGTTTGCCCTATAATGGTAGACGTTGAATACAGCCACATAACCAGTTTATGAATTCTTAAAAATGAAATCTTGCTGACTGTAATAAATCTATCAGAAGTCCCCTAGGAGCTTCAAGAAGCTTTTCTCATCTGTGAAGAGTAGTGAGCTGGAGAATACATTGCACACTGAAATATGGAACATTACCACCCACACAGATCCTACCTTAGAAATCGTGTATCTGATATATTGAAGCTGCATTATGACAATTATATGGATTGGATAAGAGTAGATTTGTTCACAATAGTTCTTTCTGATCTCATTGCAGTTTAGAAAGGAACTATTAAAAGCAGTCGGTAGTTTCCTTCCTTACGATTTGATAACAAATTTGTAACAGTAATATAAAGCTAAGTATATGTATTTTGACAGATCAGAATATTAATGACCACTAGAAAATTCTATTCTACAAAATTAAACTTAGGCTGACAGCTAGCAATGTCCATAAGCTCATTAAACTGGAGAAGTGGGGTGGGGTGAGGGGTTGATACTGGCAAATAGAGAAGTCTCCTTGCTGAAATAAATAAGGTTAATTTACAGGTGAATTAGCTGTTACTATGTTTCAAAATGCATTTAAATGTTCAGTTTTCTACATAAATATAATTCAATAATATTAAGGAAACTCTAATCCATTCGTGACAATGAATTCAATGTACAAATACTTTTGCCGAAGCCAATATAAATCCATGCTTTTTCAATTTATCACCAAAGCAGATTATTCTACACCAATTTTTACATTTCAAAAGAGCTGCAATCGGAGCTACAGAGGCAAACTCACAGACAGAAGGAACATTACTTAATTTCTTGAAAACCCTCTTGAAATTTACATACCACACATTGCTCATTATTCCCATTTGAAAGCAGAAGTGTGAATAGAAAATTAATTTTATAAGAGCAAATTACCATTGTAAATCCTTACAAATTTAGTTTAAAATATTTTGTATTAAACTAATTTCAAAAAGGCTTTTTAAATTCTACACATTTAAAGTAAGTGCTTCATTCAGATGCAAAAAACAATTGTTCTTGTTGAAACATATGTAGTAATCTTGTCAATAGTTTGGTATCCAAGTCTCCACCCTTTTAAGATTGCTGCTATTTCGAACATATGATTGTGATACAGATTTGCTATTATTTGGCATTTTGGGTTCAAAAGTGGAGGAGAAATAGTTTTTAAGATTTCAGTTCTGAGAAGGCACTTTTTTTTAAAACAACAGATATGGAAGTCATTTTGAGCAGTGAAGTAAAGACTGTTTCTCCAAGAAAGCATGCAACTTCACTTAATTGATAAAGTGATTCCAAAGTTGAGTTTTTATGAGACAGAAACAGATAATCAGGGTTCACTAGGTGATTTGAGTTCGGAGGAGAAATCATCCCAGCAAATTTGTAGAAGTCTTAACACAGAGAGTTTAATTTGTATGAGTTTCCGGACTGTCAAAATTAGGAAGAATAATCCAGGCCATCAGAATTATAATGAAGTTGTCAGGCTATCAGAGTTGGAAAAAAGTGCTAAGGACTCTGACTAAGAAATTGTAGAGTTAAGATAGGTGGGATACTTCACAAGGATTAAGTGACTGTAAAGGATATTGTTGGGAAAAGTGGTAAATGTTGCTTTTTATGTTAAGATCTTCTAAATTACCTTGCATATAACGTATATATTTTTTGTCCGAAATGAGCCTGTGGTCTTTTGCTAAAAGGACATTGGCAGCCTCCTGTGAATGTGTTCAGGGCTAAGCTTAACAGTAACCAAACTGCAAAATAAAACTCCTATTCTGCTAAGCCATGTTTCATGCTAAGATCGGTTATTGTTGTTAAATAAATATGAAACAAAATATGATCTATCAAGTCAGATCTCAGTTTGGAATCTGACTTGTCCAGTCGTAATATCAGTTGGAATCATAACAAATAGAGACACTTGAGAAGATGCGAAGACCAGAACGATACAGATCTGAGAAGTTATGCCTATCAACAAAGATTAAGTGGTTGTATCAGAGATAAAAGGTACTGCAGATGCTGGAGAATCCGAGATAACAAGCATGGGGCTGGATGAACACAGCAGGTCAAGCAGCATCATAGGAGCAGGAAAACTTGACGTTTCGGGCCTAAACCCTTCGTCAAACGTCAAGTTTTCCTGCTCCTATGATGCTGCTTGACCTGCTGTGT
>JAHRHZ010000071.1:26121483-26238148 GCA_024137785.1 Ginglymostoma cirratum | reverse complement strand
AAACGTCAAGTTTTCCTGCTCCTATGATGCTGCTTGACCTGCTGTGTTCATCCAGCCCCATGCTTATTAAGTGGTTGTGTTTTGTTTTTCCCCCTCTAGAAAGCAGCAGACTTAGAAATTCAAATGAAGTTCTGGAGCAAACAGATTTGGCAGCACTTATAGAGAGACAAGCAGTGTTAACGTTTCAAGTCCAATATGTCAACTGCACAGAACGCAGAATGAGGATTAACTTCATGGAGCTAATTATGATTATGCAAGTATTTGATACATTAGATATTGAGAAGGTGCTTTCATTGTGGGGGAGACCAGAACTAGGCACCATACATAGAAACTATCCAGTAATAAACAAATGAGGGAATTCAGGAAAAACTCTTTGATCCACAGCATAGTCAAACTCTCTACCAAAAGGAGTAACTGAGGCAAAACGTACTTAAAATAGAAGGAAACACAGAGAGAAAGGAATAGAAAGATATGCTGACAGAGGTAGAAGAAGAGTGGTAGGAGACTCTGATATAGCACAAACACCAACATGAATCTATTGGGTAATTGGCTGTTTCAGGATGCTGTAGGAGTGATGGAAAATGCCAAGCAACCTACACACATAAGCTCCAGAATTTTAAATTCTGGATAGGGTTACTCCATTGTGAATTTAAATATCTGAAGGTAGAACATTTATCTTAAGCCACTACAAGTAATCCACTGAACTTAACAACTGATTGAAATTAAGTAGCCCATTATTCGACAGACTGTCCATGAATATTCTGTAAATTGCTTTATGTTTTAGAACACCATGACCAAGCACCAGTCAAAGGTGTGGGGCTTCAAACTCAGCAAAATATTTTTAAATTGAGTCCTTCAATTTAACAAGTGATTGTTACTTTGAAAAAAAATGTAAATTGAGTGGAAAGTGCTATTTTGGACGACTGATGCATTTTAAAATAAACACATACTGTCTTGAGCCCTTTGCCAATTCAGTATTTTAAATTAGGATTCTGTAAAAGACTCTATGGCACATTTTGACAGCTCTGCCTTTTCCATATCTCCTTGCTTTTTCCTTGAAGTGGATGGCACACCGCAAAGGCAATAATGAATCTAAGTGTGCTGCTGAGCTCCATCTCATGCTCATGTGAACTCTGCCATCAAAACATCAGACCTTCTTTATCAGTGCTGCATGAACAGCTACAGTCCATCAGGCTGCTGGAGTCATGCAGATTGAATGCAGGTGCAGGGTCGTAACACTTCACCATTCAGGGGTGGGCCTTCCGCTTTCACAGCAGTCTGTTATCAGTAATCTGTTTTCTACAAGCTTACCCTTGTTCGCTGGTTCACATCTTCTTTACATCTTCTACTCATTTCACTATAACAATCCGCGGGATTAGATACCAAATGTCAGATTATTATTCTGGACACTGATGGACGAACAAGTACAACCTGCATCAGACCATTAATCAAACACATTCTGCATTTCTGCAGCACAGTCACAAAAAAAAGATATTCCTCCATTGCTGGTAAGGCAACTTTATCAAGCATTCATCACTAAAACATTTTCATCATACAGAGTGGTAAATTCATGGCCACTCCTGGTACACCCAGGCAACATTTATTGCACCATCTCTATCAATCAGCGTATACTTGCCAAGCAGTCAGCACTTTCCTCTCATATAGAATAAATATTAGTTTTCCCTTTAATTTAGTTTTCTTGTGAATTTTCCTGATGAGTTCGGGACAAAAAGCTACAACAAACCATGTCTTTTCAGAAATATTGAAGCTCAATGCTACCAAATGATTATTTGTAAGAACTCAAAGCTAAAAATCTCTGCATTGTTACTTGACCACAAAGCGGCAGAGAATAAAGCAGATTATGTTCATATATATTCTCACCGGAGTAGAAATAGTTAAAGCATGATCTAAAAGAATGCTAAATTGTTAATAAGTCTGAGAGCACAATTATTATTTCAAAGTGTCAATAAATTGCAAACAAGTTTGCAAATACTATCAGAAGCATAATTGGGGAGGGAAGAACATTAATTTTATACTACTGATAAATAGTCTCAGACTAATTTGTATCAATATGCAATTCAAAATCATGGCTTTTCTATCACTCACAACTTTGTACAATTAAAAAAAATAATTTTAAAACCAATGTGCTCATGACCAAACTGCATTAAACAGCCTGTAACATTAATCTGACTGTAAATGGCCAAAAATGCTAACTTCAACAAGAGAGGCACCTCGCATTTAAACTGTCATTTTCAATTTATTTACCATGAATGAAAAAATTAAATATTCATCTGTCTCTTGGAACCCTCTGGAACAAAAACAGAAGTAGCTGGAAAAGCTCAGCAGGTCTGACAGAATCTGTGAAGAAACATCAGAGTTAACGTTTCGGGTCCAGTGACTCAAGGAAGGATCACCCGACCCGAAACATTAACTCTGATTTCTTCTCACAGATGCTGCCAGATCTGCCGAGTTTTCCAGCAATTTGTGTTTTTGTTCCCGATTTACAGCATCCGCAGTTCTTTCAGTTTTTCTTGGAATACTCTGTTTAGCTTTGATCATTAATCAACAAAAAGAACATACTAGCACTAATAAGGTTCCAGAAAAATGCAAGGCTAATTGCAGTTATAAAGAAAGGGTCATAACCCAAAGAAATGTTTGGGAATGGAGACCCATTAATAAAATAAAACAAAGTAATTTCAAATTACTTTCAACAAACCTCTAAATCTCATCCAGTAGGCACAGCCTGCATTCGCTGATCTGAAAGTGTTTGCAATAATCAACTAAAGTAGTAGACACAAAAATATTGGCGTTATTTAAGATGCACGGAGGTACGATAATAGGAAAGTTAATACTAATTAAATGAGCATCTTGCATTTATTGTTAGATCCAATGGCTGCTGGACTGTGGAAAACAAATTGTGTTGTCACTGACATAACGTTACAGTGTTTGCGAATTGCTCAGCAAGAAACACACTTTTGTTTCCTGTAAATCCTAAAATATGTTCACATGTGAACATATTTGCACAAATGATGTTTATCTGTTCAATTCATTCATAACAATGGCTTCTCTTGAATAGAGACTATAATCAGATTTTCTCCATAGTTTATTCCTATCAGTTTGTATCACTGCATGTTTGGTCCTGATACACTGATCCTTCTAAGAATCAAACTCTAATTTCCATTCCAAAGGAAAGGCTAATAATACTTATTCCTCATGGTTGGTTATTGAAAGCTTTACTGGTACTTTACTTTTCATTTGCTTCAAAGATTTATTACTAATCCAGCTGGTACCTCTTGCTTTCCTCTCAATCAGAATCAGCATACAGTGGTAATTCCTTACTTTTCAGCCAGGAGGCCCAGGTTCAAGTACCACCAGCTTCAGATGGTTTATTAACATCTCTGACCAGGTTTGATTAGAAATGATCCACCATGGTTACCATATATATGGTTATATCCACTATGCAAATAAAAATAGATTGTCGGAGAACCCGATCACATTTTTTGTTGGAAAGCAAAGTTCAGCTTACTGATGAACCAAAATCATAAATAATTAAAATACACTGGTCTGCTTCATAACCACGACAGAGATCTATAGTTTAAAAAAGACAGTTTATTGATGTTAATACATCTTTAGTTTTCTTTTTGATGAGTACATTTGATCAATTAGATTACTCACTTCACTGATACTAGGATTGTATACAAGTTTCTCTGACACTGCCGAAACTTTTCATCAACCACCACGAAAGCAATGTTTTATGGGTGGCATTGGTGCATTGATGGTTTCCTGATGCACTGAATAGTCTGCTAATCAAGAATCACCACGTTTTTGTGAAAGTCTGGAGGACGACTGAATTCATTCAGGTATGCAAGGCACTAAAAACTTGCATCTGCTTGGTATTTGGTACTACCGTTTTGAAGAGGAGTAATCTTGTCTTAGAAGTTCCTTGGGATCTCCAAAATCCATAAGCCCTCAAAGATGATCTCAAACTCCAGTTTTAGCACTTAACCCCACAACCTACTGACTCAAAGAGTTGCAAGTAAAAAAAAAGTGACAAACTGTATTTGCCAGTTTCTGAACACTGCATATTCACGATCATATCACAATGAGGTTGGTCTGAGAGTTAAATTTTAGTCACAGATTAGATATTTCTACCAAATAAAAGCTTATTATTTTATTAACCTTTTCAATAGCTTCTTTTTTGAAATAAGTCTTACAGTCAGAGTTGTACAGCATGGAAACTTAAATTTGAAATTTCAACTTTTTAGAGCCAAACTGATTGATTAAAATAAGAAAGTGAGCAGTATATGATTAAGTAATAATATGAGCACCCAATTATAGAAAATATGACAGAAGCCACATGTTGAAAGATCTCTCCTCCAAAATCAGCTTTCCCTCCTATGATTCTGAATCCCTCACCCATCGAAACTGACCTCCACCTTCACACACCCCACCATTTTCTTCAGTCCTCCTTTGTCTCCTCTAAAATGCACTTCAACTATTCTCTTTGTTCTTCTACACTCAACACCCCATCCAAGCTTCTTCCTATCTCAATTTTCTTTTAGCAAAGCCTAGTCCCTTTTCTCCTTTGCAGGTCACAACGTATCTTTTCATATCTTCAAACTGTTTTCTTAGCTTCAAAAGTATTATCCACAGGTCAAAAGTCATTTCCTCTGTCAATGCAGGCATCAGAGGTCTTCCAGGTCTGGGAGCTACATGCAATCAGAAGCTGCTCAGTTGGTTTCATATATAAGCCCAAAGAAAGAGGGCATTGACATGCTTCACAGGCCAAGTCAAGTCACACTTGTACATCATGTTTGGCCTCCATATTGTGAAGTCGTTCAGGTGAGGTCCAAGACAATTTTAGAGACAGTAGGTGGACACGAAAGATGATAACTTACACAAAATAAACCAGGTCATACCAGACAGACTGAATAAAGAGAGAAATAATAGGTTTTGATTGGCATAATGGTTTCATTATATGTAAGTTTTTTTTTAAATGTGCACAAGTGCTATTTTAAGGCTTAGTGGTACTTTTATTTTTGCAGCTTTTTGGAGCCTGGCTTTTTTTAATGTAAAATGTTGTATGGGTAAACTTTATATATTGGCATATTAGGTAAGTTCTGTGCACTACCATTTGAAGTCCATCTGTCACAGTCACAGGAAAAAACTTTTGAGTAAATTATTTTAAAATATTTCCCCACTCTTCATACATATTTAAATTGAACTGTTTTTCAATTGCTTGTGGTTAAACCTGTCACTGAAAAGAAAGTTACCCTGCAATATTTGTCATCAACACGCAGTCTGCTGCATATTATTTTGTACTACTCGAATTTACAGTTAGATTTGTTCATCACTGGGTTGCTGTGAATGCAAATATCTAGAAACAAAACTGCTTTCAAAAAAAGTTCTGAAGACATTAAGAAGAATCCTTTATAGTACTAGGTGTGACGCACTTCATGCAAAGCACTGCAAATTAACTGCAGTGTGCGACATTCTCAACAGCCCTTGACATCAAGGTAGCTTTCAACCGAATGTAACATCAAGGAGTCCTAGCAAAGCTAGAGTCAATGGGAATCAGAGGGAAAACTCTAATGGTTTAAGTCATATCTGGCAAAGGAAGATAGTTATGGTAGACATTGTTGGAGATCAGTCATCTCACCTCCAGGACCTCCTTTGGGCAGAGTACAAGGCGTAAACATCTTCAGCCGCTTCATCGTTGACTTTCCCTCCATCATAAGGTCAGGAATGAGGATGTTCACTGGTGATTGCACAATATTCAGCAACATAAGTGAATCCTCAGATACTGAAGCAATCCATATCCAAATGCAGCAAGTCTTGGACAATATCCAGACTTCAGCTGAAAAGTTGCAAGTCAGATTTGTGCCACACAAAAGCCAGACAATGTACATCTCCAACACAAAAGAATCTAACCACTGGCCCTTGACATTCAATGGAGTTACCATTACTGAATTCTCTACTATCAACATCCTGAGATTTATCATTGGCAAAAACTGAACTAGACTCACTATATAAATTTTACAGCTGCAACAGCTGGTCAAAGGATCGGAATCCTGTAGGACCTCACTTCCTGACTCCACAAAGCCTGTCCACCACCTACAAGGCACAAGTCAGGAGTGTGATGGAGACGCCCCACCTGCCTGGATGAATACAGCCCCAACAATACTCAAGAAGCTTGACATCATCCAGGACAAAGCAGCCCACTTGATTGGCACTACATCCACAGGCATCCACTTCCTCCACCAACAACGGTCAGTAGCAGCAGTGTGTACTATCTACAAGATGCACTGCAGAAATTTGCCAAAGATCCTTAAACAGCATCTTCCCAACCCATCTCCACTTCCATCTAAACTGCTAAGTGCAGCAGATATGTGGGAACACAACCATCTGCAAGTTCCCTCCAAGCCACTCACTGCCCTGACTTGGAAATGTATCACCAAACCTTCAGTATTGCTGGATCAAATTCCTGGAATTGCTTCCCTAATGCCAGTGTGGGTCTATCTACTGCACATGGACTGCAGCGGTTGAAGAAGGCAGCTCACCACCATCTCCTGAAGGGGAACTAGGGACGGGCAATAAAAGATAGCTATGTCCATGTCACACAAGTACCTCTTAAAAAAACTACCTTTTCCCTCGCAGAGTGTATGGCAGATGTGGACATCATCTCACACTTTGTTCCAGTCCTCACAGGTATCAGAGACCAAATCAATGGGATCTTAGATAAATTTTTCCATCCATTATTTTGAACTGATTTAAGTTGCACTTAATCTTTCTCCTAAAAGCATGGCCAAGAAGGACTTGTAGATCAAGATCCGCAACCTAGCAAATTCTTGACACTGCACTGGCATTGCAACATGTCACATATTCATTCAATGTATCCACGTTTCTAACGTAGATTCTGATGTCCTTATGTCAGAACGAAGAGGTAATGTTTGAGAATGGTCACTGTCTTTTTAACTTCCAAAATATGTAAACTTACCCTGGAGGAAAAATAGCATTTTTGGTTTGACTGTTTTTTTTAAGTTTAAGATGTCATTTTCATAGTTCAAAGTATGCAGAATGTGACTTCAATATACATATTATTAATTTCAAGAGGGGACAAGATGGGAATCAGTGCAAAATATCACAGTTGACTTTCAAGATTCAAATTTACCTTATTATTAAACAAAAAATTTACTACTCAAAGTGTTTATTAAAAGCTTTCTGAATATCAAATAAATCAGAAGAACTAACAGGACATTTAAAGTTCTGACAGCACAATCAATGAAATCCTACTCATGTTTGGTCTAAATTGAGACATTGTCTGTTCAAGTGCTGCAGTATTAACTGTTCAGGTTGCATGATCATTCGCTGGGTTCAGAGAAGATGGATGGAAGGATGATATAAATTAAGATAGGGGCACCAGAATTTTGAACGGCTTTAAGTTTAGAGGGTGCAACATGGAAGGCCAAACAATGTATTGGATAATAATAAAGCATGTGAACATTTCAGGAACAATGGAGTTGAAACAGAGGAAGACATGGGCAATGTTGGAAAGGTGAAATCAGACAATCATAGTGATGGAGACGATACGGGTCAAAGGTTCAGCATCATAGTCAACATCTATTTCGTGGAGCTCTCTCTTTGAAAAACAAAATTGCCTCAGATTCAGAACAGTTCCCTTATTCAACTGGCCAAATGAATCACCAGCTTAATGCATATAGTAATGTCTATCTTCTCGAGGAACTGTTTAACAAGACATGCTCATGTAAAGTCAGCTGCAAATTTTACCTCTTAGATAACATATATGATATGGCACTTTAGCTCCAGCAGCACTAATTGATCATGTTTTCATTTGATAAATTTTAGTTAAACTTAGGAAAACATTCAACTCTGCCTTTAAAGAAAGAAAACCCGTCAGGTAATTTGTGAGAAGATGACATGAAAAACCAGTTAAGACACTGGCTTCATGTGGTGCATCTTTGACAGCAGGTTTCTCAGTACACAGTTTGAAATGCAAATTAAATACATAACACGACATAAATGAGAACTTCTCATCTTCAAGGGGACTGAGAGACACACTAAGTTGTAACACCTTTTACCACAGAGCTGGAATTCAATCCAGCTAAGGCTGTGAAGATCACAGGTTAGCCCCTAGATAGCTTCAGGTGGGCATGGGGACCATTTGATTAAATTTCATCAGAAATTAGCAAAAACTTGGCACTATCACTTAGATGATCTATAAAAGATATGCATATATTTACATTGTTACAATGCAAACAACTTGTTAGGCAAAGAAAGGAACTTGACTTTTCAGCTGACCTATGACTCCTAAATCTGGACATCAAATGAAATGATACAGCACCAATGAGCAGACTGAACTTGAGATGTTCCAATTTGCCATGAGAAGGTAGATGCGGTAGCTTCATTCCTGCAGCTCTTGGTAACACATCAGTGTCATCAATGAACAGATTAGTTCATTAGAAAAGAAATTTATTTTGACAGATTTCCATTTGAAAGTCATAGATCAGGTGGTTAGTATATAATCTTTTCTCAAACACTTTTTTTTACTGTCTTCCCTTTGTTCCTGTTTCTTGCCTCACCTCTAAGATCAAATCTTAAGGAACCCCTTTAAGATGACGACAGGTTTCAACACAGTAGATAACTATAAAATAGTTTGTAGATTTCAAATCATTAGTAAAAGATCCACGGGGGAAAAAAAAAAATCACTCGAAGTTGTCACTGAAACATTCACCCTGAAAATGTAACAGAAACTAATCCTGTAAACAATTTTCAAGCGAGCTGGACATTCACTATACTTAAGAAGTGGGAACTTACAGGGTTATGAACAACAAAAACCATAGATGTTGGAGTAAATGTGACTGCTCTTAGACATAAGACATAGAATTACCTATAGGAAGTAGTGTCTATGGGGCTTTAGCGCTATATAAACTCCGATACAGTAGCAAACGGTGTAAAGCTAACACTGAAAAATTCAAAACAGGAAGTTAAAAACCTCAGTTATAGACGTCTTCAGCTTAAAGTATAACTACTAGTGTTGGTGAGTGCTATGTGTCAAATTGGTCCCTACAGTACATAGCTGGCACGCAATATCTTTTTCTTCTTCTAGCTGAAATGGAGATTAAAGAAAGTGTTCTCACTTGCCTTTGCTTGTTTTGGGTTTAATCAACCGATGAAATGGCACTTCAGCCATTTTACTTGATGGCCTCATCTAAGAAGATTATTTGACCTGTCTTGAAAATAATAAAATTTTCATGGTGCAAACAATGCTTGTTAATGGAACACACCAGAGGTAGTGTCTATAATCACTATGATCAATTATTTACTAAAAATGTTTTACAACATAAGGACAATTTTCCCTTGGGTACTATCTTTGAGTTTTGCAAAGGGAATCCTCATGGGACTCGGTCAATATTGGCAGAACTAATAATGGCCATAGGAAGTATTTCACTGTCTAAATGGAGTCCCCAGGGGCTCCAAATAATTACAGGGATCTTTGTAAAGAATCATTTCAAAACCAACAAAACAATCTGACATACTGTTTATATCCTTTAAAATCTTCAATCTACCAAAGGTAAAGATAACCCAGTTCATGGTAAATGGGTGAACTGAAATTCACATAAGGATGGAAATAAACTATTTCTTTTTAAGTCATCCATGGGATGTGACCATGAGTAGCAAGGCTAAATCTTCACGTAGATTTAATTATTTTAAAGCTATTGTTATCTTGTAAGTGAGCACAGCAGTACTTATGTGTAGACATGTCCCAATTTAAATAAATGGATGGCCAAGTTTGCTTTTTGGTGATTTGGGTTGAGTAAGTAATGTAAGCTGTCAGAACCCTGACCCACTGGGGATCACCTACTCAGACAGAGTAATTATTTGTAATAGTTGAATAGTTTTCATTAATAAGCCAGACTAACATAGTAATTTAGTTAATATTTTGTGACTACAGCGGGGACATTGAAAACAAACAAGATGGTACACCATGCTGCTTCGTTCTCTATTTTGTTCGAGGGTAATCCTGCTGGGATTTTGAGGGAATTAGCGAATTGTATTTCTTGTATTCAAAGAAGTGGGAAGGCTAAGATACAAAACAGAACTGCAATGAATTTTATTTATGGATGGCTAATATTAGGTAAAAGCATATAACTTATCTTTCAGTGAGCTATGATGGATAATCAATTATTTTTAACTCATACCCCACAATAGACAGATTTATTTATTGTCTTATGTTGTTGGCTGACTCATTGTGAAAACTCACTGAGCCACTAACAGAACCAGAAAGTATATAGGTGGCTTAATAACTACTCACAACTGAGTCTTACAATTATTTTTGCGATATTAGCAACCAATCTCCAAGTTGAGGGACACACATACTGATTCAATTACTCACAAATTGACCCGTATTGTAGTGTCAATTACATCAACAATCCACAACTGAATAAACAAAAATGCTCTTGTCACCACTTTTAGCTCTGAAGTCCTGCAGTAGTCAATCTTTGGTCTACTCCTCTTCTTCATCACTGGCTGCTCCTTGACAATATCATCGATAGGTATGTGTTAGTTTCCATGATGCATGGCGGCAGCACTCTGTTTTAACTCTCCACCAGTTCTCCGATCCCTTGCACCACTGTATGTTTTCAAATGCTTGCACAACATTTAATTTTGTACGAGTTACAATTCCATTCAAATCAACATCAGGAAGACGAAGACCAAGTCTTCAGGCTCTTCCACAAATTCAGGACTCCTTACTATACTCATATACCCACTTACCAGCCATTAATGGGCATTAAATCAAACTGTTATGAATATCAATCAACTAGTCGATCCTGTGCTGGTTTGACAGTTTCACAATCTCTCTGTTACAAAAATTTCATACTTACGATCCCATAATCGCCTGTTTCTTCTACCTCATCCCATCTGGCAGCTGAAATATTAATCCATGCCTTTATTAACTACAAACAATAATTCCAACACTCTTCTGACTGACCTCCCATTCTCCACTAATCTTTCATTAACTGCAGCTCATTCAAATTCAGCTTCACCAAGACTCATTCATCTATCAACCACTTTCCTTCCTATTAGTTAATTGGCTCTTCGTCTCTGTAATGCCTCTAACTCCAGTTTCTCACCTTCATGTTAATTCTTACTTGGCCACGCTCCTTTCTACCTCCTCCAAGCCACCTCCAAATTCTACATTTCACTGTGAACATCCACATTCCATGCCCCCATCACTGGTAGTTGTGTCTTTTACTTCACACTTTGGAATTCCCTATTCTCCAATAAGACTTCCTTAAAAGTTCAGCTCTTTGATTAAACTTCTTCTTGTGTCTGATATATCTTTCTCTGGGTTTGGCATCTATTCATTTGTGAAGCATCTTGAATTTTTTCCTTCCATTTAAGATGCCAGAAAAATGGAATTTATTCTTGTCTCATGGGAATCTTGGCCTACTGTTGAAAGGGTCTTTTTTTATTGACAAATGCAGAAGAGCAATAATAAAGAAGCTCATGGAAACAGGGTTTACAAGTTTTCACCATTCCTGAAAAGTCCAAAGTACTTTTAGTCTCTGGATCTTTCCATCTCTTCTACACCGAATCAAAACAATCAAACGTACCAACAAATGACTGTTACATCAACCATAAATGTCAATATTGTAAAGTCAACAAAGAGCTATTGAATGATAGAACAGACACTTGTACACCCATTACCGCAACACAGCGTTTCTCAAACAATAACAATAAGAAAAAACATTAGCCTGACAATTGATGGCTTGACAGCCAATCATTTGTGAAAGTACTTTTGACTCTGTTAGATCCAGTCACCTACTGTTAGTGCATAATCTGTAGAAATAATTTTTCAGCTAAACACAACATCACGCAACACCAGTTCCTTAAAATCTCCAACCAATTTGTACATTGAATAATATTTCATTTATTTTCTTTTCAGTCTACAGAAATGCAGTCAACAGCTTGATGCTAAATGTCTGTTTCACAGGATGCAGTTGGAATTTCAGATATCAAGTCTACCCAACATCAATTGTTACTTAGTTAAATCATTCAAATGGGTGAATTACAAAACATTGTGCTTTTTACTTATCTCTAAGCAATTAAAAATCTGTACTAGATATACACCAGACTAGAAATCATATGATTCATTAGTTTTGATCGCAGAATCAAAGGAACACATCACATAGCAATTCACAGTGATAGATGTTAACATGTTGAAGTTTTTTTATCTGTCACAATATAATGGCATTATCCAGTCAACAGGCAGCTACAGGGAACGAGTTGACAATTCTCCTACTCCTGATTTATTATCTCACAATTAAAAGAAATTATAATCACCTTCAAACTAACTGTGCATATTATCATGAGTAGCACTTGATTAGGGGAGTAATCTGAACCCAAATTCAGAATTGGATGCACTTTTTTGGATAATTCCATGGAGAAAAATGAATGAGCATGTCTATGTTAATCTGCAAGAATGCAGGATAATGTCTGGAATACCTTATGAAACACTATAAATTCTAGCATGCTTCAGATTCACATGAAAAAGGTACTGAGTCCCCACATGGCATAGCAGAGTAGAAATGGAGTAATTACAGCAGCATAGATCAAGTTTAATGCTCAACTGGTTACAGGTGGAATTTCACTACACATATTTGGCATCAAGAAGCAAGGGCTTCAGTAATATAAAAACATAAAAGTGTGATAGATTCTTAGCTTTTATTTACATAGAAAAACATGGCTTTTTGCTGCATAGCTTTCAAATTGCTAGGCCAGTCAATCAGAAAAATAGACAATTGTGCCCAAACCCATTCAGCTGACAACTGCATATAAAGAGAGATCTGTCTGGCATTTAATTACACAAATACCAGATTTCCATGAAGAACAAGATCTAGACAGCCTACAGACAGCTACACAACGGGTGCACACTCTTGGACAAAGTACCTGATACAAATAACAAGTAGATACATTTTAAGTGATTCAATACCAAGAACTTCAAGTTCACTTCCTCTCTGACATCTGAGCATTTTTGTTCAAAGTCATTTTTTTCATTGATTCATAGTTCACAAACAAAATTAGAGGTCTGATTAATTTAGACAGCCATTTTCAAATTCTCACCATTTCCTTTCTTCAGCTTTTTGTCGCCTACTAACATTTTAGCTGCACATCAAAAACAAATGGATAGATATTCCTACAGGGAATTTAACTTTTGAAAGGAAATGTTGCAAGATTCCAAATAAGAGAATGGGTTCTCTAATATCCAAAGGTTACAGGATTCATTCAATTCTGCTTTTTAAAAGGGCTACTCTCTTTAGAAAAGAGCCCCTCAAATCTTAAATAGACAATTTTCATCACTATGGCATGATGACTACTGATTCAAGAGTGTACACTTTTGGACAATGTATATCATTTTATCATGTATATAAAAGTAACCAGGTTTGTCAAACATGTCATGAAGACAATGGACATTTTAAAAAAAAAATGTATTTCAACCTTACTCTCCATTAACAAACACAGAAGGTAACTGCTGGCATGGTTTCACAGTTTTAGTTTCTTGTCTCTGCTAACATGCACCTAAAATCCTTTAAGGAATTCTAGATATCTAACAGTCAGCAGGGAGTTCAAAATAATGGCTGGACAAAGCCATATTCAGATATCAAAAAACATTCCAGGAAGACATGAATCCAAATCTGCATTTTAGCAACTTTTCCTTTAAAATCAATAAAATTTCTCATCTGTTTAACGTTCTATAATGAAACAAGCACAATCAAAATCAGGTCAATTAAGAATTTAGTACCACTGCTTACATACATAAAATACAATTAACAACTGAAAAATTAACTTCATTTAATAATGTACAACAGCGTAAAGCCCTGGATATTGCATGTACTGATCATATTCAATATTTACATCAATTGGTTAAAGCTTAATGTACTATCTTAAATAATCACTTCCTCCACCACCAATGCACAGTGTATGCAAGATGCACTGCAGCAACTCAACAAGAATTCTTTCACAGCATCTTCCAAGTAAAAGGAGAAGGACAGTAGATGCATAGCAATACCACCACCTACAAGTTCCCCTTTGAACTACACAACATCCCGACTTGACAAATATATTGCCTTTCTTTCAATGACACACAGTTCAGCACCACGTTCTCAAAGGCAAGTGTTGATGAGCAACAAATGTTATCCTTGTCAGTGACACACATATACCATGAAAGAATTTAAAAATTGCCTTGGTTACAAGTTTTAACAAAGGTTTGTGCACAAGCTTGGTTTTGCAGTAAGCATGACAATCACACTTAACAAGCAACATTAAACCATTCTGTAGAGTAAAAGATTAACACTCAACTATACAAACAGGAACGCTAGTCAAATTCTTGATCAGTCAGAAAATCAATGCTTATGGGGACAAACACAGGAAAGTGGATGTGAGGAGATCAACCACGATCCTACAGAATGGCAGAGTTGGCTGGAGAGGCCGAATGGCCCACTCCTGTTCCTGTTTCCCATGGTTTATGGTCAATGCTGATGGAATAGATTGCATAATAATAGATGGGTTCTGAAAACATAGAACGTAGAACAATATAGCACGGTACAGGCCTTTCGGCCCATGATGTTATGCTGACCTATTATTCTGCTAAGATCAATCTACCCTACATACTCTACATTTTACTATCGTCCATGTGTCTATCCGAGGGTCGCTTAAAAGTCCCTAAAGTATCTGACTCCACTACCACTGCCGGCAGCGCATTCCACACACCCACCACTGTGTGTGAAGAACCTACCTCTTTTACCTCCGCGCCCCCCCCCCCCCCAATACCTTCCTCCAATCACATCAAAATTATGTCCCTCGTAATAGTCATTTCCGCCTTGGGAAAAAGTCTCTGGCTATCCACTCTGTCTATGCCTCTTGTCGTCTTGTACACCTCTATCAAGTCACCTCTCATCCTTCTGTGCTCCAATGAAAATAGCCCTAGCTCCCTCTACCTTTCCTCATAAGACCTGCCCTCCAGTCCAGGCAACATCCTGGTAAATCTCCTCTGCACCCTCTCTAAAAGCTTCCACATCTTTCCTGCAATGAGGTGACCAGAACTGAACACAGTATTCCAAGTGTGGTCTAACCAGAGTTTTATAGAGCTGCAGCATAACCTCACAGGTCTTAAACTCAATTCCCCTGCCAATGAAAGCCAACACACCATACGCCTTCTTTACAACCCTATCAACTTGTGTAGCAATTTGAGGGATCTATGGACACAGACTCCAAGATCCCTCTGTTCTCCACACTGCCAAAAAGATAAGCAAGGGTCTGTACCTTGTGCTAAAACTAAATATACATAGTATATTTTGAATACAATTACTTTGAAAAGACTGTATATGCAAGCGATTAAAACAGAAAACGCTGGAGAAACACAGCAGGTCTGGCAGTATCTATCAAGGTGGAAGCAGTTGATGTTTTGATTCTAATATGTCTTTCCTGCACAACTGAAGAAGCTCATTGAACAAAAAATGATCATTTGTTGTAAAACAATAAGCCCAAAGAACTTGGCTAAGAGTCAAGCTGTATTGCTCCACTGATGTGAATTAATTGAGCACTGAAGGTTCCACAAGCCCAGGAGGTACCGCACTATCATACTAATTACCATTTCTATAGGTTCACATCTCTACTATATCAAAATATGAAATTCTCACATCAGCAAAGCAAGGTCAAGGGGCAGGGTTTGTACCCAAAGGTGAGGTAAAAGAATGATTTAGAAGCACTATGTATAATTTATTGCTTGAGAGTTTTACTAAGTTAGTGACGACACAACGATTGGCCAGTTGGTTGAGTGAGGAAGAAAGACTTAGGCTACAAGCTGATAAAGTCAGATTGTTCAGATGGATCAGTGAGAGGTAATGCACTTTGGAAGAAGTAACAAGACAAGGGAGTACTCCATTAGTGACAGGAAACTAGGTAGCTCAAATGAATACAGTGATCTTGTGGTGCTTGTCCATAGATCCATAAAAAAAAAGTAGGGCAGTATACTAAGATAGTTAAGATGACATATAGGATGGTTGTCTTTATCAGTCGTGGCACCGACTGTAAAAACAGGGAGGTCACGTTGTAGTTGTATGAAGTTTTGGCTAGGCCACAGCTTGAGCACCATGAGCAGTTCTAGTTACCATACTATAGGAAGCTCTGGGCCAAGCACTGGAAAGTGGAAACAGTATAGATTCAGAGTAGGTTTTTCTTTCAGTGCAGACATGATGGGCTGACAGACTCTTCTGCATTGTATGATTCTAAGATTTTTCATCAAAATTATAAAATACAGAGCTCCATTGTACAAGCTTAATGAAAGTTTTGAGAGATTCCATTTCATTATGCTGATGAATTACAGTTGGCCATGGGAATAAATTCAAGCCTCCTTTGAGAGTCAGTTGTTCAACATTTGCAACTTGCTTCATTTCTGCTGACAACCCAGAATATTAACTGGCAGATCTTATTCAGGAGTTGTCATAGTTACAGCTAATAATTAATGTTGATGACAGAAAGGACACAGCTGTTTGTTTTCCTCCCCTCAACCTGCAGCGATTTGCAAGAAATTATTTTTCATCGCTTCAAATCCTACATGCACAAGATAATCAATTAATACTTTGCATTGTGTGTTACATCCATCGTTAAGCATGTTATATGGAAAGTTGTAAAGGGAAAAAAAAACAAAATCGGTCATCAGCAAGAGTATCCAATCAAAATAGAAGTTCAACCCTAAGGTAATACAGTAAATGTTCTTTTTCTCGTAACTGGGCTGATACCAAGGATATCTTCATATTTTTTCACTCAAGCACAAATGCAATTCTGTTTCATACATATAATAGCAAGACGTGTTGGATAGGGATTTTAAAGTGGCGTCCGAGTCCTGTGTTCAGTAGCACAAATCAATCTTTATTTGGAGCTCCCTTACCAACACGTGTAGGAGAGGCCAGAGACTGCTCTGAATCTGGTTTTCATGTCGGGCCCAGTTGCTCTCTTAGTTACAGTTCAGTTGGGAGGTCAGCTACACTCCACCTTTCCCAATAAACTACGGAATATTTCCACATATGGCATCAGAATTGTTACATGCAACACTGACAATAATGCTCACCACATCCCCTCTGACTTACACATCCAATCCAGTTAATACACCATCGATGTCCACCTTAGGTCCTCCCTAAACATCTCACAATGTTTGCCAGACAATCTATCACCTATCCTTCAGCTCAGAAGATTATTGACCACATTCCAACACCGATTGTTATGTCCCTTCCTAGACATTTGCCAGCTGCATCACATACTTGCTTATTACTAATGACTTTTCAAATTTGCCTATGCAATTCATATCCCTTGCTGATCTTGGTACAGAAGATTAAAAAGGATGTTAATTTCTACCAATTGTTATAACATTTGTAATACCAGCTCTAATATAAAGTTACTTATAAAGTTATACATAGTTAAGCCTAATACTATGATTCTGTGACAAAGCTAACAATTTCAGGAGCAGCTTCCCTCTTATCTGACTTGCAAAGTTACAGTTGTTTATTCTCTCGAGGTCACAGTGACCCTGTTTCAAAATTGTTTCTGACCCCCTTGTAATTTGTCTCTTACTACACTTTCAAGGTTATCTTGTTCTTACCTTTTTGTTGTTCTAATCTTCTTGGGATGGAGATAGAAAGTGTCTTCAAGGGTGTTTTTCAAAACTAGCCTCTGCATCCAAGGGTAACTGCCACCAGAAATTTAATTCCCCGATATCTAATAAATTTAAGTTTCTATTATTGTACAAATATGTGACTACTCTAATATGTAATTGTAATTATTAAGGAAGCCTCATCTCAGGTGGGTTAAGGTTTCTCTTTCTATTTTGTATTAAAATCAGAAATCTCAAATCAGATGGTTTTTGTCCGAGTTGCCTCATCAGAGACTTACTGTTTGCATTCTAGCCCCATCTTACAAGGACTGAGAAGCATTTTGTCATCTTTATATGAAGGCCATGATTTGAGCTATATAAATGCTGCATCAGCTACAATTTCCTTTGATTATCTGCATCAGTTAAAAAGAAAACCCCTAATTACCATTTGTCATATTCAGTCATGGGCAACTACAACAGATATAAATATTAATGTATTAAAAATAATTACTCAAATTTGCCAAACTGTGGCTCAGTTATGAATAGGCAATCTATACAACCCCAAAAATGCAGCATTTTGTTTGGCTTGCTGAAGAAATATTGCTAGCCCCTAATTATCACCTCACTACATGCTGGCATGTAATTCATATTATATTTCTCAACGTAACTTATTCTGTTCCTTTTGACTTAATCTCTGCAGTCCTGCTGTAGATTTATATACAGTGCCCTCTATGACCTCAGGATGCCCAAAGCACTTTACAGCCAAAGCAGAGTCACATTGGATTCAAAACATCAACGCTGTTTCTTTCTCCACAGATGCTACCAGACTTCGTGACTTTCTGCAGTGCTTTCTGTTTTTATTTCAGATCTCCAGCAACCACAGTAGTTTGCTTTTAAGTACTTATAGAATATAATCACCGTTGTAATATGGGAAACACAACAACAAATAAAAATCCAATATGGCTGAAAGATTTCTGAAAAGTGATGCTTATTGGATGTCAAATATTGGCCAGAATGCAGGCGATGAACTCCCTTGCTCTTTCTTCATTCAAGTCCACCTAGATGAGCAGGTGAAGTCTGGATTTTAAAGTCTCATCCAAAAAATTGCTCCTCTTACAATGTAGCATTCCCTCAGTTCTATCATTGGAGTGGCAGCCCAGATCTTTGTGCTCAGCTTACTGGAGTGATAACCTTCTGGCGCAGCAGAGAGTGCTAGCCATGAGTCATCACTGTCTCCATAAGCAGAGTGCAATTTCTCCTCTGTGGATACAGCTCAGTGAAACATGTTGGGTATATCAGTGAATAAAAGCTCTTCTCAAAAATGGTTTCAAAGAGCTAACTCCTTCTGCTGTTTCTAGACTCAAATATCCTCAATCACTGTAAAGTTCATAGCTGCAATTCCGAATTCCGAATTCTGTAATTTTCTAAAATCTTGAGGCTGAGGTAACACCTTGGGGAAAGTTCTAACATCAGTAAAGCAAAATTTATGGTGGAATATATAATGTCCATTACTCTTGAATATACCCGCATTCATTCACCAAGTCTCCACTGGCCTTCAAAAAGGTGCAGATGTCATGAAAGTAGTTAACTATAAAGGGGGACAGTCTAGAATTTCAAAATGATGTAAACAGATTGGTGGAATGGATATAACAAGGGGCAGATGAAATTTCATTCAGACAAGTGTGAAGTGATTCATTAAAGTTGGAAGAACACAGAAAGGCAATACAAAACAAAGAGCACAGTTCTAAAGGTGATCTAGGTGCAGGTGGACCAGCATTAGGTCCTAGGCATGAGTATATGTATGAATCATTGAAAGTGGCAGGACAAATTCTCAGCAAGTTTAACTAAGCATACAGTATCCCTAGGCATTACATGTAAGGACATAGAATACAAAAACAAGGCAAGTTATGTTCGATCTGTATTAAGCATTGGTACAACCAGAAACAGAATATTGTGCCCAGTCAGGGCATCAAACATTAGGAAAGATGTGAAGACATTAAACGGACTATAAAAAAATTCATGAAAATAGTCCTAGAGATAAATGGCCTCAGTTAAATAGATAAATTTGACAAGTTACAGCTGTTTTCCTTCAAGAAAAGGAGATTTGACAGGGACATTCAAAAAGAGAGAGACTGGACAGAGTGGATTTGGAGAACCTGCTCCCACATGTGATCAGATCAACATACAGAGAGCACAAATGTAAGCTAACTGGTAAAAGTAGCAATGGCAACATGAGAAGGCATATTTTCATTTAGCAAGTATTCAGGATCTGGAATGCAATACCTAACCAAGAGAGGGAGGTAGGTTCAATCAAGGCATTCTAAAGAGATTGTCATCCTGAATGGAAGACGGGAGGGAAACATGGGAGTGGCACTACATAAACTGGTCCTGAGGAGAGCCAATACAGGCAGAACAGGTCATCTCCTGTGCAATAACAATTCTGTCATTCTAAGATTATTCTATATACTATGCTTCATCACTTTACCTGCATGCATTATCCCCTCTTATTTCAGAATAAGATTCAGTTCCAAGATTCAATAATGAATCAACAGCTCAAAAAGAACTCACCTAGTAATGTGAGATAACAAGGTGTAGAGCTGGATGAACACAGCGGGCTAAGCAGCATCATAGGAGCAGGAGAGCTTGACGTTTCGGGCCTGGACCCGAAATGACAGCTTTCCTGCTCCTATGATGCTGCTTGGCCTGCTGTGTTCATCCAGTTCTACACCTTGTTATCTCAGATTCTCCAGCATCTGCAGTTCCTACTATCTCACCTAGTAATGTGCTCAATACCTACAACACCTGGCTGCTTCAAAATAGTTAATATTATCTGTTAAATCCAGTATGTGCAGTGCAGCACATGTACAGAAACAGACAATGACACATGTATAACTTTTCCAGAGACAGGCAGACTGAATAGACAACTCTTTTTTTGTGTTATACATGAGTTGTTGCTGAGAAATGCATGAGGGTTGAAACATCAAATTGTAAAGACAACGGGTTTTTAATCATAATCAGATTTTCAATGCTGTTATGATGGATTTTAAAACTAGCTAAGAACCTTTCATATAAATAGCACAAACCCACCATATTCAATATCTTATCAAAATAATTTTTCAAACATTATTAAAATACACTAGTGTGCAAACTGCAAATAATCCATGCAATTTTGGATCCTACATTTTTGGCTCAAAAGCTACATGACTTCAGATAGAATTCAGATAGACTTCAGATGACTTCCTGCTCCTATGATGCTGCTTGACCCGCTGTGTTCATCCAGCCCCATGCTTGTTATCTCTGACTTCAGATAGAGCACCTCTTTACAACTGAAATAAATCATTCAATGTTCCCCAAATTAATAATCAGAAAGGTGACATATTATTTCAGTTATTACATTCTCAATATCCCTACATTCATCTTTCTTCCTAAGAAAACAAAGTGACTTTAAAAAGATTTCTTAATTTCTAGATTGCAATAAGGTTTTGAACTCTTGCAGATTTTCAGAAATTCTAACACAGATTACTTCCAAAAACTTATTGAGGAAGTATATTACATCAAAAGGAAGGCTCATTTAAAAACACTTTATTTCAAATTTTACATTTTAAATGCCAAGTCTTGATTCAATGCCACTGTTTCTATTATGCTTGCAAACATTAGCATTGCCAGATGAAAACAGCATCAAACATAACTATTTTGAGTAGCTGCTACTGTGACCTTGCTTGCACTTAATAGTGGGAAACCAAGAAGTTGTATTGAATGTAATCGCCATGTTTTCTGTCACTAGTTTTAATCACTTCCACACATCTACATTCATCATGCTGAAAGTGATGTGAGCTAATGGGAAATTTTAGGAAAAATGCACCTCTTTGTGCCACCCTTAGTTAACAACAGCTTTCCTCTCATGTGGTGACCTACTTGAATGAAGACATCCCACCCTGAGTACAAAAGAAACACTCAAGTATTCACATTGTGTGCAAAACAAATTGCGAACACAGTTTTTTTAAAATGAAGGAAAGACCTTGGTTATTCAAGCTATCCACAATCCTCATGATTTTATAAACCACTGTAAGGTCACCCCTCAACCTCCAACGCTCCAGGGAAAATAGCCCCAGCCTCTCCCTATAGCTAAAACCTTCCAACCCTGGCAACATCTTTGTAAATCTTTTCTGAATCCTTTCAAGTTTCACAACATCCTTCCTATAGCAGGGAGACCAGAACTGAACGCAGTATTCCAAAAATGGCCTAACCAATGTTCTGTATAGCCGCAACATGACATTCCAACACCTATACTCAAAGCACTGACCAATAAAGGCAAGCGTACCAAATGCCTTCTTCACTATCCTGTCCACCTCCAACTCCATTTTCAAGGAACTATGAACCTGCATTCCAAGGTCTTTTTGTTCAGCAACGTTCCCCAGGACCTTACTAGTAAGTGCAAAAGTCCTGCCCTGATTCGCCCTAGCAAAATGCAGCACCTCATCTTTATCTAAATTAAACTCCATCTGCCATTCCTCAGGCCATGGGGCCCAACTGATCAAGGTCCTGTTGTACTCTGAGATAACCTTCTTCATTGTCCACAACACCACCAATTTTGGTGTCATCTACAAATTTACTAACCATACCTCCTATATTCACAGTCATAGAGTCATACAGCACTGAAACAGACTGTTCAGTCCAACCAGTCCATGCTGAAGATAATTCCAAACTAAACTAGTCCTACCTGTCTGCTCCTTGCCCATATCCCCCCAAACATTTCTTATTCATGTACTTATCCAAATGTCTTGTACCCACATCCACCGCTTCCTCAGAACGTTCATTCTACATGTGAACCACCCTCTGTGTAAAACATTTGCCTCAGATCTTTTATAAAATCCCTCTCCTCTTACCTTAAAATGTGACCATAGTCTTGAATTCTCCCATCATACAGAAAAGACAATTACCATTAACTACCTACACCTCTTTAAATGACAAAAAGCAGGGGACCCACCACTGATTCTCGTGGCACACCACTGGGTCACAGGCTTCCGACCCGAAATATTTGAAATACTCAGCGGTTCGGAAACATCTATATATTCAGAAACAGAAACAGAGTTACTGTTTCAGACTGATGACTTTTCAGAACTGTTCTGGTGAAAGGTCACCAACTATCTCTCTTACCAGAAATGTTATCAGGTCCATTAAGTATCTCCAGTCAATTTTAGGCTATCCCCAATGTAACCTGATCACTTTATTAAAACCTACATTTCTCTTGATGGTCCCTCAGATGAAGGCCTGGAGTCCAGTATAGAAGAGGGAGTGAAAGAAAGGAGAAGAGAGAGAGAGAGGATTTGAGAGAAAGGATTTGAGAGAGAGGTTTGAAATCAGTGAAAGATTAAAGGAAGTAGAAAAGGGAAGAAAAATGCTAAAGGAGAAACAACATCAAAAAGATCCAAAATTCACATCACAGTGTGTCATTATTAAACCAAAACAAAGTAAACACTAACAGAGAAACTACAAAGCTGCTACCTTTGAATTGACCTCAAGGTCTATCAGCTTAACATCTTTCTCCAAAAAGAAAAACTCAGACAGTGAAAATGGTGGTCTTAGCCGAGTGAGCATTAACCATAACCACCTTACACAATCCTAGATCTCCTGAAGCATCGCTCAAAAGGTAGCTAGCATTTTTAAATTGAGTTGGCATTTATCGCCGAAGTTTTCCAGAAATCATTTCTTTTCCTGAAGCTTAAGTGCCCAAGCTTCCATCAAAACCTAAATCTTAAATAAATTTAGAATGTTTTTATTCAAAATGATGAGTTGCCCAAAATGCTGCACAACAGCATTTCACATGAAGCAGCAACAATGCCACACTGTAGCAAAAAGCATGAAAGATTTTGTATTTTCAGAAGCAATTTCTGCAAGTCCTAAACTGTCCTTAATACCCCTAAACTTCATAAATCCTGAAATTATGCTTTTGGATATTAACATGCAAATAACTAATTCACTTGATTTAATAGACCTCTAGTATTAACTTGAATAAAACAGGGAAAGGAATTTTGAATGAACAAATGCATTATGCTTTAGGATGTTAGGGCAGAAATAATTTCAAGGCCATAGCTATTTTTTAATCTTAAATTTTCTTTCTTACGATCGACAAAATGTATTTCAAGTGCATAATAAGAAAGCTAATGTTCCATTAGACAGGGCCTGATAATTCTTCACCACTTGGCCTTCAGCCTCGCTTTAATTGCCAAAATTCTACTTTTGGCTGCCTGCAGCTCATAGCACATTAACTGAAGTAGGAATTACATAAAACTAATAATGAAACACCATTCAGGTTCCCTTAATTGGATTTTATTGCTTTGGATGCTTAAAAATATATTTGCAATAGTAAGAAATAGGGATGGGATTGGAAATCTATACACTTAACAGGGAAATGTGCAATTGTTGGTTTGTCACTTCATGGGTTGTAGCTAATCCTATTACCTCTCATTTTGCAAAAGCTAATTATAGATAATTGTTAATTTGGAGTCCAACTAGTGCTTTCTACACTCTTAAAAATAAAGTTACTGAGCCAATTGAAAACCATCCTCTACAATAAATCATTGTAACTATTTGGTAAAAATACACCTTAGTTGGCATGGTAGTTTGATAATTGGCCATGTACTGAGAAATAGCATTTCCTTTTTCCATTTGTAAAGTCAGAAAACTCATCCAAAATTTCTCCATCTAGATTGGAGAGATATGCGTCTTTCAATAGATATTGTGGTGGTTAGCCTGACAGCAGTCATTTCAAACACTAATTTAATTAACATACTATTAAAGATAAAATGGTTTCCATCCAATGTAACTACACCTTTCATTCTTTAAAGCCTGTTTCTACCTGTTAACCAGTGAACATGTTCTGATCCATCTTGACGTCTCTGAATATCACACAAGTATACCAATTAAACAGTTAGTCGAACAAACTTGCTCAATCCTACTCTGAGAGCGTTCCTCATTTGAGTCAGCTTTCATTGCTTCCCCAGGCTAATAGAACCTAAACATTTATGCTAACCATTCTTCATAAAGGCCTACGATGGGAACATCAATGCTACCTGCTCATGCTTTATATGACAAGAGGGATCGGGCTCCAGTAGCACTGAGCAAGGAGTTAATGAGCCTTCTGAATAGACCACCTTTGCAAGTCTCTCTCATCCAGCACATCTTTGACAGCATATCTAAATCATAGCACAGACCAGACAGTGGAGCTCTCGCCTGTCATCCATGATGCATGGACAGCATTTACTGCAGTGTGCCACAATGCATTGTTATATAGGGGGGGGAAAAAAGGCATAATATTGAATAAATCGAGCTCTAATTAGAAAGGTTACACAGATTTCAACATAATTGTTAATGTCAAAGTCTTTAAGGGAAAAAAGGTCATTTGTTTTCAGATGAAAAAAACAAAATGAAACTCTTCTATCATACATTCTCTGCTGTTCTTGCCACCAGGAGGGAGGAAGAGATGAGATAATGATCATGTGTTAAAAGGAAGCTGGCTCAAATCCCACAGACAGCTAAAAGCTGACAGACAATTCATTCAGCACAGCTGGAAGGAAATTTTTGTTTCCATTGGGGAAATAGTCAAATACAGTAAAAGGACCTGAACACAGGAAGTACAGCACGAACTAAAAGGCCATCGGTATTTTACAGGGTTGTTGCCAGTAACATACAAAGTCTTCGTTGTTAAGATTTTGCGTCTTCATTTTGCATGTGAGCACCAAGGCAGTGAAAGAGTAGGATGTGTGCACTTGCGCATGAGGTTATATCTACAGAAGATGTAATGCAGACTCGGGTCGCATATACACTAAACTGCTTGTAGGTATGGTGGTATTTTCACAATGTTATGATCTTCGTAGATACTGATAACTTTTAGAAATTGTTTGAATTTCCAGCGACTGGCTGAAAGGACTAGATTTCAAATTTCAAGACTAAATGAATAAACATAACAACCAGGAGTAGGCCATCTGGCCCTTTGAGCCCGCTCCACCATTCAATAAGATCACAGCTGATCTTTGTGGCCTCAGCTCCACTTACCTACCCTCTCACCATAACCCTTAATTCCTTTATTGTTTAAAAAATTATCTATCTTAGCTTTAAAAACATTCAATGAGGAAGACTCAACTTCTTCACTGGACCAGGAATTCCACAGATTCACAACCCTTTGGATGAAGACGTTCCTCCTCAATTCAGTCCTAAATCTGCTCGCCCCATTTCTGAGGCTATGCCCACTTGTTCTAGTTTCACCCGCCAGGGGAAACAACCTCCCTGCTTCTATCTTATCTATTCCCTTTATAATGTTAAATGTTTCTATAAGATCCCCCATCATTCTTCTAAATTCCAGTGAATATAGCCCCAGTCTACTTAGTCTCTCCTCAAAAGCCAACACCCTCAACTCTACAATAAACCCAGTAAAACTCCTCTGCACCCCCTCCAGTGCCAGTACATTCTCTTGCAAGGAAGGAAACCAAAACTGTACACAGTACTCAAGGTGGGGCCTCACCAGCGCCCTAAACAGCTGTCACATAACCTCCCTGCTTTTAAGCTCAATCCCTTTAGCAATGAGGGACAAAATACCATTTGCCTTCTTAATTACCTGCTGCACCTGCAAACCAACCTTCTGCGATTCATGCACAAGGTCACAGAGTTCTCTTTGCACAGCAGATGCTGCAATTTTTTACTGTTCAAATAATAGTCTTTTTTACTGTTATTCCTGCCAAAATGGATGACTTCACAATTTCAAAAGGCATCAGTGACTAATACTATTTCAAGACATAACCTTCAAGACATACTCTAAACTTCAGAAAAGATCTGCCGTGCCACCTTTAACATGGCTGAAAGTACCATACCATGATCATTCACTGTGCTGTCTCAAGTGGGTAATTTATTCCTCCTGAACTAGTCCACAGCTCATTCCCTAATGTTTGCATCTTTTTCTTTTTCCAATCAGATATCATTTAAATGCAAAAATGACTAACAGAGTCGATGGAGATTGCTTTTCATTAGCCAGTGCAAAACACAGCTCCCAAACAGTTTTCAATTCTCGTGAACTTGATGTTTTCCATCAGAGGACACATTTCCACCCACATTCTGCATGGTGAATCTTAGGATCAGAATTTTCTCTGCTTCCAAGGGGTCCTAATGTGTATCTTGACTTTTTTTTAAAAATTCATTCACAGGATGAGGGTATCACAGGTTAGACAGCATTTACTGTTAACCCTAACTGCCCAGACAGCAGTTAAGAGTCAACTGTGTTGCTGCAGGTTTGGAGTCACATGTAGGCCAGACCAGGTAAGGAAGGCAGTTTCTTCCCTAAAGGACATTAGCAAACCATAATTAATGAATCGACATTAGATTCACAGTGATCATTAGACCCCTAATTACAGACTTTATTGAATTCAAATTCCATCTGCTGTGGTAGGATTTGAACCAAGGTCCCCAGAACATAACTGGGTTCTCTGGACTAAAGTCCAGCAATAACACCACGAGGTCATCACCTCTGTTGGGGGTATACCAACAATCGGGGTACGGTGGGGTGGGGCAAAGTGGCAATGGAATGGAGTGAGTTGAGAGACAGCGAGGAGTGAGTGAGAGAGAGTGAGAGTGAGAGGGTGAGTGAATGAGTGAAACGGGGGGGGGGGGAAAAAGGGGGAGGGGGGAAAAAACTGTGTTTTGGGGGGGTTGGGGGGGGCGGGGGAAAGGGGGCCGGAGGTGGGGGGTGTTGCGCACATTTAGATAGATGAGTGAGTTTCCCCAGCCATTCACAAACCCACTTGGCTGACCTCATTACGATCACTACAAGTGGACCTCACAGAATGAGTTCCTTGAGTGGGACTGTTAATCTGGTCCAAACAGCGAGTCCGGGCTGAGAGATATAAACAGGAGTGTCAGAGGTTCTGCTCACTCGGAGAGCTGGATCTGAGGTAGCCAAACCAGTGTCAAATACTATGCAGCATAAATAAAGGGTGACTTAGTTACAGGACGCTGGCCTCTGTGGAGTTACTTCACCACCCACCTTTCCCCTTCTTTTCCCTCTACCAAAGCTTTAATATGATTGGCGCCTATGTATGGCGACAGTACACGCTTTTCATCGTATTTTACATCGAATACACGTGACAATGAATAATTCAATTCAAGTAGGCTGGTAAGGAGGAATACAAGATGTAAGGAAACCTACTTCTGATCCATACTTTTTTTATGAATTCCCCCAAGGCAACCTTGGAGTGCGTCCAAAAGAGATAAACTAAAGTCAGTATTCATTAAATCTTAGCTCAGCCCTGGTCACCATCGACTTCCCTGCTGATAAGGAGTTGACATCTAGTCCATCTGTTTCTCTCTCTGGTTCTGCTGCTTGAAGGGCCTACTTCTGCTCCTAATTCATTTACATAAACCAAAATGGTAAAAGCAGTTTTTATTTGTTAGTTCTGCTGCTAGGCACTTTTTAATGATCTTTTAAAATAGTTCATTTAAATTATTAATTTATTGTTTTAGAATTTCTTTCTGAAATTTATGTTTTATTGATAACCATCCAAATCCTACCAACGCAAATAAGTTGAACAACCTTGATTTAGAGCAGCTTCTGTATGCAATGAATTCCTCATTCTTACCCAAGTTTCTGCTTCCTCTTGTCAAAGGTAGGAAGAAAGAATACTACACAGGCAGCATAATTTGTCTGAGGTCTTTGAAGCTATGTTATTGATAGCAAGTACAGCATATGACTGGACAACCAGAACTGAATTGGACACTGACTGCAGTCTTCAAGTTGGCTATAAGGCCAAATCACTATGCTGCCCAAGCAAAGACACCGGACGGCAGCTCAGACTGAAGCAACATTGCATGCAATCACTGAGTGGCAAAATTATTTGCATTGCTCTCTCTTTTGTTATCAATTGATAACGTTTGAAGATGTCCTCAGTTCTTATGATCAAAATAGATTCAGAGGAGTACTCCGGAAAAAAAAAAGCACACTGAACAGAGTTGGGCAAGAACACAGAATTATTTGATGCCATTATGATCACAAGTAGTGATGGCACATAATCTTGGTCTATCATGGAACCTATCAGCTCTGGTGTTTTTGCCACCGTGCTGCACATCTACAGCTGTGACCAATGAATAATTCTTAATAATTAGTTTATGGATGGTTAAAAGTCAATAATATGGTATTCGTGTAATCAATCCATTCGGAGAGTGTCAAAAATTATATTGATGCAACATGTGCCTGGGACATATCAATCCTGCAGAACAATTGAAACATATGCACAAATTACCAAGCATTAGTTTGTCACATGTTACTACAATTTATTGAAAATAAAACACTTCAAAATTTCTGTATATAGTATGAAGTAGCAAGTAGAACACAAGTTAACACAAAGTGTATACTGCAAGATAATACATTGCTTTCAGATGCAACAGAAGTTAAACCAGAGAAAAATGATGTTGCTAAAAGAGATATTTGTATTCCAATGAAATAATAAGTATTTTCTTTCCTGGTATAATTTTCTTTAAGGTGAATTTTTCAAAGATTAGCAATATCTTCCTGTAAATGGCGTACGAGAATCAACTTGATCTTTTAGTCATGGTGCACTTTGTTTGACGCTGGAAGCTGCAGAATGTAATTCACAGCCAGTAACACCCCTGCTGTGCTGAATCTCAAAGTTGTACTCCAACACTTTGGACAAAGCACTGCACATGAATGTTCCCATGCATGAAATTGCATGTCAGCCTAGACTGCTCGCATTTTTGAAATATTAAAACCATGCTAAAATTTACATAACCCTAGGAGGTCCATCTGAGCAATTTTTAAGGCTACTCTGCCACAATGCTGGTGTTACAGCCCATAATGCCAATCCCAAAGAGTGAGTGTGTGGTGCTTTATCAGTGAACTGAAGCACAAAAAATATTTCATCACATTTTTCAGTAGCATTTCCCGCTTTTCTCTCCCAGGAATGAAACAGAGCAGAAATGAAACTAACTGTAAAATTTATACATGGCTCTTTCCCAATGCACAATCACATTCAGCTTTATATGACAGCTCCGCATTAAAAAAAAGAGTATTGAATCCCAGTCTAATAGCCAATTCCAAATCAAGTCGAGAAACCACTGGTTGTAGCATTCTCCTGTATCACCGCTCTCATCTGTTGCTCTGTATTACTTCATTTCTATCTCTCTAAAACAGCTCAGCCAATTCCCACCAAAATGTGAATTTTCCATCCCCACACAACTATATTAAGGCAGGCCTCAAGGTCAGAGGTATAGCATTAATGATACATTAATTCATAGAAACTGGAATGTTTACAGCATAAGAGGAAGCCAGTTGTCACATCTTAGTTATGTCAATTTTCAGGAACAGCAGCTTACTTGTATATCCCATCTATCTTTGCCCAATAATCCTGCAGCATTTTTCTCCAGAAAATTATCAGATTTGTTTTTAAGAGTCTTAACTGATTGCGCCTCCATCATACTCTCAGACAGCGCATTTCAGATTCTTGTAATGTACTTCTTAAAAACATTTTGCATTATGTCACCACTGGCTCTTTTGTCAATGTTCTTAACTTGACATCCTCTGGTTGTCAACCTTTCCACCAAGGTGAAGAATTTCTCAGTGCTGTCTGGACCCCTCTCAATTGTGAAAACATCTATCAAATTTTTTCTTAATTGTCTCTTTATCAAGAGCAACAACTCAGCTTCTTCAAATCATGTCGCTGAACTTTCTCATTCCTAGAAGAATATTCATGAATGTATTCTGCATCCTCTGTGATACCTTTGTATCCTTCCTGAAATGTGATGCCCAAAATGGGATAACATAGTTGAGTTGAATCAGGAATAGCTACAGATTTAACAAACTCCTTGCTTTTGCACTCTATCCCTCCATTTACAAAGTCCACAACGCCTTCATTGCTGACTTTTCAGCATGTCCCTCCGCATTCAATAATTTCTGCACATATGCACCCAGGATCCTCTGCTGCTTTAGCCCCTTCAGAACTGTAGCCTTGTTTTATCCTGCCTGAATTCGTTCTTCCCACCAAACCTCAAACTTCTCTGGATCAAATTTCATCTCTCCTTGTCTGCCATTTCACCAATCTCCCTATGTCCGCTTGAAGTCTATCAATACCGTCTACGCAGTTTCCAATTTTTGTCTCATTTCCAAATTTTTGAATTATGCTCTTCACACCATTAATATGGTTCGAGAAAAGCAGTAATCCTAACACTGACCACCAGGAAACACAATAGAACATAGAACATATAACATAGAACAATACAGCGCAGAACAGGCCCTTCGGCCCTCGATGTTGTGCCGACCTGTGAACTAATCTAAGCCCATCCCCCTACACTATCCCATCATCATCCATATGCTTATCCAAGGACTGTTTAAATGCCCCTAATGTGGCTGAGTTAACTACATTGGCAGGCAGGGCATTCCACGCCCTTACCACTCTCTGAGTAAAGAACCTGCCTCTGACATCTGTCTTAAATCTATCACCCCTCAATTTGCAGCTATGCCCCCTCGTACTAGCCGACATCATCATCCTAGGAAAAAGACTCTCACTGTCCACCCTATCTAATCCTCTGATCATTTTGTATGTCTCTATTAAATCCCCTCTTAGCCTTCTTCTCTCCAATGAGAACAGACCCAAGTCCCTCAGCCTTTCCTCATAAGACCTTCGCTCCAGACCAGGCAACATCCTGGTAAATCTCCTCTGCACCTTTTCCAATGCTTCCACATCCTTCCTGTAATGGGGTGACCAGAACTGTACACAATATTCCAAGTGAAGCCGCACAAGCGTTTTGTACAGTTGCAGCACAACATCACGGCTCCGGAACTCAATCCCTCTACCAATGAAACCTAACACACCGTATGCCTTCTTAACGGCACTATCAACCTGGGTGGCAACTTTCAGGGATTTATGTACCTGGACACCAAGATCCCTCTGCACATCCACACTACCAAGAATCTTTCCATTGACCCAGTATTCTGCCTTCCTATTATTCTTCCCAAAGTGCATCACCTCACATTTATCTGCATTGAACTCCATTTGCCACCTTTCAGCCCAATTCTGCAGTTTATCCAAGTCTCCCTGCAACCTGCAACATTCTTCCACACTGTCCACCACTCCACCGACTTTCGTGTCATCTGCAAACTTACTAACCCATCCACCTATGTCTGCGTCCAAGTCATTTATAAAAATGACAAACAGCAGTGGTCTCAAAACAGATCCTTGTGGCACACCACTAGTAACCAGACTCCAGGCTGAATATTTTCCATCAACCACCACTCTTTGGCTTCTTTCAGAAAGCTAGTTTCTAATCCAAACTGCTAAATCTCCCTCAATCCCATGCCTCCGCATTTTCTCCAATAGCCTACCACGTGGAACCTTATCAAAGGCTTTACTGAAGTCCATGTACACCACGTCAACTGCCCAACCCTCATCCAAGTGCTTGGTCACCTTCTCAAAAAACTCAATGAGGTTTGTGAGACACGACCTGCCCTTGACAAATCCATGTTGACTATCTCCAATCAAATTGTTGCTTGCTAGATGATTATAAATCCTATCTCTTATAATCCTTTCCAAAATTTTTCCTACAACAGATGTAAGGCTCAAAAAATATTAAATATTTTTTCCAGTTTGTAAAATAATCAAGCTATTCAAGTACAGCTAAAACATGGGCATCTACCTCATAAATGTGGAAGATTGACAGGCCGTGTCTTGTCCACAAAAATCAGGACAAATACAGCCCAACCAATTTCTGCCCTACTAGCATAATCTCGATCATAGAAGGAGTTATCAAATGTTGTCAAGTGGCCCCCGCAAATGAATAACAAATGAGTAACTCCAAACCCATCAGCAATTCAATTGACTCTCAACTGCATTCTGGGCAATTAAGGATCAGCAATAAATGCTGGCTTAGCCAGCAGCATCCACAAGCACAAGACAGGTTTGTGATCGAATACCCTGGATGGGTACAGCTCCAACAACACTCAAAAAGCTCGACACCATCCAGGCAAAAGCCACCCATTTGATTGGCACCCCATCTAACACCTTTAACATTCATTCTCTTCATCGACCCACAGTGGCAGTAGCATAGACCAACTATAAAATGCTCTACAATAACTCACCTTGGCTCTTCAGCCATATTGTACAATCTTATGATTTCCATCAGCTAGTACGGCAAGGTCAGCAGACATTTGGGAACTCTGCCCCCTGCATGTTCGCCTACAAGCCACATACGTTCCTGCCTTGGAATTACATAGTGTACGTCACTGCCATTGTGACAAAATGTCTGAATTACTTCCAAACAGCACTGTGGATATATTGCCACCACAAAGGCTGCAGCAACTCAGGTAGGTCAGAAGTCACATGACACCAGGTTATAGTCCAACAGATTTATCTGAAATCATAAGTTTTCGGCGCACTGTCCCTTCGTCAGGCAACCTCCACATCGCAGCTCCGGAAGGCAGCAGCACCTTCATCAGGGCTTTTAAGGATAGGCAATATTTGCTGGCCTACCCATTGATGTCCACACCCATGAAGAAATAAAATAATGTTCCAGCTGTTGGATCAGAGGTGAAAAGCTGCAGAGCTCTCTTCAAAGTGGGTCAAATAAGCACAGTTGAATGAAGCATATCACAAGGCAGTTGCAGACGAATCACACTGGATGTTCAAGGATCATGCAGGGCAGATGAATGTGGCATACCAAGACATTCTCTGGCAGGCATAGCTTCAAGCAGCTACATTCCCTTTAAAGATTCAGAAGATCCTCCTGCATATTTTCCATTAACAGACAGATTAAGGTAAACATGTCATGGCTCACTGAGGTAGCACACTGGAAATCAAGTCAGAGCGGTCACAAAAGTTAAAGTTTTTAAAGTAAGTACAATACACAAAATTCCCTGATTTACCTGATTTCAGACCCAGATAGAAAGCAGGCTTGGACCATGTTTCTGTACATGAAATATTATAACAAGTAATTAGACTAGCTATAGGTAAAAAGTTATAAATTGTCAGCAGATAATGCGACAAATTAAAACTCTAATTCACTTATAAACTCGATATGGAGGTGCCAGTGTTAGACTGGGGTGGACAAGGTTAGAAGTCACATGACACCAGGTTACAGTCCAATAGGTTTATTTGAAATCACAAGCTTCCATAACGCTGCTCCTTCATCAGATGAAGGTCAAATAAAGCTGTTGGACTATAACCTGGTGTCATGTGACTTCTGACCTTATCAACTTCCCTTTACAGACACACACAGATACACAAAGACAAACAGACAGGAAAAATACAGATTATGGGCAAACGAAAACTCCAAAGCCAGATCAGTGATTTCTATTCACAGGTTGCTGAAATGACCCTTACACTAGTCAGAATGCTGCTTTTCAGTCATCTTTCTTCGGATGCTTCCAGTGGATTGCAAGAGAAACGAGGTGTTGGGCTCACTTATAAAAAGTCTCTAACTTATCATTTAAGAATCACAGCTTACGATAACTGAAATAAAAATGAACAGGTTTTCTTCAGATTTAGAATGTGCTTTGACTGCAGAGAACAGAGAGCCAGCTCCTGAGCTAGTGGAGATCAAATCACTTCTTTCTGTATCCTGTTCCAAGCCCCACGCTGTTCACATACCTGGAAACAATCTCAGTTTTTTGGCAGGCAAAAGCCTTTGGTCTTCAATAACTAGTCACTAGTCCACAGACCAAACAATGTCTTTTGATAAAAACCGAAAGAACTGCGGATGCTGTAAATCAGCAACAAAAACAAAGTTGCAGGAAAAGCTCAGCAGGTCTGGCAGCATCTGTGAAGGAAAAAAACAGAGTTAACGTTTCGTGTCCGGTGACCCTTCCTCAGAGCTTCTGGACCTGAAACGTTAACTCTTTTTTTCCTTCACAGATGCTGCCACACCTGCTGAGCTTTTCCAGCAACTTTGTTTTAATTTCTTTTGGTAACTATGGAGTCAGTAGGAAACAGCACAGACTGAGGTACTTTGGCTTAGGTAGTAGTTAAGGAGCTAACATCTAACTCAAAAATCATTCAACAATAGTTTAAGTCATCCTTTTTGGAGTGTCCAACTGGGATAACATCAGTGGCACTGTGTATATTGATCATTACTGGACAAATAATGATGGTAACATTGCAGGTAATGTGAATGCAGCTGAATTCTGTATTTTGTATCTATCCTTGTGTAACATTAACTGACTCCATTGTTCCTTAATGAGGCTGGCTGATATAAAACTACTAAGTACTGATTAAGGTTGATTTTCTGTTATTTGCTTTGTTAAATTGGCTACATATTGAGTACAGGTGCCATTTTAAGGCCACTTGCTCTTCTATTGCCCATTTCCAGGTTATAGGAGTTTTTTTTTAAGTTTAACAGCATATTAGCGGACCAATGGATTTCAAAAACTTATTTTCTCTTAACAATAGCTGAAGGATGTGCAATACTGATAGGATTCACAATATAAAATACAAGTGGGAGCAGGTTGCCTTCCAGTGAAGCAGTTTGCTGCTATAAAGGCCATATTTATTCCCAAGCAATCTGGAAGTGTATTGACAATCATATTTTGCTGGGAACATTACCAGTAAATCAACATCTCTAATGGTGATGTTACTGCAAAGCGGTCAATCTATGCTTTAGCTAATGGCACTTCATGGAAAGTAGGTGCAACATATAATACCATTCCTTTTTTTTTTAAATTTAGTATCCATTATAAAACACTTTTTGAATTTTTCACACTGTTAAGCTTATATACGTTTCTTAAACATCGTTCTAAAATAGAGAGAGATTATTAAGCATCTGGCGGGGTGAAAACAAATCCAGAAACAAAGTGGTAGAGGAGGAATCAATACAGCACAGGAAAAGCTTTAAATGGAATCTGCTTTAGAGGTGGCATTCAAGATTGTTTGGGTGGCACATGATCCACTAATTCACATAAAGATTCTCTCCTACTACAAAGGCAGCATTTTTATGTAGTTTACCTCTTAAGACAGCAATGCCCATTCTTTCTCCAATAATTGAAGGCAAAGAAAAATTTGGATTTATACAGCAGTTTTCACATCCAACAGACACCTCAAGTATTTTGCAGCCAAATAAGTCATTCTAGAGTGTAGTCACCATAGTAATACAACAAACCTGGTAGCCTAATTGCACAGAGCAGGCTCCCACAAATATCAAATTGTAATGACCAGATTATTTGTTTATTTTCTGATTTTGACAGGAAGCATTTTGTATGGCTATTCCATCAGCAACATAGTCAGAACAATGCTCAACACTGAAAGTTATGCAACATTTGTAAATGCCCAGGGAAATATTTGAAGTGGGAATGTTTACATGGTCTATCACACCAGCAAAGGAAACTAGCCTGCATTGTAGAAGGTTTCTACTTGAATTGGGAGGGCATTCAACTACAGTCATGAAACTTCATCATGTAATCCTTCATTCTAGTGGCAACCTAAAGACCACACCTACTGTATTCCGCCTCATTATCTTGAGTTGGTCACAGTCCTTGCAGCAGCTAATTTGACCATCATATGCGCACATATTTCCTCTGTTGTCCAGCTTAATGCAACTATTGCCGTTTGCTTCCAATCTGAGTTTCCGCACTCATAGCCATCTCCAGTTATCCTTCTTTTTCTTCCACTCCCACAAGCATCTGTCTTTGGCTACCGCTGGCAAAGCATGGCAATATTTCCTTCCTTGTCTCAGCACTAATTTTTGACCAATTATATCTCTTAAAAAATCTTGGGAATGTTGTTCTACAATACTATTTCTACACGAATGCCTGCTGATGTCAAACTTAAGAACAGAAATAAAAAGTTGCTCATCTGACAGTCATGTAAAATTCTACATAGCCCATGTCTCTTCACTATGCTCATATAGCACGATGCTCTCAAATTTACAGTGCTGATTGGCTTTATGCAAACTGTTCCTTTTTTTAGACTTAACACACTTAATTTGCCACAGGCATTTCCAAAAATAAGCTGTGACAAACAATACTAACTAGCCTGGATGCATAGAATGGTGAATAAACAATATCAAAATTGTAAGAATTCCTGCACATTATTTAAGTATCAACCTAACCATTTGAAATGTGATGAAAAGAAATTTTCAAAAATATGCCTAATTATTATCTAAGCCACAAAGAGCTTGGCAAAATGGGACTCAAGACGACAAATTGCCATTTGATTACACTGCAACCTAAACGACAGATCAATACCTCTCTCATCACTGAATTCTAGGGTGATCCATCAGCGTTTTTGCCTGATCAGTAACTCCACAGCACATTCCATCTGAGCTTTTAAGGTGATGATACAAAATGGATTATCCTTTTCTAAGTTCCAAAAACAAAACAGATTACAGTCCATGTGATGTATTATTACTTTTACAGCAGCATGCCAGTTCAACATGTGTCATGCTTTGGCTTTCTAGAATCTCAGAAGCATCAGCTCCAGGTGAAACAGGGCATCACTGCACAGAAGGGAATGGAGGGAAGAAAGTACACTACCACAAGTGATCACATTTCAGTTACAATCATGGCATGAAATATTTCAGCGTTCACAATGTTATCACTGATTTTAAAAAATCTATTCTGTTGTTCTTTTACAGGAAATGGACATTGTTGTTGGGCCAGCATTTATTAGCCATCTTAAATGGCCCTCAATAAGGTACTGAAGAGCAACCATTGTGAACTGCTGCGGTTCACGCAGTCCATGGGGTGTAGGAACAACCGCATACTGTTAGGGATGGAGTTCCAGGATTTTGATGGAACAGTAATGAAGGAACAAGGATTTAGTTCCAAGTCAAGATGGTATGTGCTTGAAGGGCAACTTGCAGGTGAAGGAGCCTTGATGAGTTGTTGCAGTGCTCTTGTAGTTGGGACATGCTCCTGTCAAAGTGCATCAGTGGCGGTAGGGGTCATCAAGCAGATTGTTTTATCCTGGACACTGCTGAGTTTCTTGGGTGTTTTTGGAACTGCACCTTGTAGATGGCATACAGGCATTTGGAGAGCCATGAGGCCATAAATCTTTGGGCACATGGGCCAAGATGTTCCGTGAGATCCCAAGTGAGATTTGATTTCTTTTCTTCTATGCCTCATGAAGCCATTTGAGGGCATTGAAAGCATGACATAGCTTACTGGGCAGATTATTGCCATTTTGAGCAATTTGGAGCAAGTTTGTCAGCTGCACAGACAGTGCCCAGTCCATTGTAATTGGTTTTGCAAGAGTTTTGCCTAATTCTTGAAAAGCTGACTGCAAGAATGATGTTAACATTTATTTGACGGCCCTCCCTTTAAGCAACAGTAACAGTGCTGCTGGAACTTCTCAATCTGTGCCATTTATGCGTGGTCCAGATCTCCTGCAAAGACAAGAGAAGCAAGAGTTCCAAAAAACCACAACCACCTCCCCTTGTGCTAGATGAGATTTCAATCAGCCTGAGATGTATTTTACCACAACAGTGAACTCTATAAAATGTTGGTAACTGTATAGGCTACAGCTATAGCTGTAGTACAATTCTGGAATCCATATTACAGGAAGAATGCAATTACACTGGAGAGGGTGCAGACGAAATTTGCCATGGATGTTGTCAGGGCGGGAAAGTTTCAGTTATGAAGAGAAATTGTACAGACTGGGGTTGGGGTTGTTTTCCTCGGAGCAGAGGAAACTGAGGGGAGAACATGATTAAGACATATAAAATTATGACGAGCATACACAAGGTAGGCAGGAAAATAATTTCCCTTTGATGGAGGGATCACTGACCAGGAGACATGGATTTAAGGTGAGGGAGAGAAGGTTTAGAGGAGATGTGAAGAAAAACTTTTTCAGCTAGAGCGTGGGGGAATCTGGAACTCACTGAGTGTAACAGTGGTCAAGTCAGAAACCCTCATAACCTTGAAGAAGTATTTAGGTGGGCACTCGCGAAGCCAAGGCTATGGGCCAAGTGCTGGAAACTGGACTAGAGTAGTGAATAGGTTGTTTTTGTCCGGTACATACACATTGAGCCGAAACTCCTTTTTCTGTGCTGTAGATCTCTATGACTTATGTACATTAACCAATTTCCAGTGCAACTTTGGTTTAAGCAGTTAGTTTAGACATCGCTGTGTAATATAGTACCCACCGTTGGTTGAGAAACAACTATTTGAAAGCAAGTCTATTTCCGTAAACAATGAAACTGTAGATGCAACAGTGGAGATACAAAAGCGAACGTGGGTTCAAAACTATTTCAAAAATAAAAATCGACTGCGAGGAGCCCGTTGTATGTGGCTCTGTAGTTATTGTTTGTTTCACAAAATGCAATGTCCAGAAGCAAAATGAAAAACTGCAGACACTGCAAATTAGTGAGAAAACCAAACATGCTGTAAACACCGTGAGGAACACAGCAGGTCAGGCAGGAGGGGAACAGGGAAGTCGGCGTTTCAAGTTGGGACCCTTCAGCAGTTCTGAAGGATCCCAATCTGAAATGTCGATTTTCCTGTTCCTCTGATGCTGCCTGACCTGCTGTGTTCATCTAGCTCCACTCTGTGTTGACTATGATTCCAGCATCTGGAATTCTTGTTATCTCTGATGCTGTAAACAGCTACAGGCCAGTCAACACCAACGGCAACAACAGAAGGTTATTTAAGATGTAAACCCTGCTAACTCTTAAAAATGTTATACAGCCACAAAGAAATGTTCCTGACCTTGTTAAAAATAATGAATATAATCTATTCTACATCTATCAGAATATTTTAATAAAATGACTGTATAGATTCAAGTATTAAATGACATGCTCACAAAATAATGCTCCACTACTTATTACGATCACTGTGAATCTAAAATAACTCCATTTTTCCACATTATTACAATGATCCTTGATTCTCTCAGGGTCCAAAAAATTGGCAGTCCTGTATATACGTAATAACTGAGCATCTGCAATCCTCTGGGGCTGGGAATCCCAAAGATGTACCTCCTGAGCTAGGGGATTTTTCCTCATCTCAAATACGTAACACCTTGTACTGAGACTGACACCTAATTCTAGTCAAGGGAAATGACTTCTCAGCAATTACATCAGAACATAGGATATGGGAAAATTTGGCCCTTTGAGCCTGATCTGCTGTTTAATAAAATCATGGTTTATCTGACATTGGTCTCAACTCCACTTTCCTACCTGTTCCCCTCAACCCTGGAATCCCTCCCTATTAAAGATGTATCTAATTCAACATTGGTTACATTCAATGAACCAACCTCCACTATTTTCTAGGAAAGATAGTTTCAAGGCCAAAGGACCCCCCTGATAAAAGGAAGATCTCTTATTCTTAAGCTATGCCTCCCTGAAGGGGACACAACCTTTCTGCACTGACTCTGTCACATACCCTCAGGGGCTTATATGGTTTTAGAAGACCACCTTTCATCCTTCTAAACACCAGTGGATAACAGGCCCAACCTGTTCAACATGTCCTCGTAGGAAAAGTCCTTCCTCCCTGGAATGAGCCAATTAAAGTTTTGCTGAACTGCTACTAACATAATTACCTCCTTTCTTAAGTAAGGAGAAAAGAACTGTACACACTGTCCTGGATGTGGTCTCACCAAGGCTGTTTACAACTACTATAAAATTCCCTACTTTTACCTTTTAACCATAGAATCATAGAATCCCTATAGTGTGGAAGCAGGCTATTCAACCCTCAAGTTTACACTGCCCCTCCAAACAGCATCCCACCCAGATCCCATTCCTCTGAGATTATGCTCTCTCTTCCTAGGCTTTCCCAAAAGGGGAGACAATCTCTCTGATCTACCTTGTCAAGTCCGCTAACAATCTTATGTTTCAAAAAATGTCCCCTTCATTCCTCTAAACTCCGGTGAATATAGGCCCAACCTATACAATCACTCCTCATGAAAAAATCCCTGCACACCCAGGATAAAGCTAATGAACCTTCGCTGGGCTGTCTCCAATGTCAGTACGTCTTTCCTTTGATAAGTGACCCAGAATTGTTCACAATATTCCAAGTGTGATCTAATCGGTGCCCTTGTATAGTTTTAACAACACTTCCCTATTTTTATACTTCATTTCCTTTGAAATAAAGGCCAACATTCCATTTGTCTTTTCTATCATCTGCAGAACTTGTACGCTAGCACTTTGTGATTAATGCACAAGGACTCCCAAATCCCTGTGTTGTAGCTCTCCTCATTTAAATAATATTAATTGGATTTTCACCACAGAATTAGGAAATATGAATTTACAACTCCATAACTTAAACTCTACCCCTTCTTAAATTCTCCACCTCTCACATACAGACAGACGCAAAGGTAAGCAGAACACGGATATTAAGGGTGATAAAAGAAAAAGAAAGTCAGGGAAACACAGTTCAATAGCACCAGTCTGGACCATGGGAGTTGTCTCCTTTGGTTTCTTCCATTTCATTTTCGTTATTTATACACTGATGCTCTTTCATTCACTGGTTTGGAATTTGTCTTTTCACTGACTTTAAAGTCATGATATTCCACCAACAGGGGATTTGCAGAGAAAGGCGAGTGAGAGACAACGAGCTGGAATTGGAAACTCTCGAGTCCTACAAACTGGGGGGGGCAGACATTTTTTTGATGCTTTCTCTTTGCAGATTGAATGGTTTTCTGCTGCACTGGTCCCACACAAGCCATTGTGACCTGATCAGAAGCCAGTCAAAACACTGTTGCCAAGCAAATGTCCCTTAGTTCAGAACCCACTGGCTCAGTGGTACCTGCTTTTGCTTTCAGTGTTCCAAGGGAAAGCAATATTGTGTACAACTCAATGTGCTTCAGCAATCCTGCTTTTCAATACTGCAGCCATCTCTTTGCACAGACTCCTTGGTTTGAAGTAGTATCTTTTAGTTCACAATTCAAACACTCACCTGTTGCCTTCAAGGTGAACTTATCCTCCCTAAGGTCAAGAGATCAAAACAACAAACAATATTCCAAGTCTGGGCACACCAATGCTTTATATAACTGCAGTAAGATTTCCTTCCTCTTCAATCCAATTTCCTTTTATTAAAGGATAACATGTGATTTATGTTAATAATAAATACAATGCTAGCTTTTACTGGGGCATAAGGGTCAATTTATCTCGATATATAATTACCAGATTATGTTTAAACTCTGAATTTAATTTAAAGGGTGGGATGCTGCATAGGTTAGAAACATTAGCACTGAGAAGGCCTGAAAAATATCTAAATCAGAAGGATTTTTCTGACAGTATATCCTAATACAAGTCTATTTCCATTTAAGTGAATTCAAAATCTGATCTGTGGAGGAATGATTCTTTACATCCTAATCTTAGTTTCTCCAGTCACGCAGAAGAGAGGCTTTTTGCTGGCTGCTGACTGCAGAGAAACCTTTTATCTAAATACTAGTGGGAACAAAGATCAGGTTTAACATTAGCACTGCACTGTACCAATGGGACATGTGGTCGATCATTTTTTAAATGTTATCTACAGTTCCCTAGCGGACCCTGTCTAGAAAGAATCTGTCATCCGTTTATCTACCTGGGGACTGTATCAGCTTTCACCACAAGTTTATAATGCCACTATTACCTTCAGAAACAATTGTCATTCCTTGATAACACATTTATGAATTCACCTCTGTCTGCATAATTTCTTAATGACCAAACTATATCTCATAAAAATGTATTCAATAGCTTCCTTAAAATGCATTCATGCAATGCATAATTTTAATTAAAAACATCCTGATAATACAGCAGTTTGAGTAAAGTCCTCAATAAAATTAAACTACACTAAGCAGTGCAAAGGGGGAATCTTACTTTCAGTAACATCCAAAAGAACAGCAATTTTAAAACACGTTTCACCCTTAAACCAAAGTTTTGAATCTAAATTCATCAAAATTAGATTTCAATATATGTCCGTGTATAATGGAGAGAGAAACCATCCTTTGGTAAGTTTTATTTTACTTAATTTTCCTTACAGAGAAACTGTTTCCATTTGCTTTTGACTCCTGAACAAGGAAGCCTGAATATAACAGACTGAAGGATTTTATTTCCACAGTGGTACCTATGTCAACTTCAATGTGATGTGGAGTGGTTGATCTCTTAAATCTGCCGTTACTTTACACAGGGCTTCTGCATGCATGGCGATGAAAGGAAGAGAGTGAAAGTTCGAAGAGGTAATTAGAGTGGGAGGAGGCACATGTGGAGTACAAACAGCAATGTTGATTAGTTAGATCAATTGGCCTATTGCAATGCTGTACATTCTACTTAATTCCATCAGGCTTGTATCAAGCTTTATACTTGGGCTGAGTGGAAAAAGGTAGCAGTAGAGAGTAAACAATGCCACGGTCATAGAATAAATATATCCCTAGTCTCCTTAAAATTATCATTTTGTTTTGTTTCAAATCACATCTTGGACAGCAATTTTCAGAGACCTTAGCTGTTATAGCTCATTTATTGAAGGACACCATTACTATTTTATAACATCAGTCGATCTACTCCACAAGCACATTTTGCCTTTGCAAAAATGCATCTTAATGTCATGTTCCTGCAGTAATACAAAGAACAAAATATGCCTTGCCCCAGGATAGATAGCTATACTTCTGCATGGCTTAATCAGAGACTTTCGAAAACATCCTACGGTTGATCTTTTACTGGGCTTTTTGCTTTGTTATATATCTGGGTTAATTCTCAGCAGTAAAAAGAAATTAGTTCCAAAAATTATGACAGCACCTCTGCCAATTGCATTCAATAACTACACTTCAAGATTCCATAACACAGATATTAACAAGGGCATCATCAGGTCAAAGTGTAGTACATCTCTGCATTGATAAAGCTACCACATAATGCCATCACTGTTCATCATTGTGATGTTGACATGAGGAACCTTTCCACCATTAGCAATGAAGGTACAATATTTGCTGCAGGCAACACTCTGACATTGCAGCTTTGACATACAGTATTTCCTCCATGAGCTGCACACATAAATCTCACACACACACACACACACACACACACACACACACGTAAAAACCTCAGTCAGTTTTTGTTTGTTCCACTTTTCTTCTTTACTCCACCCTTTGCAATTTATATACTTTCTACTTTCTCTTCAGTTGTTTGTCCAAGACCACAGATCATCCAAATCCATGAACTAAAATTTGGTCAGTCCTCTTCTCAGCAGTCCAGCTCATGATTATTTCCATTCCCATTGTCTCAACTAGCCCAACTGTTAAATTTCAATGTGACGTGCCTTTAGCAATTGCAGGTATATCACTTCCAATTAATCCAAGTATCCTATTTAAATTGAATAATTTACTAATTAAATTCTGTAGTCTGATGTTCATTACTCACTGCAATCTGCATTTCATCTTCACGCTAAATGACACAATTCAGCTTCTTTCTAAAACAAGTAATCCTAAATAAAATGCAATAAAACTATTTTGCAAATTGAGAACTCAGTTCTACTTCAAACACATAGATATTGTCCCATCAAGTAAATCGTGTGGTAATTCAGTGCTGATGAGCTTAGCTTGAGTTATGTGAAATTCAAGTTAAATATTTGTTTCAAATGGGTTGTCATCATAAATGAAAACTAATAATGCAAACACCTAAGTACAGCACAAATACATTGCAAGAACAGGACATAAAATAATTCCATTCAAGATGTCAGATTTTGGTACATTGTTCTTGTGTTTCACAGATTAGATGTTCCCAAGATGACAAGCTGCATTTTCCATTTCCCTTGCTCATTAGTTGTCAAAAATACTAGTTTTACGGGAATCTGGGAATTGGGATAGCTGGGAGCAAAGGAGATACTACTTGCTAGCGCATTATGGCTAATGAGCCACAGCAACATCTTGACTCCTTCTTTTGCCTAAAACAACAGAGGTTTGGTCAATAAATTACTCCTTACTGTCATGAACTAGAATAAATAATTGATATGTAAACCTCACGATGCACTTGTAATTCTTTTGCAAAATATCCCATATGTGATTCAGAAAGATCCCAGTTCATACACATTGGTAAACACTGATCGTAAATATAGCTACATTTAACATATGCTAGAACCTCTGCTGCCACACACCAGTAATTGGGTTGTTGTTCTTCACTTGAAATACTTACTTTGAAGTGAAGCTTCAATTGCAATAAAGAAAATCTAAGGAACCCAATCAGAAAAGTGTGAAACAGTAAATACCAAATTACACTGAAATCAAAAGAAAGTATAATATAGTCTTAATCATAAAAAATGGCTTATTCAATTGTAAGGTTGATAATATGATAAGGAACCAAACTGAATATAGAAACCAAGGAAATCTTAAGAAAAAGGCAATGAGAGGCAAAGAGAGTATATGAGAATAATTTAGTGACTAATATAAAAGCCAACTAAAATGCTTATGAATATAAAAATTAAAAAAAGGTAGTCAATGGGTGGAGCTGATTAGGGATCAAAATGCAGATATTCTTGTCAAGGCAAAGGACATGAATACTTCCACATGAAGCTTTCACCAGGAGAAAAAATATTGCCAATGGACTAGCAAAGGAGAAAGTAGAATCAGATATGATAAAAATAAAGAGATCATTAACTTTGTTGAAGATACAGGGACAAAGATACATGAGAATGAACTTACAAAAATGTTTGAAGGTTGCAGGACGTGTTAAAAAAAAAGCGTTATATATCATCAATAAAGATATAGGAATACAAAAGCAGGAAAGCTTCATAAGCCTTTGTAAGTCACTAGTTAGGGCCCAGTTGGAGTACTGTTCCCAATTCTGGACACCATACTTCAGGAAGGACTTTAAAACAAAAGCTCCTTTGATGGTGAGTGAATGACCATTGTGATTTTGAAAAGCTAAATTTTTGACAGAGTTCTTTGATTAGGCAGACAGTTTATGTGACAGGTACAAGTGCAATGGAGGCTGGAGATAGCATCATCCATGCTGAAATAGCTCTTCATGATGACAAACATGGTTGCAACGTTTGATCAGCACTCCAGATTAGGGCTTAAGTGAATTCATATTGTTCATAACATGAAACGGAAGGCGGTATTTGCCATTGTGTTTGCGTTAGGTTGTGATGTCTCTGTTAACACAAGCCACGGAAGATCATCCAACAAGAACAGCAAATGGGAAGGATACCAGAGGATACATTGTACTTGAGTAATGAGTCAACATTTCCAGGAGAGGACAGTTTGCATGTGGGTTACAGTGAGGGAGGGGAATTGGCAAAAAATGCAAGGGGGAGAAAAAGAAAGCATCAAGAACAAAAAGAGAGACAGAGCAACTCACAACACTTCTGTCCTAGTCGTACTGCTTATGCATGCCCACAGCTCTGTCTTCAGCATTCATATTCTCGTTTAAAATCAATCCCATTTCCCTCCACTGTTACTGCTCTGATCTAACCCCATCTATGGCTGAGCATTGATTCATCTCCACAGCGTTAAGATGAAAGGCCACTAAGCATACATGAATGGGGAGCTAGTCAATACACAAATACAATTTTTTTTTTTAAAAACCTGAAAAGAATTGTGCTTTTCCAAAAATAAAAATGGCAAGGATGACTTTTTTTCTTCACACCAAAACACTGAGGCTCTGTGACAAAGCCCTTTGAGATTGCATTTTTTCCAGCTTCCTAGAACCAGTATCAAGGATTACATACCTACAGCCATTGAGGAAATGGGAACTTGGTTTTAACACTGCTACCTAGAATTTATAAAATCTGCTTACCAAAAATCTTTAGCATTGAGTGATTGTTAAATAATTCGGAAACAAAAGATGGGATGACAGCACAAAGGCGATCACACAGCACTCTGCAACAAGTCCTTTCAAATGTATCTAACCAAAGGCTTCACTTTGCATGCAATTTATGCCATTCCAAGAATTAATTACATCATAGCACAACAAAGAAAATCAGTGGAAACAGTCTTTCTAGAGAGAGACTGCTTCCCAATGGTAAACAACATGAAATTCTACTTAAAAATGCTTTTCATGATGATTTTTTTTTTGGAATTAATGTCAAATATAATATCTGCACATTCTTGCCCCAACTCATCCTCACCTCCGTTACCTTGCCATAATCATTAGATAGAGGTCTCAGCACTTAACTGTTCTACAAGATGCAAATCAAAGAATGCAATCAAAAGTTTACGTTGCCAAGCTGATAATCCTGTTGTTGCCAAATCCTCCCACAAGTCTCTCAATACGTGACACAGACACAGTACATGACATTATTATGCTTTCATAAAGGTCAACTAGCTCACTCAGCGCTGTGCATTTCAATCACATCTAAGAAGCATTAACAAGCTAAGCTATCTGTTCAGGGAAGCTTCAATAAAGAACAAAAGGTTGCAAAGGATTTCATGCTGGAACAAAAAGTGCTGCAGAATGAAATTGAAAGTCAAGAAGAAGCCAATATTTGGGTCCATGACTGATCAAAAATGGTGTTTCACTTTCCACAGATCACCCAGCTGTGAAATGTTTGTCACAATACGGTAAAAATGTGATCTATAATAATGGTATAGAAGCTAATCGACTCCAAATGAATGGATTACATAAAGTGCCCTAATGGATGTAGCAGCACACGTTTCTTTCACAGCATTTCCTTATTGTGAGCATATTTTATGGCATGAGGAGTTTATGAAGTAAAAGGGGTCTCCAGCTCACCATCTTCCTATCCACCTGCCCCCAACTCACTCATGGTTGAATGCCAAAATTGGCAACCTGTCCACTATGTGTCAATAAAAATGAAGTGTTAATTCAGCTTCTTAAAACTCAGTTAACCCCAACATCACTCCATTATATGATTAGTGTGAGCAAGACGGCAGGAGAGGCAATACCATTTTATTTAAATCAATTTTTTTTTTTAGAAAAAGTGCTGGAAGAAAGGAAGAATGCTCTTTACACATTGAGGGAAACCCTCCACTTCTCTGCACACTCCCCCCACCCCCCCAACCCCAGAAGAATGGATCATCCTTCATTCTCTTGCACAAATATCAGAACCTAATCTGCAACTCCTGCCAACCACCCTCTAGTTCGCACCCTCCCCAAGAGCAGCCCCAACCCCAACATTCAATTCCAGATTTTATGAATTGAATCAAACTCCACCAGGTGTCATCTTGCGATTTGCAATTTGGCCAGTACAAGGCTGGCCTCTGGATTATGAGGCTAGTGACATCACCACAATGCAATCATCTCCCTGAACCATAAACTACTGCCTAATTCAAGGCAGAGATAGTAAGAACTGCCAATGCTGGAGTCAGAGGTAACCAAGCGTGGAGCTGGACGAACACAGCAAGTCAGGCAGCATCAGAGGAGCAGGAAAGCTGATGTTTCGGGCCAGGACCCTTCTTCAGAAATGGGTCCTGACCCAAAACGTCAGCTTTCCTGCTCCTCTAAGGCTGCCTGACCTGCTGTGTTCCTCCAGCTCCACACTGTGTTATCTCTGCCTAATTCAAGGCAGCTTTTAAAAAAATGTACTTCCCATTAGAAAGGAGTGAATTTATTTCCTCATATCAGGCACACTCTGCAATGAATTAGAATGTTCCAACGCCAAAATCACAGACCCTCTAATCTGACCTGAACAACACCATGGAGATGGTCGACCCTATACCCATTCTTGCTGTCATTTGAACTAATCTGAAGTTTCCTCCTTCATTATCCTACCCAGGAGATCACTTCTTTGTGAAGGACATCCTCCCATTATCCTACATTCACCAGTATCAAACTACGCCCCGGAAATAGTTTTTGACAGTTTCAGTCCAAGGAATCAGTGTTTAAAAATCCTACCATATCTGAATTAATGTTTCACTTCCATTTTGCTAACAATGAATGTATAGACAGAAAATTTGGAAATATTCAGCATGAGCCAGCATCTCGAAAGAAACAAATAATCTACAGTTTCAAGCCTGAAGCTCTTCCTCAAGGCTAGGAAATAGTAGATGTTAAAAAGAACACACAGAGAAAATAAAAAGGGAACAAACAAATGTAAACAAAGGAGCATTTCCTACATTTCTGTAGTGATTTACATGGCCACCCAAAAATGCTGTGGAAGACAACTGTGTTGCATAAATCAACAGCAACTGCTCGTTTAAAAATGGGAACGTTGTACACTGAAAATTCACAGGACAAATGACATTGACTAGTGCAAAATCAGGAAGAAGAAGAAGAACTGGAGATTTAAAGCCGACAGACCAATTATGAAGTTCTCAATAAGAAGAGCATGCTAGAGATTAATATTGCCAAATACTATCTTGGCTTTTCAATTTCAAAACGGTAAAAACTATCACATTACTGTGCAGCAGAAGAAATTATCTAAATAGGTAATTAACTCCAACAGATTCTTCATTCCTCGTGTTCTGTTATATGATATTGGCAGTATGTCAAATTCTTTCAAGCTTCTCATTCCCACTTAATTCTCAACATTTTGCTTTAGCTTGTTAAAAGCTTGGGCCTATATTTAGTATTATTACAATCTCAAGACAATGAGATTTAAAGCTTGAGACAACAGTCATTGCAAAATTGCTTATTTCAAGTAAAGACAATCATTAATCCTAAAGTCACTTAACCAGGAAAAAGATGAATTACTAATACCGATGTAATTCCTGGATCATAGAAAGTCAAGTGCATTAATGGAAAATACCATGAATTCATGGAGAGAAAAAAAGTTCCAAAGTTTTCATCAGAAACAAAACCAGAACTTGCTGGAAAAGCTTGGCAGGTTTGGCAGCATCTGTGAAGGGAAATCAAAGTTAACGGTTCAGGTCCAGTGACCCTTCTGCTTTTGTTTTTGATTCATACAGCATCTGCAGTGCTTTCAGTTTCCAAAGTTTTTATCCTTGATATATCTATTCTCACTTTCATTCAACTGCCCTTTATGTACAAAAATCATTCAACAAATTGAATGAATTATCAATGATATTGTTAAGAAAAGGACTGCTGTTTTGTCTCTGCATTGAGAGTATTACAATAAATAATTAAAATCTAACATTGATTAATTATTGGGAACACCACATACTGAAGATATCATGTGTTTTATTTTCCACCTTGAACTCATCAGCTATTTTGTTTATTTATGGCAAACACGAAGAACTCTTGCATCAATGAACTTCCCATTTTCTACAGACAGCTGACAAAAAAGGGACAATTTTAGCATTCAAACTTAACAGTTATCACATATCTTCCTAATAACCAACAGGGAACAACAGAGACTATTCCTGAGAGAAGGCTATTGAAAATATAAACTTTTCCCTTAGGTGGGTTACTCACGGGATCTATTGAAATCTAAATGTAAAGCTTTACTCACCCAGCTTGCAAGGAGTATCCTCAGGCAGATCAACATCCAACATGAGATCATCTTCATCCAGATCACCTGATTCCAGGTTATTCAAAATATCCTGTAGGGAAATCAGCAAAGGAACAACTTCAGAAATATGCACAAGAGGTCAGCTTTCCCCTTAATAAAGCAGAGGTATTCAGTTTTCTTTCCTAAACAAGTTCAAAATGTCATCTCAATTATTCAAACTTGTGTTCACAAAATATTCCACAGTCGTAATGTAACTAGCAGATTCCATATTGAAAATTTAAAAACAACCTACTCTTAACTGCACTTTATTTTAATCGCTTTCCAGCGAATTTCCTTCCTTATTATGTCATTCATGGTTCAAACCATGGTATTCCAATTTCATAAATTAACGTAGCTGGGGAGGAAAGAGGCAGGGAGCAAGTCAACAAAAACAAAGTACAAATAACGAGCATGAACTTACCCCATCACTGATGAAAGAATAAACACAAATGCCAAGCAGTAGCATAAAAAAAGTTAATTCTTTTCTTTTTCAAACAAGGGAAACTTTACTGGTGAATAAAAACTGAGTTCTGAGGACTTTTGGCCCATAGCACACAGGGCAAAAGGGTTTGAACAATGTATTGCTGCCAATAAAGACACAATCATTTGCCCCTCCTCATTTTCCCACATGCATTGGCAGCTGAGTTGACTTTAAAATGTTTGGCATTGCTTCCTTCACTGATGACTATCTTTCACAACAAAGCAACAAGTAATTTTCTGAGTCCTCACCTTGTTGTTGCCCTTACTTTGCCTCAGGGCTGTCTCAGGGACATCAAACAAATTGGGAGAGATATATTTTCAAGCATTTATGAAAATATCCCACATAGACCCAAGGATAGGCAACAATGGGTGATTGAGCTTAATTTCAAAATAAATATTTCTTAGCTAAACTAAAGCATTCATTCCAACAAAAGGAAGAACTGACCTCAGTATCTAGCACTAGAGAGACTGGAAAATCAATCCATTGTGATACAAAAATAAACCTTTGACTGGATTTGAAAGAAGATCTAATGTGCCAGTGAATTAAAAGGGTAAATAGTGTTAATCAGCGAGAAAATAAATAACAGAAATTGTAACTGCTGAAATTAAATCTCATGGCATACTCACTGCTCATGAAATATACCTTTTGGAGGGAAACACTTCGCCACAGAAAATTTCCTAAGCTATGAAACGGAACCAACAAGTTCTTGACTACCATTGAATCAAATGTAGGAATGTTAATATAGAATTCACACATTGTTTTCCCATAAGTGATTATCAGTGAGGTATATAGGGAGAAACAACAGCAAATGCTAGAAACAGGATTTATGAGAATATCAGAGGAGGACATTTCTCTACATCAAAAAAGACTGATAAACACTTTGCATTTCACATTACCCTGTTTTCCACTTTGCGGATATTGAGGGACCTAAAAGCATTTTCAGCATTATTGGTAATGGGATAGGTTTGTTACTTAATGTTCTGTACAGAGCTTTAAGCAACACTCATACAGAAATTGAGATGCGTTGAACAATCTATCAGGATAATAAATCGCGTGATTTCAGGCAATGACTTGCTTCAGTGCCACTCTTATAACTAACCATTAGACTTGACTTAAAAAAAACTTTTACTCGGTGATACAGTTAAAACTGGCAAGGTCAGCGTTTATGTGCCATTCTTAATTGCCCTTCAGAGATGTGATGAGCCACCCCTTGAACAGAGCTGAGTAACCTTGCTCAGTCATTTAAGGCAGCTGTTAAGAATCAACTACATTGCTGTGGGACTGGGGTCACTTATCGTCCTAATGAGCAAGAACAACAGATTTCTTTTCCTAAGAAACCAGACAGGTTTGACAATAATCTGGTCATTTGATGGTCACACTTAATGACATTAGTTTTTTTTTAATTCCAGATTAATTAAATTGACTTTTAATTCCCCAGATGTCATGATACATAAAACTTGAGTCGCCTGGATTACTGGACCAGTGACCGCTAGTGAACTTGCTTTGTGGCCACTATACTACCACAGACATGAAAGTGTGTCGCATAATAGAATGTGTCAACTGTTGGTTTAGCACTCGTCCAGGACTTAGTTAACTAACAACTCACATTTACAGAAATTGTTGGACAAACTCAGCAGGTCTGGCTGCATCTGTGGAGAGAAAGCAGAGTTAATATTTCAGGTCCAGTGACCCTTCATTAGAACTGTAGGTGGTCAAGAGACAGGGTGTTAAAAAGTCTTCTAGTAGAAGAACCATATGGAGATGCAGAGTAATTTAGAAAGGGAATTCCAGAATAAAGAACCAACACAGTTTAAGACATGGTTGACGATGGTAGGTCCAAGGGAATGTGCATCACACAAAAGAAATAAGGAACTGTATTTTTATTATGTCTTTCATGATTAAGGGGATATCTAAAAGAACTTTGCAGGCAATGAAGATTTTTGAAATGAAATTCCTATTTTACTTTAGCAAATGCAGCAGTTGATGCGCACACAGCAAAATCCAATAGAACAATTTTAGAATAAAGATATGACCTTATTTCAAGCAATATTGGGTGATGGATCAACCTTGGATGGAAGCAACCTTGATGGACTGGAGACATCTCAGAAGGTTGAGGTAGAAAAGATTACTAAAATCAAGAGAGTAATCATAAAGCAATCAAAATGGACAGAAACAGGTGATAATGAAGGTCAGTAGACACAATTATGAGGGGGGGTGAAATTTGGTACAGAATATGATACAGGCAGCAAAATTTTAGACAACCTGAAAGTAATGAAGGGTGGTGGATAGGAAGCCAATAAGGGAAGCATTAGAATAGACAAATCAAAAGGTAGCAATGACATAGAACTAAGGGCTTCAGCAAGTATGTAAACTCACAAAAGTAAAATCAGACAGTCTTTATAATGAGGATTTAGAAGCACAAGTTGGGGACAAATGTTACAAACTTATAAATTAGTCTGACTTTTCAGTGAAACACATCATAATGGTGATTTGCTCCAAATATCATTATTTAGAGAAGAAAGTCAACTATCAGCTTGTTTCAATGGCTTAAGAGAATATTGAAGACTGCTTCTCTCTATTCAAGCAACAGTGCCTTGGCCAAAGTTCCTGATAGATCAACACCATTAAAAAGAGATTAATTGGTTGTCCATCTCAGTGCTGTTTATAGAATTGTCCTCTGTGCATATTAGCCACCACTTCTTTTGACATAATGGCCAAATCAATTTCAAGTAATGGTTTGTGTATCAATTGCTTTCACACATTTGAGAAGTGATAAAGCACTGCTGAAATGCACATTTTTTTTCTTCCCTAAATGTAGCCAAACAATTTTTTTCAAACAGAAGCAGCCACTAGGAACTGGCAGAGAAGTACAGGAGCAGTAACTGGCATGGACAGGATTAATCACAAACAGCATGTGTCACATGCTAAATCCCAACTGTAGGTCCCTCCATTTGCTAGCAAATACTAGTCATGAAACAAACACTTGTATCTCTTACAACACAGTTAACTTCCATTAATCCTCTTAAACTCCTTAACATTTCTTTTATCACCTTCATGTGAGAACCAGACCAAATACAATGAATAAGTTGAGAAGGAAAGTAAAGACAAAAATAGGCTGAAGACAGAATCTGTAAGCTGAACTGTTATTAACACAAGAGAGAATCCAAAGTACATCTGCTGTCAGGCCATGCAAATAAAAGTAATAAGAGCAGAGAGGGGCCCATTAGAGACAAACAGTGATATTCAAAAAGGGACAGGGAAAAGGCTTGAAAACTTAACAACCACTTTATATTGGTATCGTTGAAGGAAGAGGATGCCAACAAAATATCAAAGGAGCAGAGATAGCAAAGATAATGGACAGGGTGAAAAATGTTAAACATGGATAAGTCACCTGATCTGATAACTTGAATCTCAGATTGTTACTCCAAGAGTGGATGTAACACAAAGACTTGAGCGTGGAAAATAAAGTGTTCAAGGACTACAGGTTGATTAGTTTTAACATCAGTGGTGGGTGAGGTTTTAGAAACAATAATCAGGGAACCCAACAACAGGAATTTGAAAAGGTTTAAGGAGTACAGGACAGAGTTGTAAAAAGCCAATCATGCTTGACTAACATAATTGATGTTTTTCTGATGAAGCGACAGAGAAAGTTAATAAAAGGAAGGTAATAGATACGATAGGTGAAAATTTTTCTCTCTCACATCACTTCTTTTGCAAATCAGCTTAAAACTGGGTCATCTCATTCTTGATCCATTTATGAAGATCCTATTGACAAAGTTTGACATAAAAAGCTGGTGAAAAACTCTGAGGCTCATGAAAATACAGAAAATTGGAAGAGTATGCCATTTTGCCATACAGCCTGCTCAACCATTCAACCTGACTAAGACTGATCCTCTCCCTCAATGCCACAGTCCCATTCTTTCTCCTAATTTCCTGAACACCTTTAGCCTCTAGAAGCCTATTTCTTTTTTAGGTATATTGCATGACTTTGCCTCAAGAACAGTCTATGGTAGAGAATTCCACAAATTCACCACCTTCTGAATGAAGGAATTTATCCTCATCAGAGCCTGAAATGGCCTACTGCAAATCCTGAGAACTTGATCCCTTGCTCTGGAACCCCTGCTCCAGTCTATCCAGCCCTGTCAGAATTTTATACATTCCAATGAGATCCCGGTCAGAATCTTACGTGTTTCAATAAGTTCCCTCTCATCCTTCCAAACTTCATTGAATACAGGTCCAGTCAACACAATCTCTCCTCACAACAAATCTGCCATGCCAGGAATCAGACTGGTGAATTTTTGCAAACCATTTGCGCCCCTAACTGCTTGCTGTGCTTGCATATTTGCTTGCTGTGACAAGAGTACAAGGACACTTGCTCCTCAAAGATCGGATCCAAATTACTCATTGTATTTCCTTCTTTTGCAAATCACTTTTTAAAACTGTGCCCTCTCATTCTTTATCACCTTTTCTACTGTTTTGAGCCCTCTCGTGATGTTGAAAATTTCTCTCAGATCCTCTCTTAACCTTCTTCTCTCGTAAGAGAACAGTCCCAACCTCTACAATCTATCCCAATAACAGAGGTTCTTCATTCCTGAAACCATTTTTATAAACCCCTTCTGCACGGTGTTCAATGGATTCACATTCTTCCTATTTTAGGACACCTAGAACTTCAGTTGAGGTCTTATGCGAGGTATTACATTTTGGTACAACTAATAGGGGCAGGACTTATACAATTAAAGGCAGGGCCTTGGGCAGTGTTGTAGAACGGAGGAACCTAGGCGTGCAGGTGCAGAATTCTTTGAAGTTTGCGTCACATATAGACAGGATGTTTAAAAAGGCACTTAGCATGCTTGCCTTCATTGCTCAGTTCTTGGAATGTAGGTGTTGGGAAGTCATGTTGAGGTCATACAAGACATTGGTGAGGCCTCTTCTAGAGTACAGTGTCTAGTTCTGCTCTCCCTGTTATAGGAAGGATATTATTAAGCTGGAGAAGGTTCAAAAGAGATTTACCAGGTTGTTACCAGGTATGGAAGGTTTGAGTCATAAAGAATGGCTGGATAGGCTGGGATTTCTTTTACTGGAGCATAGGAGGTTGAGAAGTGACCTTAAAGAGGTTAATAAAATCATGGGGGGCATCGATAGGTTTAATGGTAGGTGTTTTTTCCCTAGGATAGGGGATTTCAAGGCTAAGGGGCATATTTTTAAGGTAAGAGGAAAGAGATTTTAAAAAGACATGAAGGACAAATTTTCCACAAGGTGTGGTTCGTGTCTGGGATGAAATTCCTGAAGTGGTGGTGGATGCGGGCACAGTTACAATGTTTAAAAGACACTTAGGTAAGTACATGAATAGGAAAGGTTTGGAGGGATATGGACCAGGAGCAGGCAGGTGGGACTAGCTCAGTTTGGGATTATGTTCGGTATAGACCGGTTAGACCGAAGGGTCTGTTTCCGTGTTGTATGACCTTATAAGTCTATAGCAAGTGTCTCACACAAGTTTAACATCACCCCCTTGTTTGTGTGCTCTAAGCACTTATTAACACAGCCCACAATACTGTGTGCGTTATTATTCCTCTCTCCATCAATCCTGCACCTTCAATGCTTTGCATCTGTACGCCCAGGTAAAAATATTCAAACTTGCAACACCAGATATTGTGCAAAATCAGTATTGATCAGGAAACTGACTTCACTAAGACTCACAATACTCTGGCCTATCTTTCGGATACATCAAGTGCAAGACTTAAACTAGTTAAAATAATAAAAGTCAAATACACAAGTAACTAAAACAGTAAACTCTACTCGTTTTGGGACAAGTCAACTCCAAGAGAGCTGCTGGCCAGAAAGGTTGCTCATTTTCCCCTTTAAAAAGATTCAATAATTCAGCACAAAACACTCAAAACTACAAACAGCACAGTTAAAGATAACATTAATGAAAAAAGAGTGAAAAATACTAGTCCCAAAAACTCAGCACTGTCATTGTTACAAGTATGGAAAATTACAGCCTTGTTTTATTTTTGGCTGCCGACTGTGAACTGTGCTCTTTATCAGAGTGATGGATGTTAAATGGAACATAAAATAATTGTCACTTCAGCATCCAGAATTAGAATCACAGCAGAGATGAGGATAGTCACAAGTTTGAGGTTGACAGAGTGGATGATGAAATGGACAAAAGGATGGCAGTTGAAGTTCAGTGTGCACAAGTTTAGAGTGATGCAGTTTTGGAGGAGTAATATGGTCATGCTGTATTGATTGGATTTTGAAAAGTGTGGTTGAATCTGTGTCCTTATAACCAAATCCTTAAAAGGTGGCAGGGCTGATTGACAAGATGGTTCTAAAAAAAAAAAGTGTGGGGGTTAATGTGGCTTCTAGAGGAATAGAATATAAAAAGACCAGAGGTCAGACGCAAGTTTAATGTAGTCACTGGTTAGACCTCAGTTAGACAAGTATGAATAATTCTCAATACCACACTTCAGGAAAATTGAAAAATCATGGAATGTAAAAAGATAAGGTTTCCCAGGATAAGAACATAAGAACTAGGAGCAGGAGTAGGCCATCCGGCCCCTCGAGCCTGCTCCGCCATTTAATAAGACCATGGCTGATCTTTTTGAGACTCAGCTCCACTTACCCGCCCACTCACCATAACCCTTAATTCCTTTACTGTTCAAAAATTTATCTAGCCTTGCCTTAAAAACATTCAGCGAGGTAGCTTCAACCGCTTCACTGGGCAGGGAATTCCACAGATTCACAACCCTTTGGGTGAAGAAGTTCCTCCTGACCTCAGTCCTAAATCTGCTTCCCTTTATTTTGAGGCCATGTCCCCTAGTCCTAGTTTCACCTGCTAGTGGAAACAACCTCCCTGCCTCCACCTTATCTATTCCCTTCATTATCTTACATGTTTCTAGAAGATCTCCCCTCATTCTTCTGAATTCCAATGAGTATAATCCTAATTTACTCAGTCTCTCCTCATAATCTAACTCTCTCAACTCTGGAATCAACCGAGTGAATCTCCTCTGCACCCCCTCCAGTGCTAGTATATCCCTTCTCAAGTAAGGAGACCAAAATTGCACACAGTATTCCAGGTGTGGCCTCACCAGGACCCTATACAGCTGCAGCATAGCCTCCCTGTTTTTAAACTCCATCCCTCTAGCAATGACAGACAAAATTCCATTTGCCTTTTTAATTACCTGCTGCACCTGCGACCTACTTTTAGCGATTCATGCACAAGGACACCCAAGTCCCTCTGCACAGTAGCATGCTGCAATTTTTTTACCATTTAAAACCTAGTCCATTTTGCTGTAATTCCTACCAAAATGGACGACACCAGGGATGAAAGATTTCAATTATGAGGAAAGAATGGAAAAGGTTATAACTGTTTTCCCAAAATAGGGAACAAATGAACACAGAAAAAGGAGTAGTCATCCCTGTGGTCCATCAAGCCTGTATCTACATTTAATATGCTCATGGCTAAATTCGGGCCTCAGTTTCACCTTGCTGTCCTTTTCCCATATCCCTTGATTGTACAAGACATCAAAATCTGCCTATCTCAGCCTTAAGTCGAATCAGTTATGATACACTCACACCCCTCTGGGGTAGGGGGTTCCAGATATTCATTATACTTAGAGTGAAATAATTTCTCCTAATCGAAGATTCCAAGATGATAACAATTTCTGAAAGCACAGATGGAGAAGTGTTATTTCCTCTGGCAAGTGTTCAAGAAGTAGAGATACCAATTCCAAATCCAATTGTCAGAAGTTCTTGAGGGTTGATGAGGAGACACTTATTAACTGAGTTGTTGCAATCTGGAACACTCAATCTGAAAAGGTAGTGGAAACTGATTCCATTACTTTAAAACAGATTTGGACAGGTATTTACAAATGAAGAACTTGCAGTGTAGCAGACAAAAGAACTAGAATGTGGGCTAATTATAACAGCTCTTTAAAGGGCCAGAAGAAAGATAACAGGTCAGATGTCGTCCTTCTACATTATAAGTTCTGAAGACTCTATGATTGAGGTGGTGCAATGTACCAACTGATAATTACCTACATTTTATTTCAAAATTCTTTTGTCTGTACATGACCTAACTATAAAATCTTATCTCCTGTTGCTGTGTTTTTGTTGTAACATAGGGTCAATTGTCGTGATTATACTTTACAAAAATCATATTTATAGTAGTAATGAACCAGGTAAAAGTGCCACATTGCAATTTTACCCTCCCATCAATAGCAGCACTACAGCATTCTGTTGAAGGAACGGTTTATTAACAAGATGACATGTTAATCTAAAGAAGTTTTGTTTTCAACATTGGACACAGGAATGTCTCATGAAAATAGAGAAGCACATGCATACGGAGAACACATTTTGAGAGCTATGAATAAACCTTCAGTTTCAATGCACTCTAATGGTACTTTAGTCCTCCCCCAATCCATTTATGTGAATGTAGTCGTGTTTCTCTTCCTCCTTTCCCAAATCCATTTGTGTACACCTGTAAATTGTATTGACAGCAGTTTTAGTACCACATCATAAATGAATACAACCTGCCATTAGCTTCAAAAACTCTGATGGCATCTGCCGCAGAAAATAAAAGCGAGCAGTCAATTCTTTTGAGTTATGGTGCAGCCACACTGCGAGTTTAGTGTAAGCAAACAGTACATGCAGACAATTTACTCAGTTTTCATGCTGAAGCTGTGCTGACAAAACAGAGAAAATGGCTGCATAAGATGACCCTTTTTTGCATCTGGTATACATTCAGGTATCTGGTTTAACAAGAATACCCACAATTTACAGAATTTTTATCATCAATGCTCCTTTTTTTTAAATATATGTCATGCATTAAGTAGGATGCTTGCAAAGTTTTGTGCACATTATCTTTTGTATTATTCTCTTGTATTAATCTAGTTTTTTACGGACCTTAAATCCATTGCCATGGTCATTTCCAGTATACACCAAAATTATGTTCACAGAGACAGTTCAACTCAGCAACAGTGAAGGAACAATACAGTTCCAAGTTAGGATGACATGTGGCTTGAAGGGGAGCTTGCAAGTGGTGATGTTCCCGTGTCTCTGCTGTCTTGTCCTTCTACATGAGAGTTGATGCCCCTGACTTATGCCTTATAAATATGGACAGTCTTTGAGAGGGTCAGGATTCCTAGCCTTTGACCTGCTTTCACAGATACAATATTTACATGACTGATACAATTCAGTTTCTGGCTACTTTAGCATCCAAGGAGTTGTGAATGATGCTGAAAATTGGTCAGTCATCAGCAGACATCCCCTCTGAAGTGAAGATTACAGATGGAGCAACTAAAGTGGGCTAGACTGAGGACACTAGATTGAGGAGCTCCTGCACTGATGTTCTGAGACGGAGGGGATTGTCACCAACAATCACAACCATTTGAGTATTGCTGAAAAATTTCAAATATTTGTAATAATATCTTTTTTCAGCAATACTCGAGTTCTTCTACTACTAAAATGATTATTTGAACCACAGGTAATGACACCAACCAGTGGAGAGTTTTTCCCCTAATTTCTACTGACTTCAGTTCTGTTAGGACACCTTCATGTCACGTCTGTCAAATCATATCTTGACATCTAAAGGAGTTACTCTCACCTTCCTGCTAAAGTTCAATTTCTTTATCCATTTTTGGAACAAAGTTGTAACGAGCTCAAAAGCTGAATGACCCTAAGCATCAGTGAGCAGGTCTGAACAAGTGTAACGTGATAGCACTGTTGAGAACACCTTTGATCACGAGGTTGACAATCAAGAGTAGACTAACAGGGAGGTAAGTGGTTAGGTTGGATATGTCCTACTTTTGGGGACACGGCATACCTGAGTAATTTTACACATTTCCAGGTAGATGGTAACTCTAATGGAAGAGATTAGCTAAGACACTTCCAATTACTAAGCACAAATACTATTGCCAGAAAATTGTCAGTGCCCATAGACTTGAAAGTATCCAACATCTTCAGCTATTCCTTGATATCATGTGGACTGAAGTGAATTAGATGAAGATCTGAATCTACGATAGCAGGGAACACAGAAAAAGGCTGAGATGGATTGGCCACACAGCAATTCTAGTTGGAAGTGGATGAAAATACATTCACTTTGTCTTTTGTACTGTCGTGCGTTGTTGCATACCTTTGTTAGGAAGGTACACAGGAAAGCCACATACACTGACCAAGTACTGAATTTCGACAGTAACCACTCTAACACACACAATCGAAGTTTGTAAGTGAGAACATTATTTAAATGGACAACACCACACTGCAGCAGCACAGAAATACACCAGGAAGAAGAGTACCTCTTCCAGGTATTCCAAGACAATGGATACCTGAAAAACTGGGTCAGAAGATGCCTATTACACGAACGATACCAGGAAGATACTACATGCCCCGACACACTCATCACACTACCTTACCTCAAGAACACATCTGAACTGACCACAAGACACCTACGACCACTGGGTATCACAGCAGCACACAAACCCACATCAACCCTTCGCCAACTGCTCACTATGGACAGGACCAATATCGTATACAAGATTCCCTGCAGAGACTGTGACAAACACTACATTGGGCAAACATGGATGAAATTAACCACAAGGGTACTCGAGCATCAACAAAAGACGTGACCAATACTCACTCATCTCTATCCACATGGATAAGGAGAACCACCAATTTGATTGGGACAACAACAGGATCCTGGGACAAGCAAAGCAGAGACAAGCACAGGAATTCCTAGAAGACTAGAAGTCCAAGAAGGAAGCCATCAATAAACACAGAGCTTGACCCCGTATAGACTCCATTGCGAAGGAAAACCAGAAGTGAGGTAATCCAGCCCGACGGACACCAGAGTTTGAATAACAGGCGGGAACACACAATGGCGCTTGACCGGAGGCTGCACGGATGATGTTACCCAGCAGGGTAATGAAACGTCTGCAGAACAACGAACCAGCTCAGCTAGCCAACCAACCTCAACTCTTGTATTGTGGATTTCTGATGAAGGGTTTAGGCCCGAAACGTCAAGTTTTCCTGCTCCTATGATGCTGCTTGACCTGCTGTGTTCATCCAGCCCCATGCTTATTATCTCAACTCTTGTATTCGCTAGGTTGACAATCCATTTTTAGGTGCACCTGCTGCTGCTCCTGGCATGCCCTCCTGCACTCTCCGAAGAACCGGGATTGATCTCGGCATTATGGTAATAGTAGAGTGGTGATTGTGCCAAGCTATGAAGTTTCAGATTGTGACTGAATACAAATCTGCTGCTGATGGCCACGGAACATTAGAAGTGGGGGGTAATCAGTAGGAGGTCTCCTTACCCATGTTTGGAGACTGGTCCAAATTGGTGTTGAAAACTCCCCAAGAAAATTGTTTCTGAATGAAGACATAAGGGACACGCTGACCAGATTTGGTTGGAAGGGGGTGCCCAGCAGGGAATACAGTGCAGCAGCATTGACAGGTACTTCTGGGGACAATTCGTGAGTCACAGCAGAAATTCATCCCAGCAAGAAGAAACATACTAAGGCTAGGCCACAATCTATTTGGATTTCTGGACTGTCTTTGACAAGGTGCCTCACAGGAGGCTGCTAAATAAGGTAACAACCCACTGCGTTAGGGGCAAGGTACTGGCAAACATCTATGGTGGGGAAATGAAGCACAAACTGGGTGATCACTTTGCAGAACACCAATGTTCTGTCCGCAAGAAAGACTCTGAGTTACTTGTTACTTCATATACCATCATGTTCCCTGGCCAACATTTTGCGTCCCAGGCCTGCTGCAGTGCTCGAGTGAAGATCAACGCAAGCTAGACGAACAACACCTCATTTCCTGCTTGGGAACCCTACAGCCTTCTGACTTAATATCGAGTTCAACAATTTTAGGGCTTGAGTACCTTTCCCCATGTTTTTCTTCATCCTCTCACAACAAACCTCATTATAACATGGGCTACTATCACACACTACTCATTATCATCCATGAAACGTCCCCCTTAGCAGCTATTCATTCCCTATTACCCACTCCTTCGTCTGTCCAACTGTTTTTCTCTCTTTGGGCTCTATTTCCACCTGTTGTTTACTCTACCTCCACCCCCAGCCATCTTCTGTATACAAAACTTCCTTTTCCTAGCTACCATCAGTTCTGAAAAAGGGTCAGTGGACCATAAATATTAACTCTGCTTTCTCTCCACAGATGCTGCAAGAGAGCATTTTTCAGCAATTTCTGTTTTTGTTTGGAGCAGAATAAAAGGATATTTTCAGGATGGCAGCCAGTCTTTAGTAGAGTTCCACAAGAATCAGTGTTGGGACCACAACTATTCACGTTATACATTATCAAACTGGGTGAAGAAACGGACAGCATTGTTGCTAAGTTTATAGATGACACGACGATAGGTGCAGGGACAAATAGCGTTGAGAAAGCCAAAGGAGGCTGCAGAAGGACTTGGGCATTTAGGACAGGGCACAAAAAAATAGCAGATGGAACACAGTGTGGGAACTTGTAAGATTATGCACTGTGGCAGGAAGAATAGGGGCATAGACTATTTTCTAAATGGGAAAAGGCTTTGGAAATCTGAAGTACAAAGGGACTTGGGAGTCTTAGTACAGAATTCTCTTGAGGTTAACTGCAAACTGAAGTTGCATGTTAGGAAGGCAAATGTAATGTTAGCATTTATTTCGAGAGGGCTAGAATATAAGAGGAAGGATGTACTGCTGAGGCTGTACAAAGCTCATGTCTGACCACATTCGGAATATTGAAAACAATTTTGGGTCCATATCTAAGGATGTGACCCTATATAACGGAGATGAGGAGGATTATCAGCAGCCAGAGGGTGGTGAATCTGTGGAACTCATTGCCACGTCATTGAGGCCAAGTCACTGAATGCATTTAAGACATAGATAGGTTCTTGCTTAGTAAGGGGATCAAAGGTTACAGGGAGAAGGCAGGAGAATGAATTTGAGAAACGCATCAGCCATTTTAAAGGGCAGAGTACATTTGATGGGCAGAATGGCCTAATTTTGCACCTCTATCATATGGCCTTGCGTACCAATATGCTGCCACCTCTCATGAATGGTGGTGATGGTGTCTGGAATATAGTCATACTCTCAGAATAAACCATTAAAGTCAATACCAGGCTGTTCTTGACTTGTCTATGGGACAGTTCTCCTAACTAAGACGAGTCTCTAGGTGCTAGTTAGGAAGACTTTGCAGGATCAACAGGAATGAGTTGGTACAGCATTTAGGAATGACAGGAAAGATGGAAAGGGTGGGTCCATTTCTAACAATATCTTTAGGACAATAAAGAGTGATGACTTAAGTTTGCTAAACCAGTTTGGTTGGAAATGAGAAATGAAAAAGGCAAGAAGCCATTTGTGTGGGTGGTATACAGGCCCCCTTTCACAAATAAAGAAATAATGAAACTTACCAGAAACACACAGTGATAGTCATGGAAGATGTTAATCTACATGTCGGCTGGAAAAGTAAGATGGGGAAAGGTAGCTTAGACGCAGAGTTCATGGAACACTTTTTGCGTTAGGTTCCTAGAACAGTATGTTCTGGACAAACCAGAGAACAGGTCCCGCTAGACATGGTAGTGTTTTACAAGATAAACTTAATTAATGATTCCATAGTGACACTGCCCTTAGATACCAACTATAATATGACTGAATTATATATTCAGTTTGCAGGAGAACGGAAGTGCTAGTCCCTCAATTGTTTGTAATTTATATAACTGATTTTGACAAAAGAATGGCAAGTATTGTTAAATTTGCTGAAGACACAAAGATTGAGAGGAAAGTAGGTTGCGAAAGGACATGAGGACACTACAAAAAAAAATCAGTTAAGTGAATAAGCGATGATCCGGCAAATGAAGTATCGTGTGAGAAAATGTGAAATCGTCCATTTTGGCAGAAGAAGAATGAAGAAGCATTTGATCTAAATGGTGAAAGACTGTAAAGTTCTGAGAAGCAAAGAGATTTGGTATCCTAGTACATGACTCACAAAAGGTTAGTACGCAGGTATAGCAAGTAGTTAGGAAAGCCAATAAGATGTTATTCTTTATTGTAGGGGAAATGAATAAAAGGTAGGGACAGTATGCTCCAGTTATACAGAACACTGGTGAGACAACATCTGAAGGACTAAGTACAGTAATAGTCGCTTACTGAGGGAAGGATTTGTGCGCATTTGAAGCAGTTTAGAAGGCTTACCAGGTGAATACCTGGAATGAGCAGGTTGCCTTATAATCAAAGGCTGAACAGACAAGCCTGGCCAGGCAGATGTGAAGAGGATGATTCCTCTTATAAACAGAATAAAGAGCTAGAGGTTGCTGCTTAAATATCAGGGGTTGCCCATTTAAAACCATGATGAGGCAAAAAATTTTCCTCCAAAGAGTCACACATCTTTGGATCTCTCTTCCTGAAGAGGTAGCAGAAGCAGAGTCATTGAATGATTTTAAGGCAGAAGTATAGATTCTTGTTAATAGGGAGTAATAGGTTATCAGAGATAGTCAGGAATAGGGATTTGAAGTTACAATTAGAATAGTCATAATCTTATTGAGTGCTGGGCAGGCTTGAAGGGCCAATTAGTCTGCTCCTGCTCCTTGTTCATATGCTCATAGCTGAAACTGTAAATATCTCAGGTTAAAAAAAAAACTGTGTGGCTACTTATCTTCAACTATCACGAAGCCTTTGCTGAAAGCAGTTTGAAGTAGCTTTACAAGGAGCTCCACTGATGCTGTTGCCAGTTATCCAGCTTCGTATGCATACAAAACCACCTTTAACAGAAATAGACGTTGTCAACTCGTAGGGTATACCAAATTGTTCAAAATTACCATCCTTTACCTTTAAAGCAGGTAAGAGTACAGACGGAGACATTAATTGAAATGGTTCAGGTGGGGGTTTTGTCATTTAATTAAAAGATCGCTGCACAAAAGTAAATTGCTCTGAAGGCAAATTGTTCCCAAGCTCACTTCTCAAGAAAATAACTTCTGTATCTGAGATAGTAGGAACTGCAGATGCTGGAGAATCTGAGATAGCAAGGTGTTGAGCTGGATGAACACAGCAGGCCAAGCAGCGTCAGAGGAGCAGCAAGGCTGACGTTTCGGGCCTAGACCCTTCTTCAGAAAACTTTCGTATCTGCTTCATTTATCTTTGTGGAACAAAACTGTCATCAATACAAACTGTACTATTATAATCAACATAGGGAGCATTTTGCACTCATTATTTTCTTCACACAGTAAACCTCTGGAAAGAAGGTTTGATTATCTAGATTGCTACTAGTGTAACTGAAAATATCAATTCAAATTACCACACTCAAATATTAATCAATTAGAGTTTCTTCAGAATCAGTTCAATAGATCCAAGAAAAATCAAACGTTGTCTCTAAAGTGTCGTGGTCAGAAAAACAATGAAATTTTCAATTCCCAAGTTCTACCAAAATACAACAAATTTTTCTGTCTATCAATTGAGGTATGAAACAAAACCACCCTGTGTATCAGTCTTTGTGAAAATAGAGATTTCTCTTACTGTCCAGGCTAGCACTGCTCCATTCTCCAACATCATTCACAACAGAGTAACTAGTCAGTCATCTCATTGCTATTTGTCAGACCTGGTTTGTGAAGAACAATTGCTATAGTTATGTCAAAATAATTAGTTTCATAGCAATTAATTGAAAGAAATTTGTGTAATGAAAATTATTAGTTATAAATGCAAAAACCTTTTTCTCCGCAAGGAATATTCCTTCGACCACAAAATATTGATATTCCATCCTCCAAAAGGGTGCAAGTTCCGATGGTTAACTTGCAAAAGGTACAGAATTGTAGGGTATTTTATAGACACTCCTTTAAATAGAAGAAACAGTGAGGAAGGGCTTGTCTTATTTCATGACATTCACTATGATTGTTACTGCGTGCTTCCCTGGCAGCCTACGTAGTGATACTTGTTTGCTTGTGAACCCTTCCATCCAGGTGAAAGATTCTCTTCAGGTAGTTTGTCCAAAGCTACAGAGTGAAGTTAGGGAAGGTGCTTCAGAAGAGAGATAAAAGGCTGAAATTCTGGTAGTCCAATACACAATCAGCATTGTTACCAAGCTGCCTTATAAAAAACAATACCTGCTTCCTAGCTAAATAACTGCATTGAAGTCCTGACTAAAATCCATCTGTTATGGACGTGCTTCATTTAGTCAATGTCATACAGCTACACAATTTTACTGATTGCATAGGAACACAGCACTTCAGAACCAATTTTAGGTTAATACAATCCTACCGATGCGGACTTCAGCACAGAGCCTTACAACCTGCATGTTAAAAATATCCTTCTACAAGCTAATTCACATTTACCTTCCTTTGGGAAGCATTCTTACCAATAAGAGAAATAACAAATCAACTACACAAATACTACTTTTTTCCCCAAATGTAATTCGCACAGCGACTGGCACACCCACATTTAGCTGTGGATCCAAGAATGAAAGTGATTTGATTATATAACGAGCTTTAACAGTGAATTTTACAGTCAAGGTCATACCATATTAGCTGCTGTAAAAGCTATGATTCTGCCTGTCTGTTGTTCAGAGGTTTAACTCCCATTGAACATGGAGTGGGAGTCGTAAACGAGAAACTTCAATTATTATTGTAAGACAGACATGAAGGCACATCCACTGTACTGATATCATCAGCTTGCAACATTAAGATGTGAAGTTCTTTGCCCATAGAGATGTAGAATGTGCAATAGATCAAATGGCCATCCCTACTGGTTTTCCAACTCCTTGACACTTTGACATTCCTTTGGAAGAAGAATTGTAGTGGATGATCCACATCATCATTCTCCAGAGGTCCCCAGCATCACAGATGAAGCCGATATTTGATCAAGAAATAGATGAAGCTGTGAAACCTGGCAATATTTGAGAAATAGTACCGAAAACTTCTGCTCCAGAACTGCCATGGTCCTAAACAAGCTGTTCAAAGTACATCTACTGCACTGGCGTCTACCCAACAACGTGGAAAAGTGCCCAATATACCCTGTACATAAAAAGCTGTATAAATTGGATTTATACCCTATCAGTCTACTTTCGATTATCAGCAAAATGATGTAAGGGGTTATCAACAACACTATCAAACAGCACTTGCTTAGCTATAACTTTCTCACTGGCACTCTCAGTTCCATCAGTTGTTAGCCTCATTACAGCCTTAAGTCCAACATGGACAAAACAGCTGAACTCCTCTGGGCTGATGAAAGCCACTGCCTTTGACATCAAGGCTACATTTGAACAAATATGGCATTAAGGAAGCCCTGGCAAAATTTTAGTCAAAGGAAATTGAGGAAATCTCTCCGCAGGTTGGAGGCATAGCTGGCACAAAGGAAGATGGTTCTGGTTGTTAGAGGTCAGTCATCTCAGCTCCAGAACATCTCTGCAGGAGTTTCTCAAGGTAGTGTCCTAGGCCCAAACACCTTCAGCTGCTTCATCAGTGATCATCAATAACCATCCTAAGGTCAGAAGTGGCGATGTTTGCTGATGATTGCACGACGTTCAGTATCACTGGTGACTCTTCAGATACCGAAGCAGTGTCTGCCCAAATGTAGCAAAACATTGAATAATATCCAGGCTCGGGTTGACAAGTGGCAAGTAACATTCGTGCTACACAAAAGCCCAGCAAATGCCACGCAAACACCATCTCCAAGAAGAGAGAATATAACCATTGCCCTCACATTCAATGGGACGATGATGGAATCTCCCACAATCAACATTCTGCAGGTTATCTTTGACCAGAAACTGCACTGGACTAGCCATATAAATACATTGCCTACAAGAGCAGGTCAGAGGCCAGGAATCTTGCAGCAAGTAATTCACCTCCTGATTCCTCAAAGCCTGTCTACCATCTACAGGACAAAGCAGGCCACTTGATTAGCATACCATTAATATTTAATTCATCCAACACCAATGCACAGTAACAGGAGTGTTTACCATCTACAACATGCAAAGCAGAAATTCACTAAGGCACCTCACACGGCCCCTTCCAAATCTACAATCACAAACATCCAGAAGGAAAGGGGCAAGAGATACACTACCACCTGCAAGTTCTTCTTGAAGCCAGATACCACTTTGTTCCTTCAATGCCACTTGGTCAAAATCATGGAATTCATGGATTACAACAGTTCAAGAGGGCAGCTCTTCGTGGCTCTCTAAGAGTAACTAGGAATGGGGCAATAATTTCTGGCCCAACCAGTGCAGGCCAGAACTCATGAATGAATAAATAAATAAAATTATACCTTGTGAGTTGAGATGACATAAATCACAATGCAATGGTCAAATGACCATTCAACATTGTGTTTCAAAATACCGTACATTTAAAAAGAAGCAAGTGAAGGAGATACAACAGTATGAGGTCCTGAAGAGGAATTCAAACTGAATTAGTGCATTGAATTTTAATTCTGAGGGAAGAAATATTAGCACCTAGGAGAATTAGCATCCACTGCATTTATTCCAGACCAAGGAGGGACAAAAAGGCAAATTCAAACAGCATTATCACAGCAAATATGAAATAAAGATAGTAAGAGATAACAGGGAGGAAAGAATTTTATCCTTATTTGAGTGCAGGAACACTTGACAGATAGCAAGGTAGTTGTGCCATTCACCAAAAGGAGCTATAGAGGGCCTTCCAGAAATCAATACAACTTTTTAAATGTGTTTCCACATTTCAGTACATTGCTCAACATGTACTGAATTTCCAGTCTGAAAAGAACAGGAATTCAATTGCCACATTTACCCCTTTTGAAAAACTGTGAAACACAACTCAAGGAAAATATTAGTCCACCCCCTGCCCCAATGTTAAATAATTTCACAATAGATCTTAACTCCTCAAAGAAATTCAAAATAGCTAATTCCTTCATTGGGTTTTATTACATTGGGTCTTGTGAGTTCGCCAAAAATTCTGTTGGTAGTAACAATGCTCTTCTGGTTTGCTACCAATTGGAAAGAGAGGAGGATCAGACTAAGTATTATTTTACAAAGTTCTAATCCCAGACCACCATTAGAGGAATAACAATATTCTCCCTAAGGATTAAATGTAAAGAAAACAACCAATTCCGGAAGTTCATTTATAAACTGAATGAAGAGACTGACTAAACTGTAGGCTTCGGGAATAATGGAGTCAAGTAGATACCAACTTAAAAAAGCTAACTCTGGGGTCAGGTCCAACATTAAATGCCTATTGTTAACTCTTTGCAACTGACAGAACGTTGAGACAAATGATTCAGTTGCTTGCTATTATCATGAAGATTATCTCATTGGTGCAATAACAAGAAGCTCCATATTAGTACAGTGATTAATATCCCTGCCTGACATGCTGGGAATCAGGGTTCAATTGACCAGTTGAGAGTAGTCAATGTAAATATGGAATGTTTATGGCTCTTGTGGCACAGAGTAGTGTTCCTACTTCTGAGCCAGGAAGCCCTGGATTCAAATGACACACTCTGGAGTAGGTGGCACATGTCTGAACAGGCGGATTTTTTTTAGAAGTCTCATTGGCATGGTGGTTCATCGTGAACATCACCAATTCTAATAAGAAACACAACACACTCAAGTATTATCTCATATACTCATAATTCAAGTCTTTCCTTTCATGGTTCATCTGAAACGCTTTCAGGGGCATAAGTCCAAATCCTGAAAGACAGTATCAGTTTTCCCCAGGAAAAACAATGCACAAAGCTTCATTTGAATGAATATAACAGAAATGATGTATCAGCATTTCAGAAACTGAATATACATAATGCAAAATTCATACCAGACATTGCTCAACATGTACTGAATTTCCAGTCTGAAAAGAACAGGAATTCAATTGCCACATTTACCCCTTTTTGAAAAACTGTGAAACACAACTCAAGGAAAATATTAGTCCACCCCCTGCCCCAATGTTAAATAATTTCACAATAGATCTTAACTCCTCAAAGAAATTCAAAATAGCTAATTCCTTCATTTGCAAGATGTATCAAATATTTCTACAAATAGGATTAAAGGGATGTCAGGTTGTTCAGGGGATGCACACTTTTCCGGAACCAGAAACTTCTGGATTCAGGTCTCACTCCAAGCATCTCATTTAGGCTGGCACTCCAGGGTAAAACCAAGTGAATGCTCCATTGTTCAAAGTGCCTTCGTTCAAATGAGGCACTGAACAGGGTCCAGGAGGATACAAAAACAGGTGAGACTTCCTGGTTCCTGGCCAATAGTTATCCCATAAAAACAGAAAAAAAAATTTCATTGCCACGTGTGGGACCTTCCTACACTTACCTATAAAACAGTGACTACACTCAAAAACTAATTTGCTGGTTCTGAAGCACTTCGACAGAACCTGAAGGCAGAAAACACACTGTTGTAAGTACAAGTGCTTTCTTACTGATGCATTAAATACAACGCCACTTAAAGCAAAGTAGTAAACAAGTGCTTGTGAAATACAGTAACCTCACAGCTTGTGTCCATCTTGCAACTTCCTCCCAAAGATTCTTAATTAATTTCAGACATGCATTGCACAGGTAAAGAATGTTTCCATAAACAAAGTTTAATTGCTTTCTCTTAAATTACAGACACTGTGGGACAAGTCACTTCCTTCTGCCCTGTTCTAAAAAAAGTTTCATTTTCATTGATACAAAGTCTGAGAGCTAAAAATGTACACTATTTCATTGATTCAGACAAGATGGCAGTAGGTGGAGGTGATGGTATCAAGCATTTCTGTAGTTTGGAACTTGAAAAGCATGTTGTAAAGTGCTTGCTCTGATTGCGTATACGGTAAAAATTTAATATGATTACCCCATTTGGAAAGTACCAATAACTGCAGGAAAAGTCAAGCAACACACTTTACTTTGGAAAGCTCAAAATCTTTTAATTTTTATACTTCATATCAGTGTGCTCATAGAAAATCCTCCAACCCGGAATAGATGTTGAGGAACTACTGACTGCAGATAGCACGTCTAACAGACATATCGTCGCTACTATCTCAAAAATTAAGAAACTAACTTGTAAAAACAAATATCAAGAGATTCGGTATAAAAAGTGCTGCTAAGAATTCAAAACCTAAACCAACATTGACTGATAATTGGTTTATAAATCTCATTATTGACTTATTTTGCCTCCTACTGGTCAGAGCTCCTAACAATTACTGGATATAAAAATTGTTGACAAACAAAGGAGTTTAAACTCCTATCTGTTCCATCAGTTGTGCATTCTCGCAACAGGTCATTTCTCCCAGCCTAGCATCTCTAGGTGTGCATTCGGTGAATGAGGGGGCATTCCAGTTTGATAGTTCTGTTGTAAACTAACTCCTTAAAATTGTGTATGACTAACCACTAAAGTAAAGTAGACAGCCTGCCCTTTCACATTTCATCTCAGTTTTCGTGGATCGTGCAAGATCACTGAATTTACTCTGTTCATTTCACCACTGGGAATGGCTGGAATGCCGAGCACCAAAGAAAGAACTCTGACTGTGGCAAAAAAAGGGGTCATAGACTGAAGAGAGACAAATACAATGAAACAGAAGTGAGGCAGACTTGAGGGCAGAAAGAAAATAACAAGAATTTGGAGCAGGAGCGAGTCATTCAGTGCCTCAAACCTGCTCCATCGTTCAACAACTTTTGGTTGATCTGATTGTGGTCTCAACTCCACTTTCCTGTCAGTCTCCTATAATCCTCACCGATTCAAAACCTACCTCACTCAGCACTGAATATGGGGAAGAGAATTCCACAGTATAATGACCCTCTGAGAGGAAATAAATTCTTCTTACCTCAGTATCAAATATGGTGCCCCTGGTTTTTAAACTGTATCCACCAGTTCTGGACTCCACAAAAGCAGAAACATTTTCTCAACATCCATTCACATTAAGATCATCTCTTATACTTCTAAACCCCAACAATACAGGGTCAACCTTTCCTCACTGGAAGATAGTAAAGTCTGAATTCAATAAAAGTTATTAATTAATAAGCTAGACCAATGACGATCATGTAACCAGTGTTCATTATTGTAAAAATACATCTGGTTCACTAGTACCCTTAAAGAAAAGAAATTTGCCATCCTTACCTCAGCTAGCCTGTACATGACTCCAGATTCACAGCAATGTGGGCACTCTTAACTGCCCTTTGAAATGGCCTACAGAGCCAATCAGTTTAAGGGCAACCAGAGAGGGTACCAAAGCTGGATTTATGATCAACACCTATAAGATTTAAAGAAAAAGGCTTGCAGACCCAATAATGGCCCTTTTATGTCTACTCTCTGCTTCTTGTTAGCTACATATTCCTGTTTGTGCCAATATTTCACCCCCTCCAAAGATGTTCAGGTTAGGTGGATTCACCGTGCTAAATTGCCCATGGTGTAAAAGGATGTGTAAGTTAGGTGGATTAAGCCATGGGAAATGCAAGGTTACAGGGTAGGGTGGTGGGTCTGGGTGGGATGATCTTCAGAGAGTTGGTGCAGACTTGTTGGGCCAAATGGCCTGTTTCCATACTGTAGGGATTCTATGGTATACCATTAGCTCTTATTTTGTGTAATTACCTTTGATGTGGTTCCTTAATGTCTTTTGATAAATCCAACTGCATCAAGACTGTGTATACAGGTTCCATTTTATCCATGCAGCTTGTTATTTACACAGGGAAACACAATTTCTCTTTCAAAAACCCACACTGAATCTGCCAGATTGCATTATGATTTTCTAAATGTCCTGCTAACCTCATTTTGCCTGGACAAGTTAGATCCTAGACTGGCTAGAAATATGTCTTGAAAGATAACTTTATTTGGTTTTAACAAGTTGGTCTTTCTGTGCCATAATTATATTAGGTATAATAGAATTAAATTGTGAAGAAAAGCTTGAACACTTGGGAACCTTTTCATTGGGGTAGAGAAATTCTCGGTTTTCCAGATTGTCCAAGGTTTTCAAGGGGTAAATTATGTAAGGGTGTTCCACTGTTATATATTTTTCAGTGCCAATCCTCAATTTGTACCAATGCGGGGATGTAATTTGAAGAAATTTTTCACAAATTATTACAAGAATTATGTTGTAAGGTGTATGATAAAGTATGATATACTTCAACATCATTTATGTTTGACTTTAGATTTTTTTTCATTTGAGCTGGTGGCATGCAGGTTTTCTATGTCTGAAGGGGTTTAATGATTAACTTGTAATATTTCTGTAGTCATCTTGATGTCTTACAAAACAGTCTAAGAGTTAATTTTGGAGGCTATTGGGAATTTATTTACATTGGGAGAGTTTATGAGCTAACCAAGTAAACAGTGTAATGCATTAAGCTTTCAGTTAAAGGATTACAGACTTTATTGGGCTCAGGAGAAACACCCTTATTGTGGGGGAAAAAACATTTTTTATTTCGATTTAGGCAGTCCTGCAGACGTGTTGGATGTAACTGGAAGTATAAAGCAACTCCTTTCTGAGAAAGGAGAAGATAGTTTAGAATTATGAAAAAATAGGTTACCTTGGTGTAATGATTTGCATTTAAAAGTTCCAGACCAAAAGTGTATGAAAAGGTTCCCAAGTGTTCAAGCTTTTCTTCACAATTTAATCCTATTATACCTAATATAATTATGGCAAATCTTCACAATACACTTTTTGAAGATCCTAAGGTCTTGTATAAAGGGGTGCCCAGAAGTAGGCACATATATAGCAACAATGCTACGCAATTATCTCATTCTCTTAATTCCAGAATCTATCATTTTGACTGCTTTATTTCTCCCATCTAGGCTAGATTTGATTTGACTTACTCCTGCCTTTCTCTTCTGCTTGATATTCCAGAAATATAAATTTCAAAATCCCATTTATATTTACAATCCTCTCTGCTTGCACTAATACCAATAAATATCTATGTATCTGCATCCTTGCCCTGCACCCGCCCCCACCAACTCTTCTCACTCAAATATGTGTCACACCGTTTCCTAACTAACAAATATTACAGTGAATGTTGACCCATTCTTGTTCTAAGATCACCCTCTGATAATGGGATGATCAGAAATTCAATGAAGACAAGATTCAACAACACTGATAAAACCTTGATTTTTAAAAATAAAATAATTTCTCTCTTTTCTCAACATTAACTATGCTTTCTTCTTGAAAAGTATAATTTTGGAAGCAGCTAAACTGACAAATTTTCTATCAATGCTCCTCTTTTAATCCTTAATAATAACTTCCTTTACAGGAATGTGTGCAATTGTGTCAACAGTAATTCATTTCTTTCCACAAAACCCAAAGAAATTGCAGGTTGTCTCTGCATTATCCACAGTGGAGGACTTTAGTCTCTCAATTTATTTGCATAGATGGACTAATCAATGTTATTTCAGGCAGACGGGTTAAAGTGATTATTAATGAACATGCTGTATAATGCTTTTAATATCTCACAAGGAACATTATGAGATAGAACCTACAGAAATGGCTTCTTACCTTTCACTATCTTCCCTCTCTTTCACCCTGGTGCATTAGAAAATGTTTTATTAATTCTTAATGACAGGCTTGAAGCCAGAAAAGAAGCCTTGATAAGTTTAAGAATAACCAGCAACTCTATTCCAGGCCTCCTGCCAAGATCTCTCGATCCGTATTCTACCATTAATATAAAGAATGCAGTTAGTTTTTGACCTGTAAGTTTCCATCTGCATCAAATTTCAGCTACAGTGGGATGAATTACAATGGTGTAACTGATAGAATCAGAGGACACAATGAACTGCAAACTGTTCAGGCAGGTTAGTGACACAAACAAATGATAGAATTCAACTTCAGGCTTTAATTTCCTGTGTTCAAAATTACTTCACACTAGAACATGAGGGTTGGATGAAATAAGGAGATTGAGAAAGGATTGCGAAAACAAACTTAGAACAGTGCCACCATCTTTTAACATCTGTTTAATATACAGCTGAAGCAGATCATCACCAATGCAACAAGATTCACTGGACAGATTTTTACTTCCCATGTTAGTTTCAACAGTGACTCAGTGAGCTCTATGGCTTGTTTCTACATCAAATTACTATAGTCAAATAATAAATTGGAGCCGCAGAATTTGAGAGAAATTAGGTGTTAGATAGCCATAGAACATTACTAAACTAACTGTATGTTTAAAAATTAACAGGATCATGCTGTTTGGCCACAATGAAAGAAAACGCAATATGCTGCAAAAATATAATTAGTTTGACTTTCTCATTTCTTCTTGGCTGCATTACAGGGTCAGGACGGACTCTGCTGAAGATTGCACGAACACAGAGGGAGAATTAACAATATGAAAAAATGAAAATGCGTCTTTCTTATTTTAAAAGAAGTTATGACAGATAAGGTGCTGAAAAATAAAACATTACAAGAGAAATATATTACACATTCTAGTATGGAATACTTATAGACTACAGCTAGATTCTCAACAATTCTCACCCAAACCCACAAAGGTTAATGAGATCATGTTAAATTGCAGCTATATTACAGCTAGGATTGTGTTTCAGAGGCCACTGACCAATTTAAAGCATAAAAATGGATATCCCAAGGTAACATTGATCATTATGTTATTTCTTGGTATTTCGAAGGGCGATACGGTGGCTCAGTGGTTAGCACTGCAGCCTCACAGCACCAGGGACCCAGGTTCGATTCCACCCTCGGGCAACTGTCTGTGTGGAGTTCGCACATTCTCCCTGTGTTTGCGTGGGTTTCCTCCGGGGGCTCCAGTTTCCTTCCATAGTCCCAAGATGTGCAGGTTAGGGTGGATTGGCCATGCTAAATTTCCCATAGTGTTCAGGGGTGTGTAGATTAGATGGGTTACAAGGGGATGGGTCTGGGTGGGGTGTTCCAAGGGTCAGTGTGGACTTGTGGGCCGAAGGGCCCGTTTCCACTGTAGGGATTCTATGATTTTCATTCGACATTCCTTGAACCACACATCGCATACATATTTTACTTTTAAAAGTAATAATTTTCTGAATCTCCTCCCAGTAACAGCATGAACTGTTATGAAATCTATAGACACCAGCAAACCAATATTTACTGAGTCTCAAACCCACAAAACAAAGAAAAATCATCTAGTTCAGCAAGTTTTTGATTCCAAACAACTAGAAAGTTCGAAGCTTTTCTTAGGAAAGAAAAACAAAACCTCAGATTGATTGCAAAGTATTTTGTTGACCTTTTAGCATTTCGGACTCTCGATAATAAGAATCACCTGCACATTTAATATTTTAAAATAGAAACAGCCACTCCTAAGAATTAGGAGGAGTAAGCCATTCAACCCCTTGAGCCTGCTCTGCCATATAACAAGATTTAACAAGACTGAAGTGTGGCTTTGGCTTTCCTGTCCACCCCTATACCCTGTGATTCAATTATAAACACTACAAGTAAGCATCTAAACACAAAAGCAAATACACTTTTCCATTCTCAATGTTCATATTTAAATATTCAAATGAAGAAAACATGAAGGAATGGTAACAGTCCACATTGCACACTAAATATGATGTTCTTGCTATAACGGGTCATAGTGCAACACAAATACAACACTGCTTATTTTCAACACTAACAGCTGTGTTTCAGATATGTAATAAATAAATGTATTATCTATTATCAAGTGGACAGCTGAAAACATTAGGTTAGGTCAACTTATGTCTTAAACTACAATCCTTTCTCCTCCAGAAAGCTTCCAATTGTTATTTTCCAAGGGAAAAATACTCCAGAAAATGCTCGTGTGCCAGAGGCCACGTCAATGCCAAATTAAATACTCAAATGCTGATTGATTGTTCTTAAAAACACAAGTACAAGATACCATGGTAACAAACAAATCAAGATAGGCCTTCTACAATCAGGGATTTAAAAAACAGAAAACAAATTGCAATGAAAGAAAAAGTGCAAGACTAGTAGATTGAAAAGCGTGAAAGGATTATTTTCTTTCCTTGATTTACTTTGGGAAAGGTATTGTATTAAAGCTGTTCACCCAGACCAATTTAAGGGTAATCAGACAAGCTATTTCTTACAGTTTCACATGTTAAGAAAAATGCTGCCCAGGGGGCATTTCAAGAATTATGTCAGTAGCAGGAATGGTGATGGAATCTTTAATCAAAGGTATACTGAAAAGATCTAGAAATTGCAAGCATATTAAGGAACAGCTGATGGGGGGAGGTCAGGCTTAAATCAACCATTTACACTGTTTCATGGGGTGGTGGTGAGGATTTTACTAAGGTCAGAATAGAATTTTTCTGTAACATCTTCACTGAAATCAAAAGTCAGGGCATAAATTCTGATTGTTAAATTCTGATTGATAAATATTGTTCTGGCTGAGACGCAGGTGAAGTATCATGTAAATTGCTGGGGTGTTTGTGGCAGTGCATCCATGATTCAATTCCAGACATCAAAATTAAATGACCATGGGCATCACTGTCAGATTTTCTCTTCCAAGTGCACCCTGCTTATTCCTTCTTCGGCTCCTCCCCAGGAAGGTGGGTCTCATTGAGGGTGGTAACATCAATTTCGAGTTTATAGCTCACATGGTGCAACTGACTCTTTCTAGACAATCATTCTTGAGGTTATTCACAAGTGTACTAACAGTCCAAGCTGCAAAATATGACATTTATCCAATCTCAAATGTGGTGATCTCACTGGGTGCAGTTTCCCCAATCATGAGAAAGTAGAAGAGGTTGCACTTAGGGAACCCTTTCGGGCCCCATCCCCATTTTAGGAAAGCAGGTTGCAGCCTGAAGAGGGTTGTCCAATCATAAATGCTGCTGCCAAAAGACACCGCTGCCCATACAATCTTTACACATCTGTCAACAGTGAATAGATTCTTGACAAGGGAATTATAGGTGCACAGTCGTGTCCTATCACCAATTCTCCCTCATCACAGGACTTGGTATGGAACTGCATGTAACCTCGGGTTCCAGCGATTACTCTTGCAGCCCTGATGTGTCAAACCACGATGCTGGGACCAACATGTCACAACAGCCTTCTTCCACTTTGCAACCAGTGAGCTGCACAGTCTTCCTTGAACACAGCAGGCCAAGCAGCATCATAGGAGCAGGAAAGCTTTGTACGGCACCTCTGACCAAGCTTACTGTCTTGGAGATCTGACAAAGAGCAAGGAGCAAGGAGCAAGGAGCATCTGATGTCAAGATGGGACTCAGAGGGAGCTTGGTCAAGCATGACCATGCAAATGGCATCCTCCTGCTGACCAAGTGTAGCCAGCATGGTCTACCACCATCACCAATTGAACAAGCCTATGATCTATCTAGCAGGTATCAGTCCATTACATGAATTGATCGATACAGACTTCACTTAGATATTTGGTGTGAACAGTGACTTAATCCAGGAGGTGCCAATGCTTTAATGGTAGGATATCTGCAAGTGATTTTTATATTTGTCCTTCTTGAACCATCACTAATGGGAGAATTGCAACATGCAATCAACCAGATGAAAACCAGCAAAATCTGAGCCGTGATAGTAGCTCTGGTCTTCAAAGCTAGCAGATATTTACTCATATTAAGACTCCATTGATCTCATCCAAGGGATTTGGAAGAAAGAACTCACCTCAACCCCACCTGTCCATATTTGGCTGACCACAGCAGGTATTAGTAGCTTTCTAAGACAGGCCACATTCTTTCTGTGCACAATTGGAAGAGATTAAGACTTTATAATTTGCAAATCTGGTAGATAATAAGCAACAACACTAATTTCATCCACAAAAACTGGACACAATATATATTGAAGGTGATTAGTTTGGCTTTGTAACTGAAGTTAAAGACCTTCCCATTTAGACTTTACACCTAATCCAAGAAAACAACAAGTGCAACTATCTTCATGAAAAAAGCAAAAGTTGTGCAGTGGAAAATCCAGGTGTTTCCCTCTTGTTTATAGCAGGGCACACATTTTCCTGAATCAGCTGCTTCCTGTGGTAGAGGAAATAGAGGCAGTGTGGTTATAGACCTCCATCAAGAGCACCTAACATGGATTTGCTTGGCAACAAAGACTAAGAAAAAAAAAAGGTTGAGTAACTCACCAAGAACTCTCCATACATTCAATGAGTTGGCCAAAGCCCTTGACTCACTAAATCACAAAGTTCTGTGGACAATGGTCCAAATATTTAGATGCGCAAGAAATTTCAACACAGTCTTGCAATTGCTTCCTGATGGTGACATGACTGCAATTGTGGAGGCGGCACATGAAATAGTTACGTGCAAAATACAGACTGAGTTGTAAGTAAGGTTGTGTGACATCCCCCTGATCTACCTAACAGTCCCTATTCACTTCAAAGATCAACTACCACTTGCCATCAGGATTAGAAGGAAGGTCTAGATATTTGTGGCTGTGGTGTCAATCAAGCAGTTTATTTTGTCCTGGATGGTGTCAAGTTCCTGACATGTTGTTGGAGCAGCCCGCATCTAGGCAAGTGGGAGGTATTCCATCTCACTCCTGACTTGTGCCTTGTAGATGGTGGACAGAGCATGGGGGAGTCAGGTGGTGAGTTATTCCAAGCTTCTGGCCTGGTCTTGTAGCCACAGTATTTATAATGGATAGTCATTTCAGTTTCTGAACAATGTTAAGCCCAGAATGCTGATAGAGAGTATTCAACATGACGATGACATTGGATGTCATAGAATTTAATTATCATCCTATTTCAATGAAGATGGTCATCGCTTGGTACTTGTGTGTTACTTGCCACTTGTCAGTCCAAGCCTGAAAATGGTTCTGATCTTGCTGCAGACAGACATAAATTGCTTTGATAGTTGAGGAGATAGGAATTGTGCTGAACAGTGTGCAATTAGCGGGTATCTCCACTTCTGACATGATAGTGGGAAGGTCACTGATTGAAGCAGGTGGATATGGTTGGGTCAAGGACATTGCAGGAGTTAATCAAGGCAAAAAAGCAATGGAACCAAATTGGCTGATCTCAAAAAGCCACAACCACCTTCCTTTATGGTTGGTATGACACAGAGTGCTTAACTCATATTCCCATTGACCACTTTTACCAGGGATCCTGGATTCCATAATCAATCAAATATCACAGGCAGTCTCTCTGACCTAATCCCTGCAGGCTATGTTTGAACCAAAGCTGTAATGAGGTCAGGAGCTAAGCGACCCTAGCAGATTCCAAACTGCAGTTGTTCATTTGCTCGCTGAGCAGACGTTTCATCACCATACTCGGTAACATCATCGGTGCACCTCTGGTGAAGCACTGGTGTTCTGTCCCACTTGCTAATTATGTTTGCTGGGGTGGTGGCATCACTTCCGTATTTGTTTTTCAGTGGTTGGTATAGAGGATCCAGCTCTACATGTTGGAGAGTGTTGTCTCTGCTGATAGTGTTGGTGTTGGTGTTGTCGGGTGTCTGAAACCCTCAAACTACTGGATCTGTGCCTCACACTCCACTTCACCTACAACGGCAAAGTACGCGGACAAATAAGTGGAACACCCATGGGATCACCGATATCAGGATTAATAGCAGAAGCCATGATGCAAAGACTGGAACAGACAGTCCTTCCCACCATCCAACCAAAACTAAAGATCCACTATTTGAGTGACATCTTGGTCATTATCAAAGACTCTAAACTGGAGCAAACCCATCTACTCAAACAATAACATCACCAGCATAAAATTCACCAGGGAAAAGGAGAACAACAACAGACTTAATCAGAGATAATAGGAACTGCAGATGCTGGAGAATCCGAGATAACAAGGTGTAGAGCTGGATGAACACAGCAGGCCAAGCAGCATCAGAGGAGCAGGAAATCTTGATGTTTCGGGCCTAAAACCTTCTGAAACGTCAAGATTTCCTGCTCCTCTGATTCTGCTTGGCCTGCTGTGTTCATCCAGCTCGACACCTTGTTACAACAACAGACTTCCCTTTCTAGACATAATTGTCGAACGTATGGCCAACAATGAGCTCCAGACCAGTGCACACAGGAAGGCCACCCATACGGATTAGGTACTCAACTAAAATTGCTATCATCTCAATACCCACAAATGGAGCTGCGTCAAAACACTGTCCAAGTGAACCGCAACACACTGCAGCACCCTGGAACAGCGCAAAACCGAGGAAGAACACCAACGGTGTATTTAGAAACAACGATTAGCCGAAAAGCATAGTCCGCCGATACCTACACAACAGACCACAAACAGGAAGACATAACACGTCCAGAGACACTAGTCACCCTTCCATACATTAGGGAAATATCTGAAATGGCCAGATTACTCCGCCCCGTCGGAATCATGGTAGCCCACAAACCAACAGCTACACTACGACAGCTCCTCATGAGAATAAAGGATCCAACAACAACTAACAGAACCTACTTTATCTACAAGATACCATGAAATGGCTGCCAAAAACATTACATAGGGCAAACCAGAAGGCAACTAGCCATCAGCATTCATAAACACCGACTAGCTACCAAGAGACATGACCAATTACCACTCATTTCAATACACATGGACAAACAGGGGCACTAATTTGACTGGAACAACATAGCCATCGTAGGACAAGCCTACCAAAGACACGCATGAGAATTCCTGGAGGCCTGGCACTCAAACCAGACCCTATATACCAACCACTACAAAACAAATCCAGTAGTGATGCCACCCAGCCCAGCAAACCAAGTCACATCAATACCAAGCGGGATAGAACACCAACGCTTCACCAGAGGCACACAGATGGTGCTATCTAGCATGGTGTCAAAACGTCTGCGAACAAACTTACCAGCTCAGCGAGCAAGTCAATAACCTGAGCTACAAATCTTCTCAAAAACCTTGGATTGCAAACTGAATGTCAATGAGTAGATAACTGTCGAGCAAATGCTACTTGTTAGCAATGATGACGACCCTTTCCATCACATTACTGCTGATCAAAGCATACTGATGGGGCCGTAATTGGCCAGATTGGAATTGTCCTGCTATTTTTGGACAGGACATACTTAGGCAATTTTCCACATTACCAAGTAGATGCCAACACTATGATTTACTGGAATAGCTTGGCTAGGGGCACAGCAAATTCTGAAGCACATCAACAGTACTATCCTGAGCAACATTAATCCATTCAATGAATACCATCTTTTTCCTTTTTGTCACATGCAATCTATGCTGTAGAGCCAGCACTCGGTGAACATGGCAACATTAAGGGTAGAAACAGTTCCAAGGGGTTACTACATTTGGCAGTTGCAAAGTATCCACTGCATTCAGTTCTGCCTGACAGTAGGGGCAGGGGATGTTGGAAGGTTTTCAATTGTTAATAAAAACCGTTTAAGGATCACTGAAGAGCAGTTCAGAGGTCAGTTAGCTGGAGAAGATGACAGAAATAGAGGTGGGCTCCATGCATAAAAGTACTGTTTTGCTGTGCTTCTGTGGAAGCAACCTAAGGCCACTGGCTGCGTAGTCAGAATTCCGGAAGAGGATCTAGGAATCAATAGGTGCATATTAGTTGGATAATTAGGGTCAGTAAGAAGTCTAGAGCAGTAGGCAACTTCTGCAGAGTCAGAACTCAAAGAAATTTGAGGAGCAGAGAGCTAAGCACTGATGTCAGGATACAGGAAAAGCCCTCGAACTGAGAGGACTTGGAAGTAGCTGTCTTCATTGATAATTCAGTGCTTCAGGGAATGGGGAATGAAAGCCCACACCCAGTGAGGAACAGAGAGATTGCTAAGAAATCTGCAAGATCCATCTCGACTTCATTTTCCACTTGGTGCTTTCTGTGGGGTCTTCAACCAGTTTTCTCCGTTGCCTATTTTGCCTCAGTGGTATACATCATGTTGGAAAGTCAAAATCATGGAGCTCCCTCCCTAATGCCCTGTGGATGTACCTACACTAAACGAACTGCCACAGTTCATGGAGGCAGCTCGCCACTGACTTCTCAACCGCAATAAGGGATGGGCAAAAAATGCTGGCCCAATCAGTGATGCCCATATCACACGACTTTTAAAATGCCATACCTCTCCTTGCAGAGTCGAAACATTTTCCGTCAATAAGTTTTGTATGTTTGTTTCAGCAAGCTTTGTTTGGAATTATCTAGTTATTCTGTGTTGACCAAAGAAACATGGCTTGTCTTTTACCAGGTGAGGTTTGAAATCTATGTAATGGTTATATCACTGGTAACATCTAAAATTTGTCACGACCAACGGATTGGGACTAGAAAGAATTCAGTGCATCCCTCCAACTTCAGTTAGAACATAGCCATGTGATGCTTGTGGACAAAAATAGGCCATTCAGCCACTTGACTAGTTCAATTGCATTAAGGATGATTTATTTGTTATTTCCATTTACCTGGATTCTCTTTCCTGAAAAATAGGTTCTCCATTTGACTAAACAACAAAAACAATTGTACTTCAAAAAACAATTCACTGGCAATGAAGTGCTTTAGAGCATCCCCAGAGCATAGCCTATTATATAAAGGCAAGTTTCTTATTTCCCAGGTACAGCTTCACACAAACCAGACATTTATTGCATAATATATGAAAAAGCTAATTCAGAGGGCAGGCATTATTTTAAATTTACAATGATCTTGCAAAATGGAAACAATGTTAATACAGTTTTAAAACAATTTTAACAAACAACTAGCAAACAAAGAAACAGCAACAAATGAAACACCATTTCAATTTAGGAAACAGAAGTACTAATATATGTTTACAATATGCAAAACCAGTATGGCATGAAACTGACTAACAGCATTTAAAGCCTGAGCTTTACAGTAAACGTCCTCACAAGATCATGTCATTAGTTAAATAGAACTTTTAAAAAATGAAATAGCACCATCATGTGGCCAATGTGCAAGTTACAAAATAAAACTGCACATCTTGGGATAGTTGAGGTTTTGAGGATCATGTCAGGAAAATCTTTAAAAATGTAATCAATACCCCTAAGCACAAACAAGTGCTTCAATTATATTATCTGCCCCTACTAAAATGTTAGTCTTAGGTTACAGCATTTAAAAATTAGAACACATTTTGCTGTTGCCAGGGGTACAAGGCACGGGGGGGGCCATTTTCTTGATCCTATGTACTGATTCATCAAAGACACCGCACAATTTTCATCTAATTCTCATGAGTAATCATTTGGGTAAAATGGAATTGAAAACTCCTATTCAAAAGAATAAATATTTACATACGTAGTGTGCTTTAATTGGAGATTCCAACAAATTTAATAAAATGTTTCCTCTTTTTCTAAACAAAAGAGCTAACAAAGCAGATTTTGTGTAACCAAACAACTGGTTCATGCAAGCACGTAAAGTTGTGCAACAAACTTCACTTTCTAGAGGTTCCCATTAATTACAGGCCTGCTGTCATTCATAACTGTTCTCTTACCCCTTATCAACAGGCGACTGAAATTAGATTGATTATGTTATGTATGTTTTTCAAAGATACCAAGAACTGCAGATGCTGGAGTCAGAGATAACAAAGTGTGGAGTTGGAGGAACACAGCAGGCCAGGCAGCATCAGAGAAGCAGGCAAGTTTTGGGTTGGGCCCCTTCTGCAGAAAATAACAATATTTTTTAAAACCTCAATATCTGTAATGCAGTCAGAGAATTACCACACTGAAAGAGTTGAATAGTCTCGGCCAACTTTTCTGTAAGCTCCATTTTTTTCTTAATTTCTTTTAAACGTGACTAGCACCTGTAGAACTGTATTTATTACACATTCCTTAGTTTTAAAGATACGATTTTTTTTCTTGAACAGTTGCAGCACTTGTAACAATGATGCTCCAAAAAAGATATTAAGTAGAAAATTCAAGCTTTTGGTCCTCAAAGTCCAAACACACACATATTGACAGGGCTTGCATTCACTCTCCGTTGTTTGGTGACTTTTTCTCCCTTAAAAAGGTGCAAGTTATTGCATCAGAAGGAAATTCCAGCCCTTTCAACTTCTATCCCAATTTAATTTACTTCACTTGCTACAAAACTAACCAGGTGAGGGCGTTGAGAATCTGCATTCAGAAACTAGATTCCACACCAACAGTCTTCAAAGTGCATTTGCTTAGGGTGTCTTGCTTTGCCATATCAATGAGATGTAGCTTCGGATCCCATTCCAGCAACTTGAGGATAAAATTCGGAGATTCCCACTGCAGTGAAAAACGGTGCCAGAGCATGGGAGGTGCTATGTATCAAGTAAGACATTAAACATGGGCCCCTCTTCCCTCTCACAGAAGATCCCACAGCACTATTTCTTAGAAGAGCTAGGGAATTTGTTTGAATGTCTTAACCAATATTTATTCCTCAGCTACTAAATTAGATTATCTGACTATCATGTCCTTAATTTTAGTGGGAATTGATGGCACACTAATTAGCTGCATTTTTCATAATTAGGAACATGCTCCCTATATTACAATAAAAATGTTTATTGTGTGAATATTTAACTGGTTAGAAAGCGCTATGGGATACCAGAAGGTTATTAAATGCAGGTCATTCTTTTTAATCGATCAGTTAGTCAATCTCAATTTGGTTTTGTGTGCCTGTGTGTTTGCGTGTGTGCATGAATATTTTCTAATCAACCTGTTCAGAAATTTATTCCACACTCTGGAGCAGGTGGGATTGGAAATCACAGACTAAATAGACTCACGTTCCTAGGATAGAATCAGTTGAGGTACAAACGAGTAACTTTCAGTTTCAACACTAGGAGAAACAGCTGCTGGAATGCCGAAACCAGTTATTAGCAGGAAGATAAATCAAGGATTTTTTAAAAAATATGTCTGTAGTTTAAGGTCAGTACTTTATTAAGTTGTTTTATTAACAGACATAGTATTCATCAATGAATGCTAATGCTATGAAATATCCGAAGAACTTTGATTATAGAAATATCAATGTAGTTAATTGTACAAGAAATTAGATTTGAAAGGCTGGATTCAAATCTCTTCCTTCTCCACTTACACAAAAGACAAGCTCTCATTTATAATTTTCTGAAAGCCATGCAAAACTAACCCTTGCCCCTAATAAAAGCACAGTGAATTATTTTCATTGTACAATGTATACAAGAATACTTTGTCTTAAAGCCTTAGCTCTATTTCAGAGCATTTCCTGAAGAGAATGAGCTAAGGTAAATATGGATTATTCCATCTTGGATACCAGGGTATCATTTTTCCCCCTCTCCAATGCTTTTGTATGGTTTCATGCAGGAAACTGGAGGCAATGCAGGGCATGGTGAGTTTCCAAGCCTCTCGCCAACCCTCAAGCTAGCAAGCCTACAAATATACCATTGTGAACAAGCTGCTGGGAGTTCACCAAGGCAGCTCAATTGATTCAGAAAGCATTAGGGTACTCCTGGCACTATATAAAGAGCTGCAAATTCTCCACATGTTCTGGTCAACATACACCCCCTCCAGAATCACCAAAAACAGATTAACTGGGTTATTTATATCATTGCTCTTTGTGGCATTTTGAAAATGACAACTACACTTCGTTACGTAAATCACCGTATTTCAAAGCAATTTGTCAGACGTAAAAAGAAACAAGCTATTGGCAGTCTGGATAGGTTTACAATTTCCAAAAGGGTATAATCATTATTGTTGTTATTGATATCGTCATTTGGTACAGCAATTGTCAACAAGGATACGACGTGGAAAATGATGACGGCTTGAACTGGCATGAAAACAAGCATTCATTATTGGGTTGATGCAAACACAGACCAGAAAAGCACACAGAATTAGTTTCCTTGCAATTAATTCAGTTTTCATAAGATACATGACATTCTATGCTTGATACAAGCAACCAAGAACGCTGGCTAAGTATTACACCAGTCAGTGACACTGCAACGATTGCAGCATTGGACTCACCTGAGCAGAAAATAGCTCACAGCAAGAAATATCATTGTCTATACATATACATACACATACACACAAAGACACAAAGAACAAAGAAAATTACAGTACAGGAACAGGCCCTTCGGCCCTCCAAGCCTGCACCGACATGCTGCCTGTCACAACTAAAACCCCTATCCTTCCAGGGACCGTATCCCTCTATTCCCATCCGATTCATGTATTTGTCAAGATGCCCTCAAAGTCACTATAGTAACTGCTTCCACTACATCCCCCGGCAGCGAGTTCCAGGCACCCACCACCCTCTGTGTAAAAAACTTGCCCCTTGCACCTTAAACCCATGGCTCCTAGTAACTGACTCTTCCATCCTGGGAAAAAGCTTCTGACTGTCCATGCCCTTCATAATCTTGTAGACCTCTATCAGGCTGCCCCTCAACCTCCATCGGTCCAGTGAGAACAACCCAAGTTTCTCCAACCTCTCCTCACAGCTAATGCCCTCCATACCAGGGGACATCCTGGTAAATGTTTTCTGTACCCTCTCCAAACCCACCACATCCTTCTGGTAGTGTGACAACCAGAATTGAACACAATATTCCAAATGCTGCCTAACCAAGGTTCTATAAAACTGCAACATTACCTGCCAATTTTTAAACTCAGTGCCCCAGCCGATGAAGGCAAGCATGCCATATGCCTTGTTAACTATCTTCTCCACCTGCATTGCCACTTTTAATGACCTGTGCACCTATACACATATATCCCTCTGCCTATCAGTACTCTTAAGGGTTCTGCCATTTACTGTATATTTACCATCTGGATTAGACCTTCCAAAGTTCATTCCCTCACATTTTTCCAGATTACACTCTATCTGCCATCTCACTGCCCAAGTCACCAACCAATCTATATCCAGCTGTATCCTTTGACGGTCCTCATCACTATCCACAATTCCACCAACCTTTGTGTCATCGGCAAACTTACTAATCAGACCAGTTACATTCTTCCACAAATCATTTTTCCCACATATATTACAAACAGCAAAAGGTCCCAACACTAATCCCTGAGGAACGCCACTAGCCACAGCCCTCCATTCAGAAACACACCCTTCCACTGCTACCCTCTGTCTCCTATGACCGAGCCAGTTTTTTTAATCCATCTTGCAAGCTCACCTCTGACCCCGTGCGATTTTATCTTCTGTATCAGCCTGCCATGAGGGACTTTGTCACAGGCCTTAGTGAACTCCATGTAGACAACATCCACTGCCCTACCCTCATCATCTTCGTCACTTCCTCAAAAAACCTCAACAAAGTTAGTGAGACACGACCTCCCCTTCATAAAACCATGTTGCCTCTCACTAATACATCCACTGATTTCCAGGTGGGAGTAAATCCTATCTGGAAGAATCCTCTCCAATAATTTCCCTACCACTGACTTAAGGCTCACTAGCCTGTAATTAGCTGGATTATCTTTGTCACCCTTCTTGAACAAAGGAACAACATTGGCTATTCTCCAATCCTCTGGGGCCTGCCCTGTAGCCAGTAAGGATACAAAGATTTCTCTCAGGGCCCCAGCAATTTCCTCCCTTGCCTCTCTCAGTATTCTGGGGTATATCCCATCAGGCCCTGGGGACTTGTCTACCTTAATGTTTTTCAAAGCCCCCAATACCTCCTCCCTTTTGATCTCAACATGACCCAAACATCTACACACCCTTCCCCAGACTCATCATCCACCAAATCCTTCTCTCTGGTGACACAAAGTACTCATTTAATACCTCACCCATTTCATCTGGTTCCAAACATAAATTCTCTTCCCTGTCCTCAAGTAGGCCAACCCTCTGCCTGGCTACCCTCTTACACTTTATATATGTGTAAAAAGCCTTGGAATGTTGCTTAATCCTGTTGGCCAATGACTTTTCTTGACTCCTTTTAGTCCTCCTGACACCTTGCTGAAGTTTCTTTCGACTTTCCTTATATTCCATCCTTGTGTCGTGTGTTCCCAGCCTCCTCACCTTGATAAATGCTTCCTTTTTCTTTTTGATTAGGCTCACAATATCTCTCGTTATCTAAGGTTCCCTAAACTTGCCATACTCCGTATTCACCAGTGAGAGGGACGTTGTAGTTGGTGAGGACAGCGTGAAATAGGCTGATATTAGGAAGGAGGATGTCTCCAAATTTTGAAAGACACGAGGACAGATAAGTCCCCTGGACCAGACGGGATACACCCAAGTTTAACACGGGAAGTGAAGGAAGAGATTGCTGTGCCTTTGGTGATGATCTTCATATCCTCATTGTCCATTGGAGTAGTTCCAGATGATTGGAGAGAGGCGACTGTTATTCCCTTGTTCAAGAAAGGAAATAGGGATAATCCTGAGAATTACAGACCAATCATTCTTACTTGTGGTGAGCAAAATATTGGAGAGGATTCTGAGCGATAGTATTCATGATTATTCAGAAAAGCACAGTTTGATTAGAAATAGTCACCATGACTTTATGACTGGCAAGTTATGCCGCACAAGCCTTACTGAATTCTTTGAAAATGTGATAAAACACATTGATGAATGCAGAGCAGTGGATGTGGTGTACGTGGATTTTAGCAAGGCATCTGATAAAGTACCCCATGGTAGGCTCATTTAGAAAGTAAGGAGGCATGGGATCCAGGGAAATCTGGCTGTCTGAATACAGAATTGGCTGTCCAACAGAAGACAGAGAGCGGTAGTAGATGGAAAGTATTCATCCTGGAGCTCGGTGACCAGTGGTGTTCCGCAGGCGTCTGTTCTGGGACTTCTGCTGTTTGTGATCTTGATAATGACTTGGATGAGGAAGTGGAAGGGTGCGTTAGTAAGTCTGCCGATGACGCAAAGGTTGGTGAAGTTGTGGATAGTGTGGAGGAATACAGAGTTAATGGCGGGATTCTTGGCAGTGTGCAGGAACAGAGGGATCTTGGGGTCCACATCCATAGATTCGTCAAAGTTGCCACCCAACTTGATAGAGTTGTAAAGAAGGCATATGGTGTGTTGGCTTTCATTGGCAGAAGAATTGAGTTTAAGAGCTGGAAGGTTATGCTGCAGCTCAATAAAACCCTGGTTAGACCACACTTGGAATATTGTGTTCAGTTCTGGTTGCCTCATTATAGGATGTCGAAGCTTTAGAGAGGGTGTAGAGGAGATTTATCAGGATGCTGCCTGGACTGGAGGGCAGGTCATATGAGGAAAGGTTGATGGAACTAGTGCTTTTCTCTTTGGAACAAAGGATGATAGGTGACTTGATAGAAATGTACAAGATGATGAGAGGCATAGACAGAGTGGATAGCCAGCAACTTTTTCCCAGCGAGGAAATGACTGTTACGAAGGGGGACAATTTTAAGGTGACTGGAGGAAGGTAAAGGGGAGATGTCAGAGATAGGTTATTTACGCAGAGTGGTGGGCGTGTGGAATGCACTGCCAGTGGTGATAGTGGAGTCAGTTACATTAGGGGCATTTAAGCGACTCTTGGATAGGCACATGGACGATAGTAAAATGGATGGTATGCAGGGTATTTTGATCTTAGAGTAGGATAATAGGTCGGCACAACATTGTGGGCTGAAGTGCCTGTACTGTGTTGCACTGTTCTATGTTCTATGTTATCCTTCATCCTTAAAGGAACGTGCCGGTCCTGAGTTCCAAGCAACTTACACTTGAAAGCCTCCCACATACTATATGTTGATTTGTCCTCAAACATCTGCCTCCAATCTACATTCTTCCATTCCTGCACATAGATCACAGAAGGTGGCCACACAGCCATTGAAGCCAAGTCATCTCTCTGGTGTTAGGGAACCCCCTTTAGTTAAGCACAGAATTGATACGTTGACATGTTCATAGTTTATCTTAATCCCATGCATGTCCAAGTTAAAACGCGCCAGGTCCCGATCGACACTGCTTTTTAGTTACATATTGGATACTACAAGCCTCTGAGATGCTCCATTCTGAACGTTTTAACACTTAACAAGGATGTGCAAAGTTTTAAAAGCAGATCTTTCTCAGAAAATGAGACAGAACAATGATTATTAACAATAATAAAATTAAGTGGTGTTCAATGAGCTTGGTGATTTGCAATCCAGAATGAATTCAGATACATTCCAAATGTATTCAGTTAAACCAGGTTTGACTATTTGACTTTTACATTTGCCTGCTTTCAGAGCAGCTTTGTTTCCATTGCAAGTCCCAGATCAACAGCAGTAAACAGAATGTTTTAATACGAAATTATCAGCTAAGATATACAATGGGCCTTAGGGACCCAATAGCAGATAATTCAAATGTAATCTATTTTTTTTTTTAATAAACACACAGTAATTTTACAATGCTGTTTTACATAGCTGCAGGCTAGGTTGGATAATGCTATTTTAGACTTTCCATACATTTGAGTAGAGAAATGGACTGTACTCTCTTCTGTACATTTGGATACCACAATATTTTTGAAAATCAATAACAATTTTAAATAACCTTTAAATAAAGGTTATTTATGAGCACTTAAAAACTACGTTCAGAGGATGATGCACTTTCAACACGAACTTTGTAGAATGATAGGTTTATTGATCAATCTAAACACTTGTATTGCAGTAAAAGACACGAAGAAAATTTCTTGTGGTGCCTAAGGATGAGTGGAGCAATGAGCATTGGCTAAGCCCTTCTCTTCCAAGTTTTCAGATCCAACAAGCTTGATCTCAATGCACAGTAATTCCATCAATAAATGTCATGGGACTGGTGTCTCCACTCTTGACAACTAAATAATACCCTTATTATATCCTTATATATAATATCCTTATATCTTGGGTAACAAACTATGACTTTTGATGGCAAACTAGCATATATCAAGACATCACCACTGACCAATACATTGTTATTCTACGTGGAATAACATCAAGCTAACCTTTCAGACCAGGACCCTTTTTCATTTATATTCACTTGTGGGACGTGGGTATCACAGGCTGGGCCAGCGTTTATTGCCTGTCTGCAAGTTGGCCTTGAGAATTTGGTGGTGAGCTGCCTTCTGCAACAGCTACAGTCCATATGCTGTAGGTTCAGTAAGGTCCTTCAGTCAAGGAAACTGTTGTCCTTACCTGGTCTGGTCTACATGTGACTCCAGATCCACAGCAATGCGGTTGACATTTAACTGCCCGCTGAAATAGTCAAGAAAGTCATTTAGCTGCATCGGCCTCAAGATAGGACATACTTGTTTATGAGGTCTGCACCTTGTTACGAGGCTATGAGACATGGGCAAATTCGAACTATCAAGTGAAAGCTCAACAACTTCCATCTTTGCCGTTTACCGGACTTTCTGGGCATCTCACAGTAGGACAAAGGAAGAAACCCAGCAGTTCTCCCAAAGTTATATCTTCCATTTATTATTATTTGTTCATGGGATGTGGGTGCTGCTGGATCAGCCAGCATTTATTGTCATCCTAACTGCCCAAAAGGGATTTATCCTGGCACTCGGCACCAGAGGTAATATTGCTGATATGGGTGCTCTCATGGAATGGAATATGAATGGATAAGCAAGAATCTTCCATATGACAAGATAGCCAAAGTCAGAAGACTATGTGGACAGCCAAACCTCAGCTTACAGGATGCTTGCAAGCATGACATGAAGACTCAAAATACAGATTTATGCAACTTAGGGATGCCAGCCAATGACAAAGTAATAGACTGAGTTAGTGCAACACATTTTTGGGAACAGGATAAAGTTTATTAGAAATACATTAGGAAATCAAGCAGAGTCAACATGGTGTCATGAAGCAAAAAATCATGCCTGACAAATACATTACAGTTCTTTGAGGTGGTAAGAAGCAGGATAAAGGGTACCCTGGCAGATGAAGTACATTTGGATTTTCAACAAATGTTCAGTAAGATCTCATTAAGCAACGCTATGTGTGGTATAAGAGCCCATTGTGTTGGAGGTGGTATATAGCAAAGATAAAGGATTAGCTAACTCATAAAAAACAGAGATTTGGGATAAAGGGTACATTTTAAGGGTGGCAACCTGTATCTAGTATCTTGCCACAGAGATCAAGGCTGGGGCATTATTTATTTTCAATAATTATTAGTGACTTGGATGACAGAAGTGAATATACTATTGCCAAGTTTGTGGATGACGTAAAAATAGATGGGAAGGTAAGTGGTGAGGGTGATTCAAAAAGTTTGCATGGGGATACAGACAGGTTGTGAGAGTGGGCAAAACTTGGTAGACAGAACATGATGTGGAAAAATGGGAGGTTATGTACTTTGGCAGGATGAACAGAGGAGCTACAGCACAGATAGTATTAGGGATCCTCATGCATCAATCACAAAAAGTTAGCATCCCGTTTCAGGAAGTAATAGGGAAAGCAAATGGACTATTGGCCTTTATTACAAAAGGGAAGAGAGTATAAAAATAGGGGCATCTTGCTAAAACTACACAAGGCACTAGACCAACCATATCTGGAATACTAAGTAGTGCTTTGGTACCCTTATGTACAGAAGGATGTACTGGTATTGGAGGTCATCCAGAAAAGGTTCAACAGGTTGAGGTATTTTCTTGAGGTTGTGTAAATTGGGCCTGCACTCCTTGGAATATGGAATAATAAGAGACAAGACAGAAGACCTTAAACATTGATAACTTGTCACTAGTCCTCAGACCAATCAGCTGTTTGATTTTTTTTTTGCCTGCCAAAGCCTCATTAGGACACAAACCTTGGCTCCAGCTCACTTACAAACTACACTTCCACTACTGCTTGGACAAATAGCATTTACAATGAGTGACAGGTTACTTCTGTTAAGAAGTGCAGTGACTTGGGGGAGCCTAGCAGTATTATTGCTGGGCTGTTAATCCAGAGATCGAGTGCTGGGAACATAGGACTGAATCCTGCCACAGCAAATGTTGGAATTTGAATTCAATAAAAAAGTCTGGAATCAAGACTCTAATGATGATCATGAATCCATTATCAATTGTCAGAAAAACCCATCTGGTTTACAAACATCCTTTGGGGAAATAAGATGCCTTCCTTTCCTGGTCTGGTCTTCATGAGACTCCAGACTCTCAGCAACGTAGTTGACTTAACTGGCCTCTGGGCAATTAGGGACAGGCAATAAATGCTGGCGTAGCAGCAATTCTCTCATCCCATGAATGAATAAAGAAGTACGGCAATACTTCAACAATCCTTTTCCCATTTCAGTCCACAATCAAAAATACAGGAAAAAAATAAATTCTTTACACTCCCGAACAGCATTATGGGTGCGCCTGCATCAAATGGACTGCAGTAGTTCATGAAGGCCGATCAGTAACCCTTTCTCAATGGCAATTAATGAGGGTTAATAAATACTGGCCCAGCCAGGGATGCCCACAGGCCAAGATTAATGAAAAATCTCCATCATCTTGCTTAAGTAGAAGGATGCTGACAACAGAGTTATTCTGCAAACAAGAGTGTTAGAAAGACAGCCAACTAACTTGAGAATCCAACAATCAATGTCATCACTGGAAAAGGGCCCGTACTGCTAAGATGGAGCTAATAGCCATGTACAAACAAAAAAGAACGTCAATATCTTACTTAAAACTCAGTTACTCACAAGGAAGAAGACATCACTCGACAGAAGAGATTACCATCAATAATTACAGTGCAAATCAAGATCTAACCATGAATGAGGTTGTTGACTTGCTCACCAAGCTGGCTTGTTCTCGTTCAGATGTTTAGTCACCATGCTAGGTGACAGTCAGTGGAGCCTCCAACGAAGGGGTGCTATTTTACTCTGCTTGGAATTTGTACTGTCTGGTTCGTTATGGTGAGTTGTGTTATTTCCAGTTTCATTCTGTATGGGTTTGTATATGGGGTCCAATTCTATGTGTTTGTTGATTGCATTACGGGTGGAGAACCGTGCCTCTAGGCATTCCCGTGCGTTTCTATGTTTGGCTTGGGCTACTATGGTTATCTTGTCCCAGTTAAACTGATGGCCTTCATTGTCTGAGTGTACCGATATTAGGGAGAGTTTATCGAGCCATTTTGCCCCCAGTTGTTGTTCATGATGATGTCACCTAGCATGGTGACGAAATGTCTGAACGAGAACAAACCAGCTCGGCAAGCAAGTCAACAACTTCACCCACAACCCAAGCTACAGATCTTTCCCAAAACTTCTAACGATGAGTACCAGGTCAGTAGATGACTGTTTAGGGTGAGAATTAGGTCTGGCGGTAGAAAGGATGTCAGGCCAGGAGCGTGGGATTGTAGTCAGGGGTTTGATGGTTTCAGATTAGATGATGGGCAGTGCTTATGTCAGGGATATCAAGGGTCAGTGACAAGACTCAGTTTAACAATTATAAAAGGAGTTGCAATAGATTTTTAATCCTCTAGCTTTTCCTGGATACTTATTAAACTTAAGTAAGTTGGAAACCTCCCACTTCGCCAAGGATTTTTTTAAGAATGCTCTGGATGCAGGAGAATTGTCAATTGGAATTTTCAATTTTCCCGGCCATTACTTGGAGCTAGCTAAATCAAGATTTCCACATGGCCCCAACAAACAACTCCGGTTTATATTGCTGCAAAGACTACCTAGCCATCAGATCTCTCTCCATAGATCTTGCCTGATGTACTGACTATTTCCAGCATTTTGTTTTATTTCTGATATGAGATGGCCTGGCATCAAAGTGTGATATCTAGTGCAAACTCTGTCATTCTAGATATAGAGTGCTTGTGAACATGAGTTCTATCTCACACGTGAAGACCCTGCATATCTTCAGAGTGGCTGTTTTACTCGGGGACTTTCCAGACTCTATAGTATTTACACCAATGGTTTAAGTTGCATAACTAAGCCCCTTAAAGTTCTTGATAATGTTCATTGAAACACAAAATAGGTGGTGGTCATTTGGCCCATTGAGTTCACTCTACTATTCAACATGTTCATGCCTGATCCTTTACCTTGATGTCATACACCGACTCTCTCCTCATATCCCTTGACATCTTCAGCCTCTACAAATCTGTTTCTTTTTAGGGTCAGCACTCTTTGAGCAGAGAAATTTCTCATTTTATCATCAGTCAAAAATGGTCTACAGTTTATCCTGAGACTATAACCCCTTGTTCCGCACCCTCAGCAAGGGAAACATCATCTGCTTCAATCTATCTAGCTCTGTTAAAATTTTATACATTACAATGAGATCCCTTCTCATTCTCCCATACTCCAGCAAACACAGGCCCATTCAATCTCCTCTTTTGACAAATCTGCCATCCCAGTAGTCAGTCTGGTGTACTGCAAATGTATCTTTCGTTAGGTAAAGGAACATCTTTTCTCTGTATCCATATTTCGTCGCCCCAAGTATACATTTTGCTTTCTCCAGTCTTTACTGCAGTAGTTGCACATTCACAACAAATGGTGAATACAATAGGAGGAAGAACACTGCATTGTCTCCATCATTCATGCTAGTTTGAGAGTACCATCTCTTCATGTCCCCTTTCAAATTACAACAACATTTTGGAGTTTTGTCCCCAAAATTGTACAACATAACATCAAAACGCAAGTATGGAATGAAACAATTTTATCAATTTTACCAGGAGAGAGATTTATCCCTCAGGATGTTAGCATTCCCTCATCATTCCAAGAAGAATAATTCTGTGTAATAAAGGTGCATATCATTTGGGAATCTGGATACTTAAATAGATGCAGATGGATTTCAGTTTTAGTTGTATGAAGGTAACTTTTTAAAAAAAAAGTCAGGAAGTCATCTGGAATAGTGAGCTTAATATATCATTTCCAGAAAAGCATGTGACTTAGTAAGTGGCTGGCCAGATATCTGTGCAAGTTAATTGATGAAGTGTTCACACGCTAAGTTTATGGCATACAGAAAGTAAACGATCAGAGGGCACTGGAAGGTTTAATTTGAGCTCAATTCAGAAAAATCAGGTTTTTCAGGCTTCAGTTTCATTCTAGCAGAGGATTGTGCTTTTCAGTTCAGTAGTTTCATCTTAGCTAAAGTTCATTAGATTTGTAGAATCTCTAGGCCAAGAGAGTTTCTGTAAGTTTCTTGGCTATTAGAGCTGAAAAACAATTTTGTCCATTCAAATGGGAAGTCTTAAAACTGTTTCAGCTGTTCAATGAGGAAAACTGGAAAACCAATTAAGAAAGAAATTAAATAGTTAAGACTTGAGTGATATTTCTCTGTGATGGAGTTTCTGAAAATAATATTGTTGAGACAAAAGTTGAATCTTTATTTTTGTTGTTTATCTTAAGATCTTCCAAAATTGACCCTCATATATCATAGTTTTGTTTGTCTATTTTTATTTTGCATAATAAAGTTGTTTTTCTGTGCAAAGAGAACATTGACAATCTTTTGTGAACATGCTCATTGACGAACCACGATGTTAGATAACTACAAAATAAAACTTATGATCTATCAAGCCAAATTTTATTCTGGGACCTGACTTGTTCGGTATTAGAATCAGTTGGAATCATAAAAGAAACATGGAAAATCCAATCAGCCAGAATTGGAAATTAATAATAGTAGCCAAATACACTTGAAACAACTCTGCTCTTAAGAAAGTATTAGCTCGTTACATTTTAGTACTCATTATCTACTAGTTAAGGTGGCTCTCAAGCTTAGTGCCGAACGATACAAATGGATGGATTCCAAAAACATTGAGTTATTTTGGAATTTGTATCCATTAACTGCCCTGAGCCACAGATACGCAATTCAGTAATCTATTATTCAAACTTTGTGGGTTTGAAGCAGTGATATACATACTCATGTCTTTAACTGAGAAGGGTGCAACATTCAGCAAAATTGTCATTAAAATTTTATTTTTCCCATATTAAAAAAACAGAAGAAAAAAGTATCAATCTACGGGTTTTTGCATTTTTTTTTAATTTTTTTCTTTAAATTTTACCATATCATTAGACAAACTAAGATTCAATTTGTCTTAGGTCTCTTTACATTTAACAAGAATCAGTTTCACTAAGCAATTCTATTATCCTCCAAAGAAGCTTATTTGTGTTAGTTCCTTAAAGACAAAATGGGCAAATAGCAACGATAAAACTTTTATCACTTAACAAGGGATTTCTGCTATAAACAGCATTATAATTGCAAATTAGTGAACTACTGCTAGCCAGTATTAAATGCAGCTCAAAATGGGGGCATGGATCAATGAAAGGAAAACTACAGCAGCATAAACCACATGGCTAACATGCTCAGAATCATAATTAAGTAGTTTGGGAAGTTCTCTTAATTCTAAAAATAAAATTCCTGAAATCATAATTGGCTTGTTAATTAAAATGCAAGATTAAACTTAGGTTGACAAACTGAGTCTATGGCTCTACAAGTCTAGCAGTGTCTTTGCATTTACCTTTCCTTCACAGAACTATCATGCAGACTGCATAGCAACAAAATGCAGTAATTAGTGGGAACACTAGTACAACCTGTGTTAAATACTTATCACTGTATGCAATCCAACAGCAAATTTAATAATACACATCATTCATTATCCACATTTGAAGGGTTCTGTAAAATTTGACAGTCCTGCTTTGTGTGTTGAATGCAAAATGGGTCAATAAAGGATATTGGCATAAAGGATTAACACAGTGTAGGGCCTTTCGTCAGAATAATATTCTGAAGCCTTCTTGTTTGTCCATGTCAGGAGCTGTAATTTTATTGGCCTACTCCAACTTATTTCATGATTGTGAGCTTATCAGGCCAGTACATGAATTTATATCAACATTTCTTTACTTGAATTGTAAAAAGGCAAATCTAAAATGGACTGAGTGGTGACAGTCCTACTGATTTTGAGAGAGTTTTCCACTTTTCAAATGAAGGTGCCTTGGGACTGTAACATTATGGCTTTACAACATCAGTCTCCAACAATGAAAATTTAATGTACTCATTGAATGTAGAAAGCACTTTCAGAAGGTGTGGCATTAACTCCAACTAGAAACAACTGTTCTTCAACAGTATTGCTATTGCTAAATTGCACAATAATTTCCTTATTACAACCAGAGTCACATAATTTCACTGAATTAATAACCCACAACTTGCGTCCAAAATATATTCAGGATCCGATAACAGAAACTAAAAAAAACAGAAAAACTAAACTGTCTGTAGCTTCAAAGGGACACTAATATACATACAATATTCTGAGAGAAAAATAAAGTATACACATTTTAGTTTTTCCAAAGAGGTGCAACATAGGTCATTGGATTAGAAACCCATAAGATTGGACTAATGATCCAAAGAACTTGCAATTAAGTTTGACTATTACAGTTTGAAATCTTAAATTCAGTTTAAAATGTGGCATTATTAAACTGCCACAATATTGCAAAAACCCAACTTGTTTGCTAATCGTCTTCAGGTAAACAGCTGCTCTGACCCTGTTTGGCACATGTGATTCCTGATCTATAACACTCTTAAATAAAACAAAGTGCTAGAGAAACTCAGTAGATCTGACACCATCTGTGGAAAGAGAAAATGCTAATGTTTTGAGTTCAAAGGGATTCTTCTTTGGAAATGCTAATTTTGTTTTTCTCTCCACAGATAATGCAGACTTACTGAGTTTCTCCAGCACTGTCTGTTTTTATTTCAGGTCTCCAGTATCCATAGGACTTTGCATTTATTTTATAGCAGAGTTTTAACTATTCCCTGAACTGGTCTGGCAAACATCAACTCTGAGTGGATAATAACAGAAAACTTTACTGAACAAATATAACAGATGAACACATTTTTGAAAACTATCAGAAATATCACCAAGCACTTCACATATTATTTACATTTCAAAATAATTCATATGTTACAATAGGACAATAAATGTCACATGCAGCACCTCCTCACCAGCCAGTAAAAGAATACTAATCAGTCCATGCTTTTAGTGGAGATGATGAGGGAGAAGTATTGGTCAGGATATGAGACGAAGTGGTTGCTCTTCAACAACTGCTACAAGAATATTTAACAGAGACTGAAATTGAGAGGCAAGACCATGTGTTTGAGTACTCACAAGCCCTTCTTTCTTTAGGAATTTTCCATTTTAACTGACATTATGTAATTATTGTGATCCTAGAGAAAGTCATTACCATATCTTTGGTTTGGCATCAATCATTCTGTCACTTAATTTTTCACATCTTCACCCTACCCCATTTGTTCTTTGTACCCATCTTCCACTTGCTTAATACACATTAAATTTTTAACATGCATATTGTGTAATATGCATTACACAAGACCAAGACAATGCTCATCTTCAAAAGGAATGTAACCAATGTCACTTGACATTCAATGGCATTACCATCATCAAACACCCACTCCTCTCTCCCCACCAATCCCCCATCAACATCCTGATGGGTACAACTGGGGAGAAACTGAACTGGATTATCCATATGAATGTTGCAGTTACAAGAATACGTCAGCTCACCACCATCTTCTCAAAAGGCAATTAGGAATGGCCAATAAATGCTGGCCCAACCAGTAATACTCATACAGCTGAACGAATAAAAAAGATTTCTGTTGAAAAGTCATCAACCTGCTGTTAACAGTTTCACTCTCAAAGATTGCTGGACCTGCTGAGTATTTCCAGCAAATGCTGCAATTTCTTTTTTTATTACTATAAAAAGCCACAATTCATTTTACGGGTGTGCTTTATTTAACTTTAGCACTCCACGTAAGTTCAAAGCAGATTATTAGACAATTCTGGTCACCCTTCTATAGGAAGGATGTTGTTAAACTTGAGATAGTGCTGAAAAGACTTACAACGGTGTTGCCAGGACTGGAGGGTTTGAGCTATAGGGACAGACTGAATAGACTGGGGCCTTTTTTCCCTGGAGCATCGGAGGTTTGGGGTGACCTTATAGAGGTTTATAAAATCATGAGGGGCATGGATAGGATGAATTGTAAAGGTCTTTTTCTTAGGGTGGGGGTGTCCAAAACTAGATGGCATAGGTTTAAGGTGACAGGGAAAAAATTTTAAAAAGGACCTGAGGTGTAGCTTTTTCAGTGAGTAAAAAATTTGCCTCGTGTCTTTTTTAAATCTGTGTCTCCTCTCACCTTAAAAATGTGCCCCCTAGTCTTGAAATTCCCCATCCTAGGGAAAAGACAACTATCATCAACTCTATCTTTTCTTCTCATTATTTTATCAAATTCGATCAGGTCACCTCTCAACCTCCTATTCTCTAGTGAAAAAAGTCCCAGCCTACCCAGCTGTAGAGCTGGATGAACACAGCAGGCCAAGCAGCATCAGAGGAGCAGGAAAGCTGACGTTTCGGGCCTAGACTCTTCTTCATACCCTTCCTTTTCTGAAGAAGGGTCAAGACCCAAAATGTCAGCTTTCCTGCTCCTTTGATGCTGCTTGGCCTGCTGTGTTCATCCAGCTCTATACCTTGTTGTCCCAGATTCTCCAGCATCGACAGTTCCTACTATCTCTCCCCAGCCTATCCAGCCTTTCTTTAAAACTCAAATCTTTTATGTGGCAACATCCCGGTAAATCTCTTCTGAACCCCCTCCAGCTTAATAATATCCTTCCTATAACTGGGTGATCAGAACTGGACACAGTATTCCAGAAGAAGCCTCACCAATGTCCTGTAGAATCTCAACATAACGTCCTAACTCCTATACTCAAAGGTCTGAGCAATGAAGGCAAGCAAGCCAAATGCCTTTTTAACCGTCCTGTCTATATGTGACGCAAACTTCAACGAATTATGTACCTGCACCCCTAGGTCCCTCTGTTCTACAACACTACCCAAGGCCCTACTATTAACTGTATAAGCCCCACCCTTGTTTATTGTACCAAAATGCAATATCTCGCATTTATCCAGATAGAAGTACATCTGCTATTTTTCAGCCAGTTCACCCATTTGATCAAGATCCCTTGGTAATCTTAGAAAATCTTCTTCACTGTCTACTATGCCACCAATTGTGGTGTCGTCCGCAAAATTCTAACCATGCCTTCTATATTCTCATCCAAATCATTTATACAAATGACAAACAAAAGAGGACCCAGTACCCATCCCTGTGGAACACTGCTGGTCACAGGCCTCCAGTCCGAAAAGCAACCCTCCACCATTACCCTCAGCCACTCACTTCGCCTCTGATTTGGTATCTATATTTATTTTCAAAACAGAAACAGAACTGCAAATGCTGGAAACCAGGAATATAAACAGCTTTTATTGGAAAAAACACATGTCTGACAGCATCTGTGGACAGAAAACAAAGTTAACATTTCAGGTCCAGTGACCCTTCTTCACACTCTTCCCTTCAGAAGGGTCACCAGACCTGAAAAGTTAACTCTGCTTTCTCTCCACAGATGCTGCCAGACCTGCTGTGTTTTGCGAGCAACTTCTGTTTTTGTTCCAATATTTATTTTTATCTGTTACATTGTTAATGCTTTGTTTTCCTGTACCTTTTATTCCTTGTTAGGAAAAGGATGACATGTCCTTCTAAATCGGAGTTATTTACTTCAAGTTCCCCAAATTCTCTCTAATTGGTTCAATTATCATGTACCGGTTCACATCCATTCTCTCAATTGATTCACAATTTAAACAGCATTCCTGAATTGATTTTACCTCATTCTTTCTCCCCCCCACAAAATAACTTCAGAAGGCAATAAAGTTTCAGATCATTCTTGATGATTCTTCATTGACTCTTTTCCACGAACTACGTTTTCATTAGTATTGTGTTCAAAGTGGTTCAAAAAGCTCAATGCGTGGCCACAAGCATTATCAGTGTCATTTCCGCGGACCAAAGTTGTGTCAAACTGCTTAGATAGCTTAAATACTTTCAAAAGCCTATTTGCTTTCGGATTGAGTCACTGTCAAACATTATGGGAATGTTTATTCAAAAATCACTAGTTCCAAATTTAGTTTGGCAGATCGGCACTTTTGTTCTATTCAACATAAATGGCACTTTTGTCCTAAAGAGATACAGCAGGCTGTGTTGGAGTAAAGAAGAGTTGCAATGAAGACGAAAGAGCTTGAATTGTAACCCACATTGGATTTTCTTCCATCAACACTGATGTCCTTTATTTAAAAAGCCACTTAAACTTGTTCTCTCCGGTGCACCTCCAATTAAATTCCACTGAAACATCTGAAATAACAAGGTGTAGAGCTGGATGAACACAGCAGGCGAGGCAGCATCAGAGGAGCAGGAAAGCTGACGTTTCGGGTCTAGACTCTTCTTCATACCCTTCCTTTTCTGAAGAAGGGTCAAGACCCAAAACGTCAGCTTTCCTGCTCCTTTGATGCTGCTTGGCCTGCTGTGTTCGTCCAGTGCTACACCTTGTTACCTCAGACTCCAGCATTGGCAGTTCCTACGGTCTCCCAGTGAAACATCTGATGTCTTCATAGCTTAAAGCTTTCATATAATTTCCTTGTTTTGTGAATTCTGAAACAAACTCATCATCAGCCTGAGGTTAATAATTCTGTTTAATAAACTATGAGTTAATAAATGGGTAATTTTCTAATCTTTAAACCATGGCCATAGAAGTACTGAAATGTTGTTTGTATGCATTACACAAGGAAGCATTAACAAATTAGTTGCCTCTGAGTTGATTTTATCCATTGCATCTCGTAATTGCTGTAGACTTCACTGTTTGTTTTGGCTTGAGAATATTTTTGTTCGTGGGTTTACCAACACAGAATTAATTCATACATATTCCACAACAAGATTTATAATGTCCTAACCCACAGTTCTCCTTCCAACCATAAAATCCTATTCCCTTCCTTTTATTACTTTGTAGGCCAAGTTATGAATTATATTCACCCCTTCAGGAGTTTGATGAGAAATGTCATTTTCTTCTAGTTTCCCCATCACAGAAAAATTACGTTCTTAGATGTGATATCATTGTGTCTAGCCTCCAGCAGCTCCAACCACCTATTCCTCACTGCTCATCTGTGGAGCACTGCTCAACAGCTAAATACTGATGTGCTTCCATCTTTTAATTATTGATGCGAACTTGAACCAAAAAGATAAAGATGTGTAATTACTGATGTGCTCTTAAAATGAGAAATAGGTTTAGACAAAGACCTCTGAGTTCGCGTACGTCATTCTTGCTTTCTTAAAGTTTCCAAATATTTTTCACCCGCCCCATCCTACAATGTTCAAGCTGCAAACCAATAAACTTGTTCCCAGCCCTCTAGCAAGTTTTATATTTTGTTTGTTCTTTCGCAGGTATTGGATATAATTGGCAAGGTCAATCTTCATCATCAATCCCTAATTGTCTTTGAGAAGCTGGCAGTAAGCTTGTCTTCTTGAACTTCTTGAACTTCTACAGTTCACATAATGAAGGCACACCCAGTCCTTTCAGGAGAGAACTGCAGGACTTCGAGTCAGTGACAAAGAACGGCTGATTGAATATACAATTGGAGGGGAGCTTGCAGGTGATGCAGTCACCATGCATCTTTATTATTCATTCATGAGATGGGAGGTGCGCTGACTCGACCTGCATTCATTGCCCATCCCTAATTGCCCTTGAGGGGGTGGTGGTGAGCTACTGTCTTGAATTGCTGCAGTTCATTTAAAGTAGGTACACTCTCAAAACCATTTGAGAGGAAGTTTCAGGATTTTGACCCAGGAACAGTGAGATATTTCCAAGTCGTGATGGCTTGGAGCTTGGAAGGAATCTTCAGATGGTGATGATTTCGTGTATTTGCTGCTCGAGATCTTCTAGATGGTAGTGGTCGAGGATTTGGAAAATGCTAAGGAACTTCAGTAATGTCCTGCAGTACATTTTGTAGCTACTGCTTTGTCCTGGATGGTACTAAGCTTCTTGAGTTTTCTTGGAGCTTCACTTATACAGGCAAATGGGAAGTACTTTGAGGTGTCAAGAGGTCAGTTACTTGCTGCAAGATTCCTAGCTGACCGGCTCGTGTAGCCACAGTATTCATATGGCTCGTCCTATTCAGCTTCTGATCAATTGAGACATCCAGAAAGTTGATGCAGAAGCTGCTATGATAATGCCATTGAATGTCAAAAGGAAGTGGATAGAGTTTCTTTTATTGATGATGATCATTGCTTGGTATTTGCCACAAATCAGCTGTAGTTTCTGGTTTGTCTTGGTCTATTGAATGTGAGCACAGACTGCTCTGTTGCCTGAGGAATTGTAAATGGAACTGAACATTCAGCAGTGAACTTCTGTATTTCTGACCTTTTCTGCAGTGATGTTCTGGCACTGAGATGTTTAGCCTCTAACATACACAACCATCATTTTGTGCTCACTATGATTTCAGCCAGTGGAGAGATTTCCATCCAATTCCAATTGACTCAGGTCCTTTGATCTCGACGTCCTGTTAGTTGTTTAATGATCCACCATGCTTTGATGTCTGCATGTGGCAGGGATTAGCAAGTTTTGATTTAATTCGTTGTTTGCAGTAACACCTCACCATGTGTATAGCATTCTGTTTCTATTGATCAGCATATAATGCTGTACTGTGGATTTACCAGGTTGGTCCTTCATTTTCAGGTAAACTTAGTACTGCTCGTGGCACGTTCTTCCACACTCCGCACTGAAACAGGGTTAGTCACCTGTTTTGATGGCAATGGTGAAATGAAGGAATTCACTCTGTACTATGGGGATGAATCAGAGTGACTGTGGGCTATCCACAATTCAAGTTTTTCCTTCTCTCATTTGAAAAACTTCTGGCCATTGTTTAATGTCTGCCAAAAACAGAACAGCTAAAATAAGATACAGCCTATCTGAGGAAATGCAGATGTAAATTACATCTCTCAGATCCCGAGTACAGTTCATTGAAATGCAATTCAATACACAGTCCTTGAGCTTTCGATTTTTCAATTTCATTTCCTGCTGTTTAAACAATGGCATTTTTATGGATTTTGCATAAGTAAACCTCTCACTGCCTCGGTGACTAATTTTTTTTTTTTACACCAATTAATCTCTGTCTAATGGCTATGAATAAGCATCTACTGCCTCAAAGAGAAATTCATATTTGAGTTGCAGCAAAGCAGCTCAGATAAGCACATAGAGAAGCTGGGGAGCTCTCTCCCTTTCTCTTAAATTCAACCGGTATTTATCTTTGGAAGATGTTTTATTAAATTTCCAAGGCTCATTTATAACCTGTGGGACTTTGTGATCAAAAGTCAGATTGACATATACGCAATTACATTAATTGCTGTGTTTGATTCATTTTATTAAAAAAAGGGTCTATTTTTACATTTGTGCATAAAACAGCATTAATCACTCTGTTCTTAAGGTCCAGCTAAGGCCACATGTAACTAGCCCCTGGAACTGTAAAAAAGCATCAGGTTTATTTCCCCTCTGTCTTGAATCAAACTCACTGACGTACAACTCATCCAAGATTACAACAATGAATCAAGTGTGTGGAAAGTCTTAGCACAAACCCACATTATTTGATGTAATATTTTCATACATCAACACAATCAACAGTCCTTGCATTCTGATTCATCAGGCATATTTAACTTCAAAGCTTAATCATGTTTGAATATAAGTATTAAACCAGAAATAAAATCAGTTAAAAATGGACTGTTTCAGAATATGTACAATGTAATACGTCGCTTTGTCCATTCTACATTTTTGTACAAAACACCCAACTTTCAAATTCAACACTTGATTCAGTAAATACACCTGAATCAGGTAAAGCCATTCAGACAAACAAATTCTCACATTCTGCAATAACTAAGTTCAAAGAACTATGTCAGCTCAGAACGTCCCTAGGCCAGGGAATGAATGGCCAGAGCCGTTACTTTAAATCAGTATTTCACAATTAGTGCTGGAATACGTGTGTACAAAGGTTGAGAGAATGCAGGTCAATCACTGACAAGAAGAAAGGGCATGGCAGAGGCATGTCTTCAGATGTGGCTGCTGTCAATATCATAATACAGGTTCCTCATAGTGGTTGTTTAATGGAGTGGTTTTTCAGGCCATTTCAGGGTTCAGCCACTTTATTAAGTGTCGGGGCCAGATGAGGGAACACAAATTAGGCAATGCAGTATGCCATTTGACCCATCAAACCTCCTATGCCATTCAATCAAATGATGGCTCATCTTATCGTGGCTTCAATTCCAAATCTAGCCTGATGAGATTTGACTCCCTTATTAGGGAAGAATCTAACATCTGAATTAAAAATACCCAATGACACTGCTACCATCAATCTTTGGGGCAGACAGTTCCAAAGATTCTCGCCCCTCAGAAAAAGTTTGTCTTTATCTCCACTTCAAATGAAAAACACCTTATTTTTAAACTGTGTCCAGTAGACCTACCCTCTCCCAAAAGGAGAAGCATCTTTTCAGCATCCACGCTATCAAGCCAGATTGTGCAATGTTTCCTCAAAAATAACAACCCCATCCCAGATACCAGCCATGTGAACCTTTTCTGAACTCCTTCAAACACATTTATATCCCTTAAGTAAGGAGACCAAAACTCTACGTTGATTTCTAAGGTGGTCCCACCAATCTCCTGTGCATTTGTAGCAAAACAACCATACTTTTATTTTGTTTATTCACGTGAGCATTGCCAGCTGGACCAGCATTTATTGACCATTCCTAGACGGCCTCGATAAGGTGATGGTGTGATCTCCTTGCAATAAACAACAACATTCTAACTGCCTTCCTAATTACATAATGCATCTGCACACTAACTTTGCAATTCATGCAGTAAGCTAGCCAAACCTCACTGTACCTCAGAGTTCAGCAATCTCTCTATGTTTAAATAATATGCTGCTTTCCTATTCTTCCTGCCAGAGAGGAAACTTTCACATTTAAATATATTAGACTCCATGTGCCAATCACCTACCTATCCCCTTGCGGTCTCCTAATGTCTACTTCACAACTTCTTTTCTTATTTATCATTATGTTATCACTCAACATAGCTACCATCTCTTCATCTATGTTAGTATAAGTTGTGAATAGTTGAGGCCCCAGCACGGATTCCTGTGGCAATCCAAATGTCACACGTTGCCAAACCAAAAATTCTGAAGAAGGGTCTAGGCCCGAAACGTCAGCTTTCCTGCTCCTATGATGCTGCTTGGCCTGCTGTGTTCATCCAGCTCCACACCTTATTGACCTATTTATCTTGTTTTACTGACCCATTAATGCATACTTTGTTTCCAATCGGCTAACCAATCTTTGATAAATGCCATGTTGTTTCATATTATAAAGTCTTATTTTGTACTGCAACCTTTGATTTGGCATCTCGTCAAAAGCCTTCTGGAAATTTGAATGACACATCCATGTGTTCCCCTTTACACACATTAACTGTTATTTCCTCGAAGGACTAATGTGAATTAGTCAAACATAATTTCCTTTTTACAAAACCATAGGAACACTAAAGCAGGAATAGGCCACACAGGAGGCTACTGAGTAAGATAAGGGCCCATGGTGTTCAAGGCAAGGTATTAGCATGGATAGAAGATTGGCAGAAAGCAGAAAGCAGAAAGTGGGGATAAAAGGGTCTTTCTCAGGATGGCAGCTGGTGACCAGTGGTGTTCCACAAGGGTCAGTGTTGGGACCACAACTTTACACTTTACACATTAATGAACTCGATGAAGGAACTGAGGGCATTCTGGCTAATTTTGCAGAAGATACAAAGACAGGTAGAGGGACAGGTAGTACTGAGGAGGCAGGAAGGCTGCGGAAGCATTTAGACAGGTTAGGAGAGTAGGCAAAGTGGCAACGGAATACAATGAGGGAAAGTGAGAGGGAGGAAGAATAGAGGCATAGACTATTTTCTAAATAGGGAGAAAAATCAGAAATCTCAAGTGCAAAGGGACTTGGGAGTCCTGGTCCAGGATTCTCTTATGGTTAACTTGCAGGACTAGAATATAAAAGCAGAGATGTACTTGAGGCTTTATAAGGCTCTGGTCAGACCACATTTAGAATATTGTGAGCAATCTTGTGCCCCAAATCTCAGGAAGGATATACTGGCCTGGAGCAGGTCCACAGGAGGTTCACAAGAATGATCCCGGGAATGAAAGACTTAACATATGAGGAACATTTGAGGACTCTGCATCTATACTCGGTAGAGTTTAGAAGGGTAGGGGGTGGGTTCTAATTGAAACTTACAGAATACTAAAAGGCCTGGATAGAGTGGATGCTGGGAAGACGTTTCCATTATCAGGAGAGACTAGGACCAAAAGGGCACAGTCTTAGAGTAAAGGGAAAACCCTTTAGAACAGAGATGAGGAGAAACTTCGTCAGCCAGCGAGTGGTGAATCTGTGGAACTCACTGCCACAGAAGGCTATGGAGGCCAGGTCATTGAGTATATTTAAGACAGAGATAGATACGTTCTTGATGGTTAAGGGGATCAAAAGTTACGGGGAGAAGGCGGGAGAAAGGGGTTAAGAAACTTATCAACCACGATTGAGTGGTGGAGTGGGCTTGATGGGCCAAATAGCCTAATTTCTGCTCCTATGTTTTATAGTGTAGGCCATTCAACCCCTTGAGCCAGATCATGGTTTATCATTTATCTGAAGGCCATATTCCCTTGCCATATCCCTTGATGTTATCAGTACCTAGAAATCTGTGAATCTCATCTTAAGCTCACTTAATGACTGAGCTTCCCCAATTCTCCAGGACAGAGAAGTCCAAAGATTCACCAGGTTATGGGACAAGTGCTGGAGAACAGGATGAGGAGAGTTAGGTGGTTGTTTTGACTGGTGCGGACAAGATTGGCCAAAGGGCTTTTTTCTGTGTTGTATATATTCATGACTCTGTGATCACCCTCTGAGTGAAGGAGTTTCTCCTCATCTCAGTCATAAATGGCTTGCCTTTTATTCTGAGATTTTGACCCTTGTCCCCAAACACTAGTCTAAGGGGTCAGGGTTACTAGTTCACTAACAATAAGTAGAATTCAGAATTTTGAAAAGGATTGCCAATGCATCCATTATCACTGTGTCCAATTCTTAACACTCTAGGCGAAGGTCATCAGGTCCTGGGGATTTGTCAACTTCCAGTCTCAGTAATTTATCTTATGCTACTTATCATACGAATACTACTCTCTTTCAGTTCCACACTCTCACTGGACTCTTCAACCTTAATTATGCCAGGAGACTTCTCAATCTTCCTTAATCAGCTCCAAAGAGTCAGGTCTCAGGGTCAATGTCTCACATGCTCGTCTAGGTGCTACTTGTTGCCAGAGTGTCTCATCTCACCTTCTCTAGGTATTGAGTACTGCCTGTACCAGGGGTCTTCTCTCACCCATACCTCTACGTTTTGCTGTCTTGTCTCAGGATCCTTGATTTGGCCACACCTGTAGGCGTTGGTGATGGTCTGTCTTGGGATCTTCAACTTGCCGCTTCATGTTGACCAAATGCATTGAGATTTTCTTACTGTTCCGTTATGACAGGTAGTAAGCAAACTGATCTGTAATTTACTAATTTCTGTATCCTCCCTTTCTTAATTAGAGGAGTCATATTATTTCAATTTTGCTTTGAAATTTTTACTATTTGGTTTTATATTTCCAACTAGTGATAACTCATACTCGAACTTCTACCCTCTTATTAATCTTTCAGCAATTTTCTTTCCTGTTCCTTATATTCCATCCAATCTCCTGATGTACCAATCAACATTTTATAATTATGTTTTTTCTTTAAATTTGGTGTAATCTTTAACTTCTTTACTCAGCTACAGATGATTGTCCTTCCTTTGGAATCTTCCTTTCTCACTGAGTATCTTTTGAGAATTCTGACAGATCTCCTAAAAGCGAGAAAATGAGATTAATTGAACACCTCTTTCAAAATGCTGAACTTGGCACAATGGGCTGAATGGCCTTCTTTGCTGCATAATTCTATGTTTTAATGACAGATTCAAATTAAGATCTACACATTGATCATTAGACCGTTCTTAAATATTTTCAACATTCAATGTCTTAGTACTTCACTGGGTGTGCCAAAGATTTGTGTTTTAACATTTTCAAAGAACTGAAATCTCACCATATTTGGTATGAATAAAATTATAAGCTTTTTTTAAAATAGTGATAACAAATACTATCAAGTTTTAGGAAAGTTTATGTTACTTTAAAACAACCTTACAGCAATATAACATGAAAATTTATCAAATGCCTGATTCTGCGACATGCACATTGATTGGTGGACAACTGCTGTTAGTTGGTAGGAGGCCACAATACAGCAAAAATTGATAAATGCCACTGCAACAAAGTGGCACTATGGAGAGTCATGAACTATTATGTCTTATTTGAACTACTGGTAAATACAGTAATTGCACAATGCAAATGCCAAGCGTTATTATAAAGATGTGTTGGACAATGCTTAGTTGCAAATAATGAGAGATATGAAAGCCCTTACAGCTACTGACGGTGTTTTAGGTTGTTACTGCATATTGCTGACTACTTTTTAGGTGTCTTTAATTTTCCACAGTTCTGCACATAGAGGCAAAAATCAGACCGTGTTCAAAATAGGGCTATAATACATGCCACGTTCAGAAACAGGAGACTGAGAGACAGAAGTTGGAGAAATTTTGTAAATTACATATTCAAAACAGTCTAAATTTGCCTGTTGGAGGGAATTCTGTTGCTCCAGGCTTTATTGCACTTGTAATCACCAGCAATTGACACTTTGTAATAATGCAAACTCAAACACTTAACATCTAGAGGTAGCCATATATAGTAATACTAATGCCAATAGATGCAGTTAGTCAGTAACATTATTGTTGGGTTATGACTTGGTCCAATTGCAAAACATGTCTCACCTATTTTTAAAAAACTCCAATATTACAGCATGCACCCACAAAATTAGAAAATTAGTTTTAGATTTGAAAATCTAAAAGGAAAAAGAGCACCAACATCTAGGGGTTTGCACTTTGTATCTTACCCTGATTCCTCTTCAGGATTCCGAATAAGCTCCAGTGTAAGTTTCACCTATACCCACACTTTCTTTCAAATAAACCTTCTCATTGTGAGGACAACTCCTGTGGAGTTTCAGAATTCTTCTTGTGTCTTTTGTTTGGCTCATTTAGGTTATGTCTTACATCAATCAATATCCTGTTTTCAGGCCACTTAAACCAGTAACACCATCCCTCAATGTTTCATTTTATTTACTCACGGGACATAGGTGTGGCTGGCTGGTCAGCATTTATTGCCTATTCTTAGTTGCTTTTTAACTGAATGGGTTGCTAGGCCAATTCAAACGGCAGTCAAGAGTCAACTATATTGCTGTGGTTCTGGAGTTACATGTCAGCCAGACCAGGTGAGGGTGGCAGATTTCCTTCCCTGAAGGACATTGGAAAAACCCATCTGGTTCACTAATGATCAACAATGGTTTCATGGTTATCAGTAGATTCTTCACTCCAGATTATTATTGAATTCAAATCCCACCATCTGCCATGGCAGGATTTGAACCCAGGTCCCCAGGACTTTAGCTGAGTTTCTGGACTAATAGTCTAGCGATAATACAACCAGGACATTTACTTCACTTTTTTTTTTTTTATAAAAGATTTACTTACTTTCTACTGGTTCTGGCAGTCTGTATCCAAAATAATAACATCTCCTCTTTACAAATGTCTACAGCATTGTTTTTCGGTTTTGTGACAGACACATACATTTGGTTTTATATTTAACAGGACAATATTTTGTGTTCATTTTTGATATTAGGATTGCCCTCTTCTCTTTGCCCTTATGCTGTCAGAAATTGTGCAACTGCCGCCAGCTTTGATTTCTGTTTCACGGCTTTAATTGAAAAAGGCAATGAAAGAAAAGATCAGTTCAAATCTCAATAATTGACACGGAGATAAAACCAAAGAAAACATGAAATAAAATGGCATTCAGCAAAGTATACCTGCTCACCTACCATAGACATTACTTTACTCATCACTTGACAGATATTTTTGCACAATTCCAATTTGTCCCTTAAAGGCAAACTCCACAGAGGTTCATCTTCCCAGTCCCATGCTGGAAGAGTATTTTCCAGGTACATTGCAATGGTCAGAGAGGCTAACGTATTCCAGAGAGGATTTGACCAGTTATCTATATATTTTATCTTCAATTTCATTCAGAACTTGCTATTTATCCCAGAAATACCAAGATGTTGGAGTCAGAATCAATACAGTGTGATGAAGGGTCCAGGCCAGAAACATCAACTCTCCCACTCCTTCGATGCTGCCTGACCTGCTGTGTTCCTCCAGCTCCATACTGTATTGATATTTATCACTTCTCCTCTCAAAAATATTGCAACAACCCCCTGTTCCAAATGCTGCTGAAAGTTTTACAACAGTTCCTACACTGGATTTTGTTTGGTAGGAATAAGGCTGCAACAAGCTTCACCCATAAGACTGGCGCAAGAACCAGACTGCACCGATCCTCCCAAAGACTTCAGTACAGACACATCGGCATGCTGTGAATTAATACAACACTTTTGAGTTTTAGTGCACCAACGCAACTGTAATATGTTAAAAGGAGGGAGTCATCAAAACCTAGCAAAAGGATCTGTTTTTCTAATGAGCAAGTCACTGAAGGTTTGCAGATTTTCTGAATAAACAGAAAAAGAATAAAATATATGATTGGTATATATCCCAATGTCGGATCAGTTTACATTGATCAAGGCAACTCCCTCCCTGAATGCAACCCAGTAAACACCATAAAAAAGCAAAAAACTGTTGATGCTGGGAATCGGAAATGAGAGCAGAAAGTAGATAGAAAAACATGGCAGCATATCTGGAAAGCAACAGTTTTAGATAATTGATCTTTGTTAATGTCACTGGAGTAGTAATTCACATCCCAGACTGATGTTCTGGGGACATGGGTTAGAATCCCACCATGGCAGATGGTAACATCTGAATTTAATAAGAACCTGGGATTAAAATCTGGTAAAATAACAACCATGTACCCATAGTTGTAAGTATCTGGTTCACAAGTGCCCTTTAGGGGTGGAAATCTGACATTCTTACTTGGTCTGGACTCAAAGTGACTCAAGACTTACAGCAACATGCTTAACTCTTAACTGCCCTCTGAACACTGGCCTAGACAGCCACTCAGTTCAAGAGCAATAAGGGATGGGCAACAAATGGTGGCTTTACCAGTGAAGTACACGTCCCATGAAAAATAATTTTAAAATTGCTGAATGACTGGCTGCATTTTACGCTTTCATTTCAGCAAGCACAGATATTCTCAAAAGTAGTTTTCAATGTGCCTTATCCATTATGCAAAAGCCACTTAACACTATCCTAACTCAGTGTTACCAAATATGCTACCCACTAGTAACATAAACCCACCAAAAAGACAGATGTAGTTAACTGAATTTTTGTTTAGTAAATTAAGAAATGAATAATGGACACTGTAACCTGGCTCATGAATGAAGTGCTCATGCTCAATTAGTATTGCTTGTATAAGTTAACCTTTTGCATACTTCCTGGTTAAATGATCAGTGCTTGCTTACTTTCACAATATGCAGATTGATGTACTGTGGTGATAAAAGTTCCTAATATAGACAAGTTCTAGTACCAAACACAGATGTTAAGGAATTGGCTCATAGTAAAAGCTTCAACCAAACCTGACAATATTCTCCATGCTTTCCTACGTGCTACAGCACTCGACTACAAGATGCATAGTTGACATTGCAGAAATAAGAAGAATCATTGCAGTCAAGATTCTAAAACATTGGTTGTTTTCTGCCACTGGATGGCAGAATTAAGTCTTGTGAAAAAGTGCATTACCTTTTAGTAGAGGAGAATGATCATCTTTGGGAATTGCAAGTTAAAGAGAGTCCAATGTTTAAAAAAAAACTTGCCACATCTCAAGAAGATATTTCCATATCTTTACATGTTCATTTTAATTTATTATTATGAATGAGTTGGGATGATTATACTTCTGCACCCTGCATATTGGCCCTGCAGCAACAGCACAATGTGACTCATGTATTATTGGAGCAATTGGTACAGGACAGTGAAATAAATACAAATAAACTTCCTGTGGACCTCAGAGTTGCACATACTAACTCGTGTTTACATCTCCATTAAATAAGTTTAGTGTGACTGTATTGGCCAACAAACAAAAATCAAGAAACCCCATCTGTGCCTCATTGGATAAATACACTATATATCCCTGAACCACAGGGAGTAGAAGAATTACTGACCAAGTTCATTTGATCTCAACATGATCAATGTAATTGGCTTCACATCTCTCAACAAGGAAAACGAAACAAATTTTTCAGTGACGATCCAGCAATTCCTTGCCGGCTCAATATTCTCTACAAGAACCACCCATGTCTGGATCTGGGCAAGGAATGACATTGTTAGCACTAAATACTCCAGCAGACACTGTTCAGATTCACAGGAGGAATGACCACATTAAGGTAGCAAGCACAGCCACACATTGTAACCAGACTAAAAGAAAGCTCACTGCCCATGTTAGGGGAAAACATAATGAGAGGAGGAGAGGCTTGAAGGAAATTAAAAATCCATGCTTGAAACAAACATGTTTTTAAAAGGGTGTTTATTAGTTGTGTATGTATCTATCTGCTTTGCAGGAAGAATGCATTTTGTTTATATTGGCATATTCATGCCAACAATAAACAAAACATCAATTGTTTAAAGAATTAGTCATATAGTGAATGCTTTCATATTTCAGACAGAATGAATCCATTGGAATATGAACAATTAATTCAGCATTTCTTTGAATTGGTCTATGGCAACAAAATGTAGAAGCTGCAATTGTCTTCACCAAAAATCATTTGGAACATTCAGAAATCAGAAGCTACATTATATTCTTGCTGTGGAAGACTGAGCAGGTTAGTACACACCTGAAGTAATAATCAAAGTTAAAAATCATCAAGGTATATCTTATGGAGAACTAATTATTTGTATAGGGAGAGGGAGTGAGTTCATCTTGTTCAAAGATTTGGCACATAAATCACGTAGCTGGCCTACCAGCTGTGTCATGTGGTATCTTTGACAATATGCATCACACAGTCACCAACTCAAAATTCATTATATTACTTCTACCCTTCAGCTCAGCTTCTAGCTCAGCAACAAATCACATTTACAAAAAGCAGCCCTCAAAAAGCTTGAAACAAATATTTTGTCTGTAGCAATGATTTCATTTAATTGAATTAATGTATGGGCTTCTGAAACATCCATATGATTAGTGTTCCAGCTGTTATCAATTTTGCACAAATGAACAACAAACAAGTGTAAGAAAAAGTCATCTCTATGCTCTATTGCCAAGGGAAGAATTTTTTAAAAGCACAACAACAGAGCAGGAAAGAAAAATTAAAACGTCTTGACTATGTAATTAATTTTTTTTATTATTACGTTCTGTGATTCACCATCTGCTATCTACGGGTTCAGTTTCCAGTTAGGTACTGTTGCAGCAGGAAAAGTGTAAAATTAATTGACTACGTAATATTAACCTGTTTTAAAAACTGTGTTCCTTACATATGGACTAAAAAATAATTATTTCAGTTTTCTTTTAAGATTTAAATTAATACCTTCTCACCAAGAGCATACAAACAACATCAAATAAGATGTAAAGAGATAAAAGGTACTGCAGATGCTGGAGAATCCGAGATAACAAGCATGGGGCTGGATGAACACAGCAGGCCAAGCAGCATCACAGGAGCAGGAAAACTTGACGTTTCGGGCCTAAA
>JAHRHZ010000071.1:26093920-26121083 GCA_024137785.1 Ginglymostoma cirratum | reverse complement strand
TTTAGGCCCGAAACGTCAAGTTTTCCTGCTCCTGTGATGCTGCTTGGCCTGCTGTGTTCATCCAGCCCCATGCTTGTTATATCAAATAAGATGGGCTGATGTGATGCTACAATGGCTTTAAGAGGTGTATTTCATCCTTCTTTTTCAAGAGGGGTTTTGAGCCATAGCTGTCCTGCTGCCTCATCCAAGCCAATAAAGTAAACAGAAACAAAGATAGAAGTTGCTGGAAAAGCTCAGCAGGTCTGGCAGCCTCTTTGAAGAGAAATCAGAATTAATGCTTTGAGTCTAGTGGCCCGTCCTCAGAAGGGAGCAGTAAACAGCTTGTGAGGTCTTGGGCTTTTTTTATAGTTGGAACAAAAGGAGTAGCCATGAATGGGTAGGGTCAAGCTCCCATAGAACCAGGGTATTAGTTTAGCTTGCAGTAGTTGTTGGGATTTTGAAGCTGGTGTGGAAGCTATCATGCCTCTCTCTCTACCAGAATTTTCTTTTCATCTTGGCCTGGGGAAATATTGCATGAAAGACAATCTATTTTACTGAATTTGCCTTTGTCAAGGGTGTGTTTATGGGATGTTTATATGTTGGAACAGTTGCTGTTTGGTCATTAAATAATCTGTTACTCTGTTAAGTTTTCCAATAAAGTTACACCAATTTTTCTTTGTTGTTTGTATTTTAACTATAGTGGAAGAATACAATTGCTTAAAGCCAAGTAGTGTGACCAATTGAATCATGTCTGGAATGCAGCGCCTTACACTTTGCTGTAAATAAGATAAAAGTTATATCAAGGCGATAGCCTAGACCCTATTTTGAGAGGGTTTGGTCTGGCCCACAACAGTAGGAAAATGAATGAAATGGCGGATATTCAGTATTGCCAGTCATAACATTGACTGACAAAGGGTAATAATTTAGCTTGTGTACACGTCAAAAATTACAGACTTCTAAGAATCAAACCTATTCAGAATAGGAATGACGGTGCCTTTCCAACATCAGCTGTAATATCCCACACCTCGCTTTGTTCAAATTGTTTTGATTGGTAACTTGGTCCATTACTTTAACAGCACAGATATTTAGAAATGTGCTTTCAGGCATGAAGTGGCTCACTACTTCTCTAATTTTATTATAAATTGTCAGCAATTTTCCAATATCACAAGCAAAATTGCCACAGAAGTAACTTACATCAGGGCGTATTGATTACTGTACTGTATAGATTTGGAAAACATGTAAATTTTTTAAGCAATCAGTAGATTTTACTGTCCATGAACTAAAATAAACAGGAAATGCCTTAAGTCAGTTATAGGAAACATTCCAAAATTACGCGTCTTTTTTCATCTGGATTTATAATCTTGCAGCTTCTGCATGGCAAAATGAAATGCACTAATACAACAACACCCATCTGCCCAGATGACGGCAGAAATCACAGCACTTTGCACAGACTGAATGGCACAGCGTAAACATCACTTATCCTTCACATTTAGCACTAAGGACAACGTTAGCAAGTATGATAAAGTCATGCACACAACATCTAACATAAATGCTACTGGTGATATTAAAATTAATTTAAAATTTAAATCTGAAAAATGTTAATGTATGCCATTCTTACAGCTATCAAATACAGTAACATCAAGGCTATCATAGAAAGTAAGATATTACCTATGGAATTATTATCCATTACTCAATATTCAAAGGCCCGGAATTACAAAAATAATTTGCATCTGTGTATTTTCTAAACGATATATGCTATCATTTACACAAAGTGCAAACATAAACAAGTCTAGAGTTATGAATGCTTATGTTCTACACTGACAGAGCATCACAATTGTCTTCAATGGCCTGTTTTTCTATATTATTAGAATATTAGATATCCTAAATTGAGTTTTTGTTTCATAAAGCAATATACACCATCTAGTTACAGTAGACGTGGTTTCATTATCCTATATAAAGCTTGCCAACACTTTTACATGATCTAATTCCAATATACTTATTGGAGTTTCCATATTAATTCAGTTTATACACATGTACAATATAAGACTTTATCTAGCTAAAGATTAACTCACACACAGCTAAAAAGTAACAGCAATATGTAGCACTAAAAAATCTAAACGCAAAAATTAAATATCATACACAGAAAATATAGAACAGGACTGAAATATAACAATGGACAACTTTACTTATGAGCACTGAACAGAAAAGATTCTAAAAATCTGACAAAGGGCAGCTGTTTTTATAAGCAGCAACTGGACAGCTACCATAGTTTTGATTCATCTCTCTCACCACTGACTTAATTTACTTGGAATATCATATTGCTGGAAACAGTATAAATTGATATGCAGTTTTATGGGATTTCCCTAAAAATTTGCTTCCATTTTAGATCCTTCATTGGTTACAGCTCTTTTATGCTCCATCCTCGTAAGATTTCCAAACATCTTCAATGCACAAACCCGTTTCCATATTCTTTCATTAGTATATCATCCATAATGTATCTGCAGCCCAAATACTGAATCTGGCCAAACATATAAGCGCAAAGTAAACCAAGTCTTCGACTGTTCACCTACTTTTTTTTCAGCCAATTATTTTCCCAATGCTTCCAAAAGCCCAGGTAATGTTCTGAGGGCCTACGTTCAATGATGGAATTTAAATTGAATAAAAATCTGGAATTACGAGTCTAATGATGACCATGAATCTTTGTTGATTGTCAGAAAAACCCATCTGGTTCAAAAATGCTCTTTAGGGAGGGAAACTGCCATCCTTACCTGGTCTGGTCTACATGGCACTCCAGACCCACAGCAATGTGGTTGACATTTAACTGCCCTCTGGGTAATTAGGGATGGGCAATAACTGCTAGCAATAAATGATGTCCTCATCCCATGAATGAAAGAATTACACTAAACTTAAAAATAAGTAACATTGTCACCACACAAGAAGTCCTCCAATAAGAAAGAATCCAACCACTGCCCCATGGCTGAACCAGAAACTTAAAGGGCTAGACATTTTAATACTGTGGCAGCTAAAACAGGTCAAAAGCTAGGATTTCTGCAATTTGCCAATCACCTCTTGACTCCTCCAAAGCCTGTCTACCTCTTTGGAAGGTCAGGTGGTGAATTAGTCACTGCAGGATTCCTAGCCTCTTACCCAATCTTGTTACCACAGCAATTCTGCTGGCTAATCCAATCCAGGTCAAAGGCAACCCCCCAGAATGTTGATAATGGGGATTTCAGTGATGGCAATGCCATTGAATGTCAGTTTCAAAACACATAGGATCTTGAGGGAACTTGAGAGATGAATAATGAAAGAATGTTTGCCCTTGTGAGTAAAACTAGATGTAAGGGCTAAGAATTTAGAAGTAAAGGATCTTCCACTTAAAGAGCAACATGAAAACAAAATTTATCTCTCAGAGATAAGACAGTGTTGTGAAATTGTCTTCCCAAACCCCAACACCCAGTCCCCAAAAGCAACGAATATTTCCAATGCAGTAATATTTTTGACTAACAAAGGATTTATGAGGTAGAGAGGAAAGTAAAGTTGCGGCTACAATCAGATTAGCCATAACCTTGTCAAATGGCAGAGCAGGTCCAAGGTGCTGAATGGCCTTCTCATAGTCCTAATTCACATAGTTGTATGTCATGGGATGATCTGATTCAAGATTTTATGATTTGGAAAGAAAAAGCGACAGGCTGTATGAAGAATAACCTTCTCCGCTTGTGAGAGCATCTAGATGACAGGACATAATCTTAAAATCAGAGCCTGGAAACATTTCTTCATGCAAAGGATGGGGGTAGTTTAGAACCTTATCTTATGAAAAGCAGTGGATGGTAGTTAAAATAACAATTTTAAATCTCCTCTGATTAGGTTTTTGCTAACCAAAAACATAAAAGGCAAATGCAGCCAAGGTAGGTGGACTGAATTAGGATACACACCAGCTACACTCTCAATAGATCAGCCTGACTTTACAGTTGAAGATGCAGATGTTTATTTTCTCCACGTGGTGTCTCTGCTGCGCAGCTTTCAAATTACTCAGTTGAACAATGCTTCAACCTCCAATTCAATGCTGCAAGCTGATCTATCTTTTCCTTTTAACATTAGTCAATAGTTTTCCTTTTCATCCATCACTATACGGGATTCTCACATGATGATACCAGTGTGACCAAACTTGTCGTGCAACACAGAAGGGGCCCTCATTTCACAGTTACAGAGACTTTCATAATTGTGTAAATTTAATTCCTCTAAGTTTACATTGACTTATTTATTATTAAACACAAAATAATAGGAACCAACTCCATTTAAATGGCATTTCTTAAAAATATTATTGTCCTGTTAGGTGTTTCTGTGACTAGCAGTGAAAGTGGTTTAAGAAGCATTTGTACAATTAACTTCTCAGATGAATAATTCCTGCCTGCCCCAAGTAAAACTTAGAATGCCTATTCTTACCAGGCTGTTCATCTCTGAAGATTCAAGGCTGCCACACTGCTGAATGGTACCAAGGGCCTCCATGCCCTCTTCATCCCACATGTAAGTTCCGGCAGAGCTACTGGAAGGAGAAAGTTCAAAGGAGGAACCCATTGCGTAGTTGGCATCTGGAGACATAAGATCATTACCTGATGCCGTGGTCTGGGAACTCGCCAAATCTTTACACTGGTCTACTCAAAAGACAAAAAGTGACAAAAAAATGCAAGTTATTAAAACATAAGAGAAACAACCATCTTTTTCAAAATATATCACTACGACATCAAGGGGATTTACACTTGCTTTAAATGGTACAGGAATTGGGAATCTGACGTACTTTATGCTAATCAAGGTACACTTGTACCATACGTAGAGACAAATATACATCAGTGAGAGCAGTCATTTTACTTTCATAATATTAACATGCACAGACACCAACTCCATGACAAGTCGGAGTGGTTGGGACATATGATGACACAAAATGGCACTTTCCATTTATCTTTGTTAATGCTGGTCTACTGAATGTAGAAAACAATATTCTACAATCATCTCTGAGAACAATAGTTAATAAAAGTTAAGAAATAAAATTAATCACAAGATCATATAAATATTATTAATAGCAATATAACCAAATCGGACTGCAGTGTCATGAGGTAGATCGGAACGGATATCGAAATTAATCAATATCAGGTCTGTCCAAGTAAAACATGGAGGGTAGCTCTCCTTCATGTGCACAATCACGGTTTAAAATTTTTATCTCTGAAGCACATCAGAGGATTCAGATTTTTAAATTTTGTTCCTAATGATATTCCCTAGGCTATAGCAATTTATTCCCAAAAGCCAGTTACACAGCCTACTTTCTTTTCTGCACTTTTGGTTGGAACACATTTGAGAATTGTTCCAGTACAATAGTTTATTTCATATTTTCAGATAAACCTTGCGGCCTTTGTGCTTCTCCTCCATTGCTGTGGGAAGATGGAATAAGCCAGCACTGCTCAACATATTTACTGTTTATAATGCTACCATATTAAGTGAAAAGATTCAAAAGGTTCAACTTTTAAAAAAGCAGTCTGCTGTGTTAGCTAGAAAAGCAAGAATAGTGTTCAAATTAATATGTTTTAAGAATATTCATAGCATATGCAGGATACTGGAAAATCTTAAGTCTGACAAGCTACCAAAGAATATCACGTATATTAAAAAGTAGATGGCCACAACCAATTTTCTAAAAGGAAAAAAATAAAATCCTAGGAATGGATGAATAAAGAAAAATGGAATTTTCAGGTAAGGTGATCAGAAAAAGCTAAGGAAGTGGAAGGGGAGAAATGTCATACAGGACATTTAAAAACATATAACCCATAGAAATCAATCATGTTCTCACGAGTAACACCAGGGAAACAGAAGGGAAGCTGACTGGAAAACTGTTACCATAGCAACAGTAATTTTAAAAAGGAATCGACAAGCTGACCACTCAAGCGAGTCATTAAAAGACATCTTGTTAAAAAGACCAACAAAATGCAGGTATGATAATAACACCATCCATTTTTCTGTGCTTCTTTTAATGCTATAAAATCTCAGAACATCAAATAAAATTAGACATAGCCATAAGGAAATACTAGGGTAAAAGACCAAAAGCTTGGTTAAATAGTTAGTCTTTAAAGAACTGCAGAAAAGTGAGAAAGACAGGAGAGAGGACTTTATGGAGGAAATGCTGGCTAAAACAAACAAGCAGCATGGATTACGGGAGGAAGTTCTTGCCAATTAAATGTACTGAAATTCTTCTAAAGAAGATTCTTCATGGTAGTGAAGATGCTATATTTTATATATTGCATATGGATTTTAGTTGCAAACATGAGACAAGCTTCTGAGGTAGACTGAGAAATGGCTTATCTAGAATCTTATCTGTGATAAAGCTATACACTAAAATCAGGGTGAGAATACGATCAATGCTGAGCCATTTCTAGTTCTCGTGTAGAAAATGATTTGTATCAGGAACAAAAACAAACGAAAAATTTCAGATAACACAAAATGCAAGGTAAAGTTTCAAACACTGCAAACAAGCAAACTAAAATGAAAATGATTTGAAATATGTTGGAAATGTGGACTGGTAAATAACAAACAGCATATAACGTGGACAAATACAAACTAATGAGAAAAAGGGACAGGAATAGAAGTAAACAGTAGGAGGCAAAAGTGGTACCTTGTGCATGAATTTGAGCAAATGAGGAGAGGATTTAAAGAATTCAGAACTGTTTACTCTGAAGAGAAGATGCAAGGGTAGTGTTATACAATCTTAAGATTAAGAGAAAAATAACATGGAGGACTTGATTGTGAGAAAATACAACTGAGATGCTGTAGCATCCTTCGGACAATGGCACAAACATTGAAAGGAACAAAGTTCATAATATACATGCGCTCATGGAAAATGGCCTAGTAGTACTATTGCTATTAATCCAGAGAGCCAGGCAACGTTCCAGGGACATAGGTTCAAATCCAACCACACTGATGATGAAATGTGAATTCAATAATAATCTGGGAATAAGAGTCTGGTGATGACCATGAAACCATTGATGCCTGTCATAAAAAAACCTATCTGGTATACTAATGCCTTCAGGGAAAGAAACCTGCCATTCTTACCTGGTCTGGCCTAAATGTGACTCCAGACCCACAGCAATGTGTTGGCTCTTAACTGCCCTCTGGGCAATTAGGGATGGGCAATAAATGCTGGCCCAGCCAGTGATGCCCACAACCCATCGATGAATTTTAAAAAGTTCATATGAAAAATCACATATCACACTAAAAACAATCTAAAGTGATCATTTAAAACCTTGACTGAAAATTTATCTTGGAGTAGAGACAGAAAAAAAGATTGTATTTACTCTGATGCTGAACTGTAGCATCAGGCATTCAACCTTATTTGTTCATGGGATATGCATTTCCTGGTTAAACCAACTTTTATTGTCCATTTCTAATTACTCTAGATGGTGCTGGTGGGCTGCTTTCTTGAACTGTTGTGATCTTTTGGATATAGATACACCCATGGCATTGTTAAAGAAAGAGATTCCAGGATGTTGACACACAACGATCCAGCAAAAGTGATAGAATTCCCATTCAGTGGTGAGATTTGGAAGGGAATTTGCAGATGGTGGTGTTCTCATGCATTTGCTGCTTTTGTGCTTCTAGGTGTTAAAGGTCAAGGATTTGGAATATGACGCCAAAGTAGCCTTGGGGAGTTACTGCAGTGTAACTTTTAGACAGTACACACAGCTGTTACTTTGCATTGGTGGTACACTGAAAAAAAACCACCCATCAATCCAGGTAACTTAAAGATGCATTTACAACCTCCAGTGTTATACTATCTCCTGCTTGCTCTCTGGTCAGTTTTGAGTTAATACCCAGTTTATATTTCACAAGCTTAGCATTTGTGCCAAAGCCAGAACTCCTATGGACTAACACTACAGGGGATCCCTGATTTACGAACATCTGATCTTACGAATACTCTCACATACAAACAAGATCCCATATTAATACTAATGTTAAAGGTCCGACATGCGAACGTTTGCTCATTCTTACAAGCAACTGTTTTAATAACACTGTACTGTACTGTGTTCCAATTTGCGCACAAATCAACTTATGAACACACAAAGTGGAGGCAATGGCCTAGTGGTATTATCACTAGACTGTTAATCCAGAGACTCTGATAATGTTCTGGGGACCCGGGTTCGAATCCTGCCACAGCAGCTGGTGGAATTTGAATTCAATAAATGTCTGGGAAATAAGAGTCTAATGATGACCGTGAATCCATTGTCAATTGTTGGAAAAACCCATCTGGTTCACTGGTTCACATCTGGTTTCCCTAATGTCGTTTAGTGAAGGGAACTGCCATCCTTACCTGGTCTGGCCGACATGTGGCTCCAGACCCACAGCAATGTGGTTGACTCTTAGTTGCCCTCTGGGCAATTAGGGATGGGCAGTAAATGCTGCCTAGCCAGCAATGCACTTGTCCCATGAATGAATAATTAAAAAAAAAATGGAACCTAGCCATAACCCAGGGACTGCCTGCAAATATTAATGTAAATACAGTCAGGTTTCCGAACAGGTGCAAATTGCTGGGAATCAAGAAATGAGTTAAAGGTCTTCTAGCATTGTGGTAATATTCCTACCTCTGAATCAGGAGGTCTGAGTTCAAGTCCTACCTGTCCCAGTTGTGCATTACAACATGTGTGAATTGGTTAAAAGAATAAATACAAGAGGTGAATTGTTCATACCAATTCCTTGGTGGCAACGTACATAGTCATTGTTAAATTCAATTTGTTCGAGACGAGTTTAAAAAGTGGAAGTCGTTCAAAACTCTAACTTGTATACAAAAATGATCATTATCCGATTTTATTCATTGCAGATGTTTCAGTTTCTAATAATAAGTGGTACCTGAGCTAACAAAGATTGGTTGAGTAGTTACTAAGCCTAACTGTGGATGAGAACTGAATAAATGTCAGAAGACATACCCATTAACACAGAATGCCTCAATGATCACATCATTACAATTCCTCAGTGATCATCATTACAATTATGCATGTTAATTCAACTCCCATTCACCTACATTCACTAAATCCTCCACAACTTTTGAAGTAATAAGACCATTACCACTACTGTTTCAAAACAATGCTGACAAATATGCAAAGAATAGTGGTGCCAGAAATACTAAAGCAACAGCTTTTTTTTTTTAATTTTTCAGTTTTAACAGTTCAAGATTATTGTTGGTAGTGTAAAATCTACCCACTGAAGACTACTCTCATTTTGACTCTGTGGATGCTAATTCATCGACACTGCTGAATGACATTTTACTTTGTACTATTTATCAAAACATTAGTGAAATGCAGTTATGTTCAAGTTACGTACATGTAAAATATACCGTCACTGTATTTTATATTGAAATCTTACACACCAGACAAACCAGTCTCTATCCAATCTGTCCCTGTATATGCAGCAAGTAGAGCTTCCTCTATTCCAGCTGAAGACATGGCCTCTTTAGGACTGTAAAGATCATCAGGAATTTCTGTAGAAATAGAGTTGTCACTATCCACAATTTCAATGGACTCAGTGCCTGAATTAGGTAAATGTTCACTTTTATCATCATTTATTTCACAATTAGAATCAATTAAATTGATCAGTTCTGGATTATCAATACTTTTTCCACATGCAGATTCAAGATCTTCATTACTTCCAGGTACAGTGCTCTCATCTACAGTACTAACAGTTAATACATTCTCAGCAGCATGTTCACTATTTACATTTCCATTCTTTAACTTGCTTTCACCAACTGTTTGGGTCCCAGGGGTTTCTTCTCTGGTCTCAGACATTGAATTTACATTACTTCCTGTTCCTGAAGAGACCAGCCCACTAGATTTAATCAACGAAGATCGTGTGAACTTGGAGGCAGAGGTAGAAGCAAAAAATGGAGTTGTGGAACAACTAGGAGGAAGCAACGATTTTTTGAAGGCAGATGATGGTGCTTTTAGACATTGCCTATTGGAAGTACGTTTACAGAGTAATTCATTTGTGCTTGAGCTATTGGTACCCTTGGTATTGCCATAGCGAAGAACATTGGATTTCAAGGGCAGACCAGACCTCATTTGCTGCGTCATATAAGATCTATCCGCAGCCTTTGAAAAGGACAGAGATCTCGGTATTACTTCAGTACCACAAGAGTTATTTTGTATGGAATAAGAAAAGCTCTGTGATCTTACAATGTTCTCATCTGACAAGTTCTTCAAACTCTCTGAAGATTGGCTAAGACTATCTTTTGAACTGCTTGATCCAGAGAAAGTCCCTTCTTGTTCAGACATCTTTGCAACTGCTGCTTTACGAAAATGGCCAACTGAATGGGACCTTGCGATTTGAGAGGATTTGACTGGCTTCCCCAGAATTTTCCCACGATCTCCTTTTGTGGAGTTATTTAATCCAGCTGCAAGGATTTTGCTTTCATTGTCGTAAGGTATAATCTGCTGTTGTTTTTGATGCCTAGATGCTGCAGTAGTTTTACACTTAAAGCCCAGGTTTGTGTAATCTTTAATAACAGGAGCCGTAGAATAAGAGTTTCTCTCCATTTTAACAAGCTTTTCACTTGTAAAACTACAAGGGTAGAAATTAATTGTGTCTTTTGCACCTTGTCCACCTGGTTTAGTTTTAACAGTTCTTTTCCAGTTGAAAGAAAATCCACCAACACAGCCAGCGCCATTTTGCTTGTCACCAACTTTTGAAGAGCTAGAAGCACTAGCACTGCGAACACAGGCTCCATTTGCTACAACTTGGGGAAGAGTCTCACTTAGCTTAGAGGTTCCACCACCAAACTTGGGCAATCTCGAAACAGAGGCAGATTTTCCCTGTGTTTTTCCTTCCATTAGCTATCAGACACTTCCAGTTCTGAATGTAACGACAATCTGCAAAACAAAGAAGAAACAATTTGTACAAATTTATATCAAACAAATTTCCACTCCCCACTCTAATACCCAGTGTGCCTATTCTAAACAAAGAATTAATAAAATTATCATTCACTACCAGAATCACACCATTTTATCTCCTATTTGCGTCAAAAGCTAATAACAAAAGCACACTTACTTAAATACTTGGTCAATTCCATGCTATTCATGTCTATGAACATGTAATTTCAGCATGACACACTGCCTATTACCAGTAATTTAACTCATTTTTGTTCAAGAATTAGGAATGCTGCCCAACGAACAATACAAATCAGCTGCAATGTTTACACATGTCCAATGCACATGAGAACTGAAAAATTATAAACTCCATCCTTGAACTGACTTAAGTCATAGTTGCCTCCTATAGCTTACTTACAGGAACCATGTTATTTGAGTTAATTTTAAAATGTTAAAGGACTGGTTTGAAGAATAAACAAAATTTTAAAGCATGGTGCAGAGCTGGAGGAACACAGCAGGCCAGGCAGCCTCGGAGGAGCAGGAAAGCAGTCATTTCAGGTCGGTCATTTTAAAACATGGTTTACATGAGGCAGGGAACAGTGAAATCATAAGACACACCCAGTTACAATTGTCTACTTTCCTATAATACTGAGGTTTACTGGAGTACAAAAACTTATTTCCAAAAAACATAGGTTGGCTTTGGTGATCCTGCAACACTACATAATCTGTATTGTTTCACAACAGGATTTGAATGAGACCGATGTATTTGCTTCAAAGAAACTGATCTGGTGCTTTGTTTTCCTACACCCTGGCAAATAATGTGATCAGATGTTCTAACTATCATAATTCAGTAAACATCGGCATCTTTTGGCTTGTTGGATGCAAAACTGACTCATTATGATGAAAGAATAATGTCAAGGATATTTTTCAGGCTAGAGGAAAAGCTGGCAGTGGAGTTGGTATCGGGAGCCTTGCTTTTCCTGACTGTATTAATAATTTAGGTCTTGGTAATGCAAGGGACAATTTCAATGTTTGCAGATGACATAAAACTAACAAGAATTGAAAACTATGAGGAAGACTGTGGAGAACTCCAAAAAGGACACAGACAAGTTGATGAAGTGGAAGGATAGGTGGCAAATGAGTTTTAATGCAGACAAGTGTGAGGGATAATGAATTTTGGCAGAAAGAACACTGAAAGACGATAGAAAATAGGGGATACAATCCTAAAGGGAGTGCAGGAGCAGAGAAGTCCGAGTGTATATATGCACTGATCTTTGAAAGGAACAGTGAGTGACCAGTGAGTAAAGCATACAATATCTTCAGTTTCATTAATAGGGGCATAGAGTAAAAGAGCTAGGAGATGATAAACCTGTATAAGACACTTATTACATCTCAGTATCGTTTACAGTTCTGGGTGTCACATTGTAGGAAGAATGCAAACACAGAGTGCAGAAGCAATTTCCGAGAACGGCTCCAGAAGAAAAAACTTCAGTTATCCAGACAGATGGAAGGAGTGGGACTGTTCTTTTTGGAGAGAAGGCTAAGAGGAGATATGATAGAGATTTTGAAAATCATACGCAGGCTGAACAGAATAGGGAGAAATTGTTCCTGCTTATAAAAGGAACAAGAACGAGGGGCACAGATTTAAAGTGATTTGCAAAAGAAGCAAGAGTGACAAAAGTAAAAACTTCCTTCACTCCGTGAGTAGCTACTGTATGCAGGTACCTTCTAGAAGTGTGGTGGAGGCAGGTTCAATTGAGGCATTCAAGGTGGTACTGGATAATTATTTGGACTAAAATAAAGTGCAAGGATATGAGTAAACTGCAGGAGATTGGCATTAGGTAATGATGCTCGTTTGAAGAGCCGATGCAGGAATGATGGGCCAAACGATCTTCTATAATATATGACTTCTACGATTCCGTGATACTGGGTGTATACCATTGAATGTTATAGACCACACAACTGGCAACCAATGCTCCATTAATATTAATATCTTAACATGTGGATACTAACAGATCTTGGTGTGTGCTTGATGATTTATGCACTGGTACAAAGCACCGAGAACACCCCTTTCCAAACCCCTGACCTCAAAACAGAAAATCAACCAAACTATACAGCAAAGTAAAATCTGCAATTTAAGTGAGATGAATGGTCCTTGGCAATAACGTTAAAGAGAACATTTTAACTCTCCTTTCAAGCAATATAACTCGACAGAGGGCTGCCCAAGCCTTATGCAGAGTTAACTGGTGCCAGACCCTGGGTCAAGCCCCACTTGCTCCACAGGTGTGTGATAACATCTCTGAACAGATTGATGAGAAAATATATGAAGTAAAGAAATCATCCGGGGTGGTGATGGGTTTTTTGGTCTTGATTGATTTATGAGAGTGGAACTTGCTGAACCACTGGGAGGATATTAACATTTATCCACACTAATTGAGTGTCTCACATCAGCCAGACAGATTGTTGTAACTCTTGATGTGTGGAGTGCACTGGTAATCAAGCCCTAATACTCCATGAGCCATACCAAAATTATAAATGTTTTATTTTATCACCAAAATAGTTCATTTGTCTTTTTATTATTGTTATCTATCACGATGGTGATGCACCACATTTCGTCAACAAACTCAAAAATAACTTGTTTAAGAACAAACGCATTTTGTAAACATATGGCAAAAAAAAATCAAACTCGGCTATAATACAAGTTTAAACATTATTTCCCAATTCCAAACATTTACATTCATACGCTGATAACATAACGCTGCAGAGACATCATGCATTCAAAAAAAATAGGAATAACACTGCTATAGATCAAGAATTCAAACGCAGAAGATAGGATAGGTTGACTTCTCACAGTTCCTTAGATTTCATGCTGGCAAGATTTGATTGATGACAGTTACAGAATGATAGAATAACTTCAAACCAATTCTCAGATTCAGATGGGAAACAGTTAGTAGCCCTGATATTTGAAACATTACTAGGTTTGTTTCAAACTACTTTGCTGACCGAGAAAGAGCTTTTCAGTTGGTTTTGCTTTAAGGATTCTCCGAGTGGCTGAGAGATACATAACACACTCCTTCCACGCAAACTTCTCCACAACTACACCATCAAGGTGTGTACTGAGAAAGCAATTTTATCATTAAGCCACCTTCAGCGTAGATCTAAAGGACTTCCCCACTGTGTACAACAATTAACTATAAACGCACTTCTCATTTTCTCTTAAAAGCATTGCTGGGCTTGTTTACTGTTCAGTTTTCATGAAATCACATCAAAAATCCCTCTTCAACCCAGAAGTGCCCAAACACATCCAGTTACTCACAGTGCATGAATATGATTATTTCTATAAAGATGGGGTTTGGGGTGGGGTGGTGTTCACATTCCTTGTCCTGAAGGACCCCGCTTAGAATAATTTTATAACATTAAGGGCATAATATAAAAAATTAAAAATGCTTTTTTGAAAAACATGCCAAACATGCTTGTGCATATCAAACAAATAAGGCTTCAGTGGCCTGAGTATGTGCACAAGATGAAAAGTGGCTATATCCCAAGAATGCTATATGGTTAGCCCGTGCCAAGAGACCAGCAGGGTGCAATAGCTCCAGTGCATGGATATTGTCAAAACACCCCTCAACATCAACCAAGGTAGGTGGGAATCGATGCAAATATCTGCAGCAGCAGATGTCGGGTGTTTAGCACCAAGATGACAAGAAGTTTCAGGTGCTCCACAGCAGATGTCAGACTTACAAACAAGACATCAGCAGAGATCATCAACTCCACTAGCAAGAGACAGCTTTATGTGCAACAACTATGATAGCCCAGAATTGATTTTTACAGCCATCAAAATAATCGCAGATGATCTCATCCAGCCTCAACAAACTATATGATAAAAGATGGCCCATACGTAACACCAAAAGAGTGACTCCCTTGGATACCTGGCACTTTCCTCCTCAAATGTATTACAACTCAAGCCTCCCCCTCTCTTTCTGTTAAATGTAAACGCAGTTTCATTAGACGCTGGCTCACTATTTCTTGCGGATGGAAGAATGCCAAGCAGTTTGTTGTTGAAGGATATTAGTGATCTTAACAAGTTTTTACATCATTCTGGTAAAGCTCAGATTTAATTATTTGGTTATTTTTCTCATTCCCCATCCTATGTTTTATCTGCTGTGGATTTATCCACCTCCCTTTTGATGTGGACCAAATGTAGATCCAATCAGAAAACTGCATCTGTACTGGTTAAAGACTCTATAATGCTTGGGAAATAGATAGCAGATTATTCCAAATAATTTGCTTTAGAAATATCTTGAATCCATCCTTCTATAAAGGAGGAGGTAACTGTCCCGTGTTGTCACAAATGACACTTATCAAACCAATTCCTTCGTACAGGACAGAGAAAGCAGGGAAGTTACCGTTCTTGCAGTGCTGTAACAAACCATCAGACACTGAATTTAGAACAAAGCCCAACAAACAGCAGAAGTATCAAATTCTACATTACAACATTAAGTACAGAACGTTCTTTCTGGGGAATAGCAGCTTAGTGGTTATAGTTCCAAACTAGTCATCCAGAAAGCTAGACAAATAATCAAGGGAAATCAGTTTAAATCCAACAGTGGCAGATAAACCTTTCAAATTCTCTTACTTAAATCTGGAATAAAAAGCTGGCATAAGTAGTGGTGACCACGCAACTGCACAGTAGTTTGTCCAAGCAACCCAACCCACAATGTTGGGCAAACAAGGCGTAGAGCTGGATAAACACAGCAGGCCAAGCAGCGTCAGAGGAGCAGGAAGGCTGGTGTTTCGGGCCTAGACCGTTCTTCAGGAAAAAATGTTTTTCTGAAGGGGGGTCTAGGCCCAATTCGTCAGCCTTCCTGCTCCTCTGACGCTGCTTGGCCTGCTGTGTTCATCCAGCTCTACACCTTGTTATCTCAGATTCTCCAGCATCTGCAGTTCCTACTAACTCTGAAACAATTTTAACCACAATGTTGGGCACTTTTGGTATAATGGCTTTTAGCCTTAATCAACAGAGACAAGGTAACTTACAACAGAATCCCTTAGATTTTGTACAACTGGTATTTCTCCAAAACACAAGTTTAACGGTCTGGACTGGCAGATGTTTGCAGTAGCTGCTGCATTTTGCAAATTTCATTAATTATTTATAATGGAAATTCTGAAGCAATCAAGAGCACTGTAGACATTAACCATTACCATCTTTGGCAGCTGTACAGCAGTGCGTATGGGTGAAGACAGTCAGACCATTAGTAATAGATAGAGATATCAAATATGGTTGTTAATAAAGGGTCAAAGTGGATAGCTCCTTCAGTAACATGGCACAAGCAGGATAGGCTGTCATGACTCCTTCTGTGATTTAAAGTTTAAAATTCCGAAGATTTTATCAGTACTAGATACAAGCTTATCACCTGATACCTGGCAGGATGAACAAAAGCAGAAATTGCTAGAAAAACTCAGGTCTTGCAGCATCTGTGGACAGAAAGCAGAGTTAACATTTCAGATCCAGTGACTCTTCTTCAGAACTTGTCAGGTTAAGTTGCCAACCAAAATCATCAGAGAAAGATGTGTGCTGAATGATGTCTAATGTCAGTATGAAGTTCAAAAATTTTACTGGTATATTTCTAGCTATTCATTATGTTTTCCTTAAACCGAGAAGGGACAAACTTTCATACGATGAAACAGCTGAAATGCTAAAAAGATTATTGTACTTGGAACTGCTGTGCTATTACATTTACGGCATCTTCAAGGTGTCATCTGGTTCCACTGCTGCCCTGGAAAGTAGGCACAAACATAGCATTTTTTTTTCCAAATTTCACATAACATGGATGCTACCTGTAAAACAGCATTTATTGCTCATTCCTAATTGTTAATTGAAAAGGTGGTGTACCTGTATGGACAATAACAAATAATTCAATTCCTGGCTGTAGGTAAGTGCTCTTCCCCAGACACTTACTCTTGCAAAGTCAATAAGCCTGCCATTTTTCAGACTGTAGCATTTTGGCTTGAGTGGCCAATGGAGACTATTGTACAGGAATTTTACATCTTTGCCATAACATGTAGTGAACCTATAGCAATATGGCTGCAATGAAAACAGCACCATGATAGGATATTACAAATAGGAGATGCAAACTTAAATTGTATGATTGTATTTTAGTAACCCATAACATTGTATGCAACGAAACAAGTGCATAATAGACCAGAAAATCCAGTGTTTTAAGATGTGAATCATATAAGACAATGTTGAAGCAACACAACAGCACACAGAGATCAGGTTGAAAGTCATGATTCTTGATTGTAATTTATGATTACCAAACCCTTTTCAACTTTACCAGCCTAAACACACCTGTAGTCTGTCGAGAACCAGTAAAAATGATGAACTGGGCAAACTATAGTTGCAATGCCTCCAAGGAACTTGTACTGTCAACAAACCCCAGCTCCTGATCTAGAACTAAACACCTCGAAAGGCAGCAGTGTTCTTTAATTCACCTTGCAATGTTTAGGAAATAAAAACCACAAATTCTCTCAAGGTACAGCACAACTCAGGTAGATTAGATATGTAGCCAAAAAGCACTAAAAAACAAAGAGCATAAACAGGTGTAAATAATCAATAACACAAGAAGTGAACTCGAACAGGAAATAAAAGGACTCAAAGACTAATTGCCATGAACTGAGCCTCTGTTGTGTACTTCAATAGCAGTAATTAGAACGCAAGACTCACCTCCAGTTATGTTCTAGCATTCTGAAGTACTGATAACCTTAATACGAGACCTGTTGAATATTTTGAAAAAATGCTAAATCCCAAAGTTAACTACAGGATTCAAACTCTAAATCGATGATTTCCCAACTGCACAGCTTTGGGATTTGACCAAATCTCAGGACATAACAGCATTAATAAAAGGAGCAGCAGGCCTTGGGTCCATCCAGCCCACTATGCCAATTAATACGATCATGTTTGGCTAATTTGATTGTGGGGATAGCTGTATATTTTTGCCAGCCTCCGATAAACCTTGTCAATCAAAAGTATGTCCAGCAGTCTTGACTATATTTTAATTTGGATTTTAGTAATCCATAAATTTAAACTAACATTCTCTACAATATGCGACTCAATGAAAGAAATGCTAATACACCATGCATCCAGTGCTTTCGAAATGCAAGTCATATCCCACCAACACTGAAGCAACACAACCATAGACATCAACTTGAACCTCATGGCTCTTGATTGTAATTTCGGACTACCAAACTGGTCTCCATTGCATTCTGAGGCACAGAATTCCAAAGACTAACAACCCTCTGAGCAACTAAGTTTCTCTCCATCTCAAATGAGAAGCCCCTTATTTTGAAACTACATTCCCAAGTTCAATTATTTCCTCACAACAGGAAACATTCTCTCAACATTACCCTGTCAAGCCCCCTATAATCTTAATTTTCAATAACCTCTCACTCATCACTTGTCATTCTTCTAAACTTTTGAGATTAGGACCAATCCCAAGATGCTCAACCTTTCCTCACAAGGCAAAGCACTCATCCCAGGAATCAGCCGATTGAATTTTCTGTGATGTGTCTGCAATAGTGTTATATCCCACCTAAGGTAAGGTCACCAACATTGCACATAGTACTCAAACTATAGTCTCACAATACCTGATGTGCTTGTACAAAAACTTTACTACTTTTATACTCCATTCCCCTCTGCAATAAATGCTAAAATCCTGTTTGCCTCCCAACTACTCGCTGTACCTGAATACTCACAATGTCATTCATGTACAAGGACACCAAGTTTCCTCTGTATTTGAGCATTCCTTACTAACAGAAACATGGAGCAGGAAGCAACTATTCAGCTCCTTGAATCTATTCAGACATTCTACATCATGGCTGATCATCTAACTCGAAGTCATTTTCCCGTACCTTACCCATATCCCTTGATTTCACTTGTATCTGAAAATCTATCAGTCAATCTCTATACTGAACACATCCAGTGAATAGGCTTCCATAGCCCTATGGAGTCCAGAAATCTAAAAATTCTCCATGTTGTGAGTGAACAAAGTCCAGCTCATCTCAGTTCTAAATGGCCTGCCCTTGTTCTGTGCCTGTGGCCACTGGTCTCCACGTACAAATTACATTCTACTTTTCTATTCCTCCTTCCACATCATCTGCAAACTTTCTGCTCAGGTACAACCTACTTCCAGTCTCCCATCTTTCTTAAGCCAAGATGTTTATATTTCAGAATTTCAGTTGGCTGGGAACTTGCCAGAATATTGGGAATTTTGGAAAATTACAACCAATGCATCCACCATTTCTGCAACCACTTCCTTCAAGAACCTAGTGTGTAGCTAATCAGGTCCTAAGGTCTCATCAGCCTTAAGTTCATTTAGTTTTCTCCCTTTTGCCTCTTAATTTTCTATTCCTTGTACTTCACAGTAAAAGTGTCCTACGTACTTTAAAGCCTCTTATTTCCTCAGCTTTTCTTCATTAATTCCTCTGTTTTACACTCCAAGGGTCCGATGTTCATTTTTGCAACTCTTTTCCTTTTTGTATACTTGTATAAGGTTTTATTTGAATGAATGAATGATTTATTTATTGTAGTGAATAATACAGCGAAACACACTGAAAAACTTCAATAATCGCCACAACCCGGCACCATTTTGATTTGTTTAAGAATAAAAGGGATAAAAGATGTAACTAAAAGAGTGCTGAGATAATTCAACGACATCTATGCCGCAACCCTTCCTCCACTGCCTCACTGTCACCATCGCCAGATCCACCAATGTAGGAGTTGCCAATCTTTAGATGCCATCTGTTCACCACTGGGCCCACTGCCTAAGTTGATGCCAGGTCCCATGCTGAACCCACACTTGCCCTACAACCAAGAATGCCCAGCTCCATCCCACCCTTGCCAACACTTGGAGTCCCCATTCTGAGCCTACTGCAACTAGGAGTCCCTGGCTCTGCTGCTAGATCAGGCCGCTGCTGACTCGCCAAGAAACCAGCTCCGGCCACCCTCCTCCAAGATGTCTCCTTGCCAGCGTCGCCATCTTGAAAAGTCTGCTGCTGCCGCCGCCGCCGCCACCGCCTCTGATATACTGGACAAACTTTGCCGCTTCTGCCAGCCCCTGACACCGGGAGCACGTCACTGCTGCCGCTACTGCCACTGCCAACGCCAACACCTCCAGCCGCCAGAAGGAGCTGTGTCCAACCACTAGGAGGGGCCACCATTACACCTGCTCCAGCTGCCATGTCGATGTTGCAAACTAACCCGCTGCAAAAGGCTCCAAACAAAAGAAAGAAAAAAAAAAGAGCAGAAGTAAAAAGAAAAAAAAGAAAGCATGGGGGAGTGGATAAAGCCGGGGCAAGAGCCTAAATGAAGCCCTGCTACTCAGCGGTCATCTAACAACTACTTCCAGTCTTATATTTTTGGCTAGTATTTTCTCATTCTCTAATTTCTCCTCTTTACTTTTTTGGTTAGCTCCCATAACTCTTCCCATTTCTCACTCGGTATCTACTGCCTTTCACCTCTGGAGTATCTCTTATTTCGCTTTCGGGAAGACTCTATATAAAGGTGAATTACTGGTCAACAAAAACAATTGTTTTATTTTGATTAAGACATTTGGCAACAGAGCTGTGTTTACAACTGTGGTATATTCACACGTTGGTTTTCCTAAATTAGTTAATTTCTACTGTCAACGTGGGTTTAAAAGCCTTTGCTTACTAGAGTACTTAGCTCAGCGTGATTTTTTCCAAAGTTGAAATATTGATAGAGAGCCATGCGCACAGACTACCATAAAGCAGGCAATCCCTCATATTGTTATTCAAATTGGAAAATACGTTTGTCTATGTTGGCAAACATTCCCATGTGATTTTTCAGTGGTTTAAGTTAAAGATTTAAGCTTAATGATCTATCTTAAAACATGGACACCTACTTAACAAAAATGAAAGCTGATTTTACTTCTCACTATCTTTCAATGAATTCTGTTTGTCGGCCTGTATCATGGGCTTTTAAACAGGAGCAAATAACCCTATTATGTCAATGCTGACATCCAGTGAAATGTCACATTTATTATGTTAATCATCAAAATGCTGAACTAATATTGCCTCAACATCATCCTTTTACAATTACAATCAAAAATGTAACTTATTATCCCAACCTGTAAAATCAAAATGAACCATAAAACCCTATTTAAAAAAGAAATCACAAAACAATTTCAATTTTGACAAAACCTTGCTTTCCAGCTCAACAAATATGCAGGATTGATCTAACGGAGCCACTTCAGACTCTAACAGACAGGATGCCTCATTTGAAAACAAATACCTTTGCCACCTTCAGTGTTCTAAAAACCTAAATTTTGGATTCCCAAAGACATTGTTCATAAATTTATAATTAACACTCATCAAGTACATTCTACTGGGTTACAACCGTTCCATGTCAATTTGTTGTAAATTTAGAAAATTCCCAGACATTTGGGACTAGAAACTTCTGTAAAAATGTAGAAATTGCTTTGCAATCCAGGAATGACCTACTTTGGACCTAAGGGAGGAATTGCATTGTGATAAGAAATTCACAGTTGTGCAAAAAGAATGATCATGTTTGCGCCTGCACTGAAAAGCTAATGAGTCCTCTGAACTAAAACCTAAATTAAACATCTTTACCATCTACTCCTGGTAGGTTTACAAGACTAATAACTTTACAATAAATTATTTCTACTGCAAATCTCTGACACTTGATTAAAAAAAACTTGTCTTGCTCAAGAATAATTCTAAACTACATCACAAAATGTGAAACTTAGTAAAACACAGTGAAGAACATCGTCCCAAAGCAGAACACAGGAGTGTAATTACACAAAACAAGTGACAGCGATATTAGGACACATAACCTGGTCAAAGCTTGGTCAAAAATATACCTATCAAGAAGTGGCTTAAAAGAGGAGAGATGGAAAGGTTAAGGGAGGTAATTCCAAAAGGTTACTGTCTAGGTGTCTGAAGATAAGATGATCAATGATGGTGATATGGAATTAGGGAATATATAAGACTTTAGAATTGAACAAGCACAGAGGTCTCAAAGACAAAGCTCTGTGGAGGTCACAAAGGTATGGAGGGGAGAGGTCATGGAAGGATTTGAACACGAGGATGACATCTTAAAAATGCGGCACTTCTGGACTCAGAGCCGCTGTATCTCAGTGAGTGAAGTGGGTAATGAATGGTACAAATTAGGATCCAGGCAGCTTAAGTTTACAGGTAGTGGAAAGTGGGAACTCAGCCAGGACGGTACTGGAATAGTGGAGTCTGGAGGTAACGAAGACATAGATAACTGTTTTACGCAGCAGTTAGCAGAGGTCAAGAGCAGAGTCCACTTACTGTATGATAATGCTCTTTTGAAGCATCTTGGGATATTTTACGATTTCAATGGAACTATATAGTTGAAACACTTGATGCCACTGTTAATTCAAAAGTTAAGGATAATCCATCACTGAGGTCCAGCTATTGAAAATAGTTCATTTTGGTAAAGCAGAAATAGATTTGAAGGTTTAGCAAGTTACAAATATTTCTTTCTTTTATGGGATATAGGCATCACTGATAAGGCCAGCATTTTCTGCCCATCCCTAACTGACCTTAAATTGAATGACTTCCTAGACCATTTCAAATGGCTGATGACAGTCAGCCACATTGCAGTGGGTCTGGAGTCACAAGCAAACCAGACCAAGTAACAACGATAGATTTCTTCCCAAAGGACACTATGAAGCAGATCTTTTTTAAAAACAACAATGATGGCTTCATATAACCATTACTGAAACAAGCTTTATAATCCATATTAATTAATTGAATTTAAATTATACCGGGTGCAATGGCAGGATTTGAACCCATGTTCCCCGAGCATTTAATAATTCTAAAGAATAGTCATACTAGACACGAAACGTTAACTCAGCTCCTCTCTCCATAGTTGCTACCAGATCTCCCGAGTTTCTCCGGCACTTGGTTTTACATCAGATTTCCAGCATCTGCAGTATTTCGCTTTAACTGCCAGAGCATTACTCTTGATCTCTGGAGTACTAGTCCAGGGACACTACCACAGTGTCAACATGTACTCCAATTATACTACTTTAAGACTGCAGTATTAAACTCCCAAGAAAGAGATATGTAGTCCGACCAGAGGTCCCATTTGTGAACTGACTGAATTCAATATGCAGCATCTCATCAGATCACACCTAGATCATGGAGGCACAATCACTGTGGTATCATGTGTCCCAAGTATTCATCTGGCATTAATCCTGCATTTTTGAGCACAGATTTTTGCATTATTAATACTAAATATACCCCATATGTCTTGGCAGGCAGAAGTCAATATAAATTTTATTTACTTGTCTTTACATTTCCTTTATCTGTTTCTTATATCTCGATAGGGAGACTGTCGGGCTCAACATTTTGAACCAATGTCGACAGACTGAATGAAGCTATCCAACCTATGAGTTTAATTCTTTTCACAATGGGAGGAAATCCTTGTGTATGCAAACATATACAGAATGTGGACTCATGCCAGAAGCACAGACACAAAATGCATTTGCATTTTTTTCCTTCCAATTCACCAACAAAAAAGGGGAGCAGGTGCAATACAGAGGTACAATAGGCAACACAGATTCTGTCATGAACCAGAATTATCAGGAAACAGCAATGAACAGAAAACATCAGGTAATTTAGGTTGACAAAAGAAGCTTCATCTTCAGCTTAGTTTAACGCTATCACAAGATGATAATTAAATTTCCTTTCATAGTTACATCATCGTCTTTTCAAACTTAATTCCTACACCAAACCCATGAACAACCACAACATCATAAAAAGCTCATCTGAACATGAACAGTTTTTGCTGCATTCAGATTTTCACTTCAAACTTTTATTTTAACTCAACAGACACTTTTGGACAAGAGGATGAGCAAGGCAGCTTAACTGATGAATCATTCTAGGCCTCACTTAAAGCACAGATGATACATAGACACAAACTTAAGCATTATAACCCAACACTCCCACCTTCATGCCTTTTACAGAAAGATAAACTAATTAATTCACAAAGGCAATGCAAGGAGAAATATTTAGATCCAAGAAAATCGTTATTACTTCAGTGAAGCAGGATGCAAGCCCATTATAAAATATTCCCATGACATTTTGATTTTGTGAACGTCATTAATGCATGACAGCAACAGTGTGTTCAGAACATTGAGTAACACAAACACCACATTTTTTGAATGCAACGGAACTCTGGCCCATTGTTGTCTTTTTTCTAAATCATATTTCCTATGTGTCGGAAGGTTCACATTAAAAAAATGAAGCATGAATTATAAAGTGACATCTTTCTTTCTACACGTCTGATTTGAGCCAGAAGAAATTAATGGTGTAATTTCTTAAATTTAATCAAGTTAACAAACATGTTTCATCGAGAGTTCTCACCAGTCATTTTTGAAAGGTGTAACATTTTGGGTTCACCCTGCTCGACTGTACTTTAAACATATCAATGTGGCAATTTTATTTGTACGTGGAGGCGGGGGGGGGGAGAAGAGAAACGAAGCCCAACTACAGGGGGATACTGCTTTGTGAAAAATGGAAATAAACTCCAGTACAGTTCTACGTGTTTAAGATTATTTTTCTTCAATAACATCAAGTATTGTAAACTCCAACCCTCCAAGAATATCGAACAATTGAAGAAAGAAGTAGAGTAAATTGAAATCAATTCCCTGCAGCAAATGGACTCTTCCAGTGGATTAGTAAATATATTGGTTCCTAGCTGGGCTAGTCTGGGCTGATAACGTGAAGTAGACTTTACTACCTTTTCATCACAACATTGTTTTCAGAAAGTCATCAACGTTACACAAATACAAGGTGTATTATCAGTCACGATTCGGTTATGCAAAGCATTGTCTCTCAAGTCATCTGCATAGTTAAAAAGCTGCCAGCTGCATCAGGCACACAGCCTCCCCCTTTTTTTTGAAAACAAAGTGATTTAAGAGCCCAAACATAATTTCCGTAATAAACTCTGATTTGGTTTCAATCACATTCAAGACAATGGACAACTCATCAACATGCAAACTATGACGCTTTTTTGGAACATTAAATGAGATAGAAATAACATGCAGCCTGATAAATTAAGCTCAAGATTCTGTTTGAAGCTACAGTCACACCCAGTATCATAGCTCAACATTACAACATGAAGGCTACAGACATAGTATTTAACAGTTTAGTTATATTAACAGTCATGATATTCACAACCTCAATACAAACTAAAAATGATAGTCCAATAACTAATCTTTATCAAGGGCATGAGGTAGTCATTATGTTGCGCACAACCAGAAGGGTTTAAGGAGTTGCTGTCAGGCCTATTGATGAGATATCCCAGTGATTAGTGCCTTAATGTTGGGCATGTTGAACCACTCCTCTCACAATCAAATCTGGGGATCTTTCAAGGGTCCTCAGCCACTGGTCACACTTCTTTCGTGGCTGAGGACCCCGCTGCAAGTTGACCAATCTCAAATGTAGGAAAGCAGGGATCACTGCTGCCTGCTTTGTTGATCGTGGTTGATGAGTTCCTAATCAGGCAGACTGCTTTGGCTGAATGGTGTCGACCTTCTTCAAAATTGTTGGACCTGCACTCACCCAGATAAGACCGTATGGGGGAGGAGGGACCAGTACAAACAGAATGGGTTACACCCAAGCAGGACCACTTTCGCTGCTCTTGATAAGTCAATCCATTCATCCCAGAAACCAGCCTAGTGATTCTCTTTTCAATTGTCTCCAATGCTAGTGCATCCTTTCTTAAATACGAGGACCAAAATTGTAAATAGTACTCTAGGTGCGGCCTCAGCAACAGCCTGTACAGTTGTGACAAGACTTTTCTTTCTTTAAGCTTCAATGCCCTGGCAATAAGGACAAAATTCCATTTGCCTGCTTAATTACTTGTTGCACTTGCATGCTAACTTTTTGTGTTTCTTTCAAAGGATCAACCAGAACCCTCTTCACTGCATTATTTTTTGCAGTGTCTCTCAATTTAAACTGCCTTTTCATTCCTCCTACCCCACACTTTCCTACGTTTAACTCAACCTGTCAAGTTTTTTGCCCACTCTGTCAAAAAATCTATATTCACGTTCAGATTCTTAAATGTCCTCATCACAACATACCTTCCCATCTATTTTGTATCATCAGCAACTTTGCCTAAGTTACACCCTGCTCCACCCTCCAAGGAATTAATACAGATCCTAAATACATGAAGTCCTAAGGCACTCCACTTATTTAAAGAACTCTACTAAATTTGTAGGTGAAAATTAGGTTTTAATGATTTTGCAGATAAGCAAAATTGTATTTTCACAACTGCCTCATGGCATTGTGCACACAAAGTATCCATTACATTTCTGGCTTTAAGATTCCACCTCTTCCTTTATTTTTTGGCTTCAGTGTTTACTGGGGGGCAACATGCAAATACACATTTTTTTACCTTGATATACACAATAGCAGATCCGGACCATTGGGTGGCATACAAACAAAACTGCAAGATCCTACCTGAACGATAAGTACATTGGTAGGACAAAGCATAGGGAAGAGGTTAAAAATATTCAGTACTTTAACTTAATATAAAATCACTTGTCAATTATTCAGAATATTTTTCAGTAACTTGCAGTTAATTTCACATTTTCACATTTATTTGATCAGTATTTGCAGGCAATCTGAGAGGTACTGACAACATTCCACGTGACCCAAACCAAAGCAGAAATTTAAAATTACGACAAAATGCAAAGACTACATCTATTCACGGGATACTGTTTCATGTAATTAAATGTCTCTGGAACATTATAAATCAACTTGTACAAGAGTGGAAGATGATGCTTTTGATGTGTAGTTTTTCAATAACGATCCTAAAAAGATCGGAATGAATACAGGACTTTATAATGAAAAAAAAACTCCATAATCAACAAGTGCCTCCATGTAGTGCACTGCAGACTGCTTTCTAACGTTCTCAACACCCATTTTCTGCCAGCTAATTTGGCAGCATGGAGCAGATATAGCAACCACAGAATCCATGCACTCTCATTTGATCAATTACAGCGCTGCTTGGAACAAGCATACTTACCATCTCCAGTTATGAAGCAGTCAGTGGTCAGAACAGAAACAAAATAACCTCAGAGATAGCAGGAACTGCAGATGCTGGAGAATCTGAGATAACAAGGTGTGGAGCTGGATGAACACAGCAGGCCAAGCAGCGTCAGAGGAGCAGGAAGGCTGACGTTTCGGGCCTAGATCCTTCTTCAGAAATTTCTGAA
>JAHRHZ010000071.1:26064887-26088920 GCA_024137785.1 Ginglymostoma cirratum | reverse complement strand
TCCTCTATCCGCCTCCCCCTCCCTCCCTATTTATTTCAGAACCCTCTTCCCTTCCCCCATTTCTGAAGAAGGGTTTAGGCCCGAAACGTCAAGTTTTCCTGATCCTATGATGCTGCTTGACCTGTTGTGTTCATCCAGCCCCATGCTTGTTATCTCGGATTCTCCAGCATCTGCAGTACCTTTTATCTCTGATGCAAAGTTAACACAGATACAATTAGGAGTAAGTTAATTTTTAATGTTGTGATAAAAGATTATGATTGTCAAACAACCTCTCTGGCTCTGAAAATTAATTTTAAACTGTGCAGTTTCATTGATTTAATTGGTGCAGAAATTCAAAATTAAATTTTTGTCTGTCTCTTATCCCTCAAACCAATCTGCATTTCCCAAACTTTATATTGCTTTCTGTAAATGATCAAAATCTAATTTATACTTTTGGGATAAGACTCTGCATATCTCTGAGAATTCTTGAACCCAACTCTCTGACGGGTCTCAAGTGTTCTTGCTTTGATCATAGATGCTATAGATTCCCCTCAGAGAGCATTACTTACTGGGCCAGACAGATGACTGTAATATATGCTCTAAATCCCAGAAAACTACTTGGCCAGCTGTCAGCAAGGTGAATGCTAAACACTGTTCCTCCACAGCTGACCACAATATGTGCCCCAATATTCTCATAGTTTGCAACAAATTAAACATTACAAGCCATGCAAAAATTACCCAATTATCTGAAATATTTTTGGTGATGCACATTGCAGTGTTTTACATCAATGTTGCTTTCTTTTCTTTGAAAGCTGAAAGAACTACAAACGCTGTAAATCAGGAACAAAAGCAGAAGTTGCTGGAAAAGCTCAGCAGTCTGGCAGCATCTGTGAAGAAAAAATTCAGTGTTAACGTTTTGGGTCAAGTGACCCTTCCCTGGTTCTGAGGAAGGGTCACCAGACCCAAAACATTAACTCTGGTTTTTTTCTTCACAGATGCTGCCAGACCTGCTGAGCTTTGCCAGCAACTTCTGCTTTTGTTTTTTTCTTTAAAGTCAGATTAGGATGGAAAAGTTTATTTAAAAAGAACATGCAACTACAGACCAGTCAGCAGACTCACATTACTAGAGTGCTTCAACTGTGGAGGTGGTGAGCATGGACTGCTATTGGCCGAGCATCGAGCAGCAGTGAGGCATGACATAATGAGTCACTCCTGCCTGGCATGTTGAATACATTTGTTTGATGTGGCAATGAACATCAAGATAGTAAAAAATATCAAGCTATGCCATCACACCGCCATTTCCCCATCTCAGCAGAAGAAATAGGGGGATTCAATACTTAACCAATGCACAGAAAATAATCAGAGCACAACCAGCCTGTGTCATATTCATTCACAAAAGCTGACACCTGTTAGATGAGACCAAACTTTTGCAGGTTACACATTCATATAGTGAGAGATGCGGGGTCATTTAATTGGTTTCAAATGTTTCTAAATGATTTTATGCAATTATCCTGTAACTAATTTCCTCCATACCATGATTGAGAAGTAATTTAGTACAACACATGTCTATAACCCACAAAGGAAATCAGGCAATCTGAACCTTCCTCAGTCTGGTGAGTAGGATTATTAACCAAAAAAAGCTTTAGCAAAGAGTTACTTAAATAGAAGTTCCAAATAGTTCAGTTTAGTAAGAGTGATTGCTTTTGTTAGCAGTGCATGAGAAAAGTGGCAATGAATGGAATACAAATATATTTCTGGGATTCACCAGCCTACAAATTTACTAAAAGAAAACTTTATCTGTGCCAAACCACATTTGAGAATATTCAACAGAAGTCTATGTAATCACTGTTAAAATTTTATATTTTATAAGCAGAAGTTATTTGAAAGATGCTTTAAGAAAATATCAGATGATCAATGCAGGTTGTGGGCAGTTGAAGCAAGACCGAGAATGTCAATGCTTTATAATTTGTAACAGGAAACCTAAACAGCGGTGAGTTCAGAAGATGATATTTTGATGACACAAAATTATAATCCAACAACAATTTATTGGCTTGTGAAAGTTACATCAGAAAGATGTTTTAATTCTTTTTGTACCTAGAGTTTCCAGATAAAAACCACAACATCCTTTTGAATAAATTGCAGTTTCCTGCAAGAAACTGAATCAGTTCATGCAGAACCCTTTGACATTCTGGGCATTCTGACATTCAGCTGCACGCACAAAGAAAATCTATGGCTTCCTATGTGAAACATTACACTCCCGCAATGCACATTACATGATTAACACTTTACACCTCTCACCGCATCCAATCATATTCTGCATCATATTGAAAGCTTCTGTCAATGTGCCCTGCTTCTACAATTAAATTGTAACTCCAGACTCATTTGTTCGACATGCAATGTACATTGAAACAAATTCTAACTGAGCAGGAAATAGGTCAATTTAACATCTGCTTAAATAGCGAATACTTAGATGTATAATGGTTATTTGCTGTGATTTTATATATCAGAAACTATTCATTTGAAATATATTTTTACACAGGAGTAGTATTGTACATTTCAAGATTTTAATAACTGTTCAGCTATTCTTCTGCACCAAATCACTAGAACCTCAAAATTTTACTAAATCTAGCAGTTTTATGCTCAATGTACTATTATGGCTGATCGTATTTGCACCTAAACCAGAATATAATTGTTTCCTTACTGTGTAAAGGCTGATTAATATGTGCCTGTTCCCTCACCCTCATCACTCAAAATTTTGACCAACATTGGAGAAAAAAATTCTTCAGATCCAGAAACTTTGAAAGATAACATAATACCGGGTAAGAGATAAGTCAATATATGGTACACTTTGGGTAAAAGACATATTAATATTGTACTACTTCTGTAGTTGATGTAACCAATCATTCTAAGTGCACACTTTGCATTCCTACCGCACATGGAAGGCAGAATTGGCAAGAAAGAGAAATATCTTATTGTGAGATTTGAACCACACTCTAGAGTTTGTAAAGATTGGTCAAGGAAAAAGTAAAGTCAAGTTCTATCTTCAGGTTTAGACTTCAAAGTAACATATTGTAATTTAAAACTAAATACTGGTATTCACAGATATACAAGGCTCTGAAACTATGTGTAAGGATTAATTTCCTTTATGTCTTCATGTTCGCATGTTCTCAAGATTATTGTTCTATAGTATTCCGGTGTAGTGTAGCATCATGTAGTGGTGTCTGTTCTAACTCCACCCACACTGTGCTATTTATACTCAGTAATGTGGAGCTCCACGATATCACTATAAACTTGCTCCAGGGTCCTGACGCCCTTGCACAATAGGGAAAATATTGAGTAACAACTTGTAATTAGTCAGCATCTCACAAGCATTAGTTCAGCAGCTCCAGTCATGGCTTCCTAATCTATACTGAGAAACCAAAGTGAAGGCCCAGGTCCTATCAGGCAGAACTAAGTCAACTCTGAAAAGAATGAAAGAGATCATTTAAATCAGGAAGTATTGGTGAAGCACAACTTCCTGATCAAAGATGTAACATGTCTTAAGATATAGAAGCCGCATTCAAGCCTCAGTGGAATTGGACTCTGGAGCGAGTTAAGAGTTCTTAGAGGTGCAAGAAAGTGGTTATAAGTGATAGTGAGGTTGAGAATGCTGGAAGACAAAAGGCAAAATATTAAGCTACACAAAGGCTCACAATGAATGCTAGCAATTGAGAGAAACAAAGCTTTCATTCCCACACTGAACAGCATGTAGATGATAGAATGATTAAGGTTGTATCAAAGGGAATTCAGCAGTGTGCATTTGAGGGCAGGCATTGGGAATTAAGTTAAATAAAACATGGAATGATAAAAACAGCAACGATGAAAGCAATGATGCGTGGAGACGGTCAGTGATATGAAGAATGATTTCAGTGAAAAAGCTTCTCGTTAACAGAAAGAGTCAGTAAATGAGCCATCATGTACAATTTGAAAGGAAATTAAATAGCTGCAAAGATGTCATTAGCAAGAGACTTTATGACAATAAATATAAACCCACTGGAAAACACTCAGCAATTCAGATAGCATTCAAGAAGAAACATTCATGTTACAGCTCAATGGCTTTTAAATCAGAACAGGAGGGTATTAGAGATTTAACAGATACTAAACATAAAAACAAAAAAGTCTGTGATAGGATGAAGAACGGGAGCAATTAAATGACAAAAAAAAAAGTGCCCAGCATGAGAGGTGGCATTCTTGAAACATACAAGACTCTTAGTGGACTGGACAGTGCTGATGAAGAAAGATTGTTTCCGTTGTGGGACATTCTAGGACCAGATGGCATAATCTCAGAATAAGGGATCAAACGTTTAAAACCAAGATGAGGAGTAATTTCTTCTCTCAGACCGTGGTGAATCTGTGGGATTGTTTTCCAGAGAGAGCTGTCAAGGCTGGGCTGTTAAGTATTTTCAAGGCTGAGATGAACAGACTTTTTTTAATCAGTACGGGAATCAAGGATTACAGGGAAAAGGCAGGGAAGCGGAGTGGAGGATTATCAGAACAGCCATTTAACTGCAGAAGGTGCAACTACCTGCCCCTTCACCTTCTCCCTGCTCACCATTCAAGGGCCTAAACAGTCTTTCCAGGTGAAGCAGCATTTCACTTGAACCTTCTCCAATCTTCTATGTTGTATTTGCTGCACCCAATGTGGCCTACTCTACATTGGAGAAACCAAACGCAGAGTGGGTGACCACTTTGCGGAACACCTCCAGTCTGTACGCAAACATGACCCTGACCTTCCCGTAGCCGGTCATTTTAACAAAGCGTCCTGCTCACTTGCCCACTTGTCTGTCCTCGGCATGCTATAGTGTTCCAGTGAATCACAGCACTAACTGGAACAACACCTCATCTTCAGACTAGGCACTTTACAGCCTTGTGGACTTAATATTTAGTTCAACACCTTCAAATTGTGAAACATTTGTTCCCTTACCTTTTAGCTTGTTACATTCCGTTATCCTGTCCTCCCTCCCTCTGCCCACCCTAGGGGGACTGTCTGTCCTTTCAAGTCTGGCAGGGGAGACAGCACTGTTCTGCCATTCTCACAATACAATCATTTAATCTGAACTGTCAACACTTAGTCTCCACCAGCACCCTACACCCACTACCTAGACATGCCCCCACACCAAACTATAGCATAAATGCTGTCTCCTCCACACCTCACTTCAGCTTGAAGAGTCATTTAGACTCAAAACATTAACTTGCTTTCTCTCCATGGATGTTAACTGACCCACTGATCTCCAGCATTTGTTGTTTTCAGAACAGATTCCAGCAGCTGCAGTAATTTGCTCCCACAGCCATGATCTCATGATTGACAGAGCAGACTCGAGCTGAATCGCCTATTCTACTCCAATGTCTTACCATCTTACTATGACAGGTGGTAGTGGAACAGTAAAGACAAGATGTAAATGGGCAATGCAGGACCATTACTGACACACAATACCCAAGAAAATGGTGCAGTGGTTATAATCTGAATCAGTGAACTTAACACTTTTTAAATATTTTTTAATGGGATCTGGGTGTTAATGACTAAGCCAGCATTTATTGTCTATTCCTAATCCCAGTTAAATTTCAACCACATTACACTGGTTCGGAGTCACATGTAGGCCAGCCCAGATAGAAAGGCGGATTTCCTCCCTTAAAGGACATAGTGAATCAGATGAGTGTTTACAACAATCATCATTAGGCCGGCTTTTTATTCCAAAATTTCATCATCTGACATAGTGGGATTCGACCCACATCTCCAGAACATCAGCCCGGGTCACTAGATTACTACAATATTATCACTAAAAGGCACCTCCCCCTAAATTATACTTAGCACACAGTCACCAAATGCATAATTAAAAAACTGAGGCTCTGTTCCTCAAACCTATGCACTCTGGTTTTATTAAGGCGGATGGCGGGAGATTTAAAGTGGACCTGAGAGGTAAATTTTTCACACAGAGGATGGTGTGTGTATGGAACGGGCTGCCAGAGGAAGTGGTGGAGACTGGTACATTTAAAAGACATCTGGATGGGTACACGAATAGGAAGGGTTGAGAGGGATACAGACCAAATGCTGGCAAATGGGACTAGGTCAGATTGGGATGTCTGGTTGGCACAGGGTCTATATTTCCGTGCTGTGCAACTCTATGACTCTATAAAGGCGAGGGAGCAAATTACAAGGCATATAATCAAAATTTTTAATTTTGCCCTCTGGCCACAGGGCAAGTATCAGAGAACTGGATGACAGCTAATGTGGTTCCATCTTTCAAGAAGCGTGGTAGGGCTAAACCAGTGAATCTCTCATCACTGGTAATGAAACTATTGGAGGAAACTCTGAAGGAGAGCCATGAGTAAGGTCCTGGAAGACTGGAGGGTAGTGAATGTTGTGATTCATCAGGATGTTGCCAGGGATGGAGCATTTTAGCTATGAATAGAGGCTAGATAAGCACAGGTTGTTTTCTTTAGACCAGAGAAGGCTGAGGGGGACTTAATGGAGGTATATAAAACTATGAGGAGCATTGGCAGAGTGGATAGGAAGCAGCTGCTCCCCTCAGTTGAAAGGTCATTAACGAGGGGACACAACTTTAAAGGTGAAAGGCACAAGGTTTAGAGGGGATTTGACGTAAAACCATTTTCAGCCAAAGTATGGTGGCAATCTGGAGTGCACTTTCTGGGAGGGTAATAGAGGCAGGAAACCTCACAACCTTTTAAAAGATATAGGGATAATCACTTGAAATGACATAACATTCAAGGCTATGGGCCAAATGTTAGAGAGTGAGATTAGTGTAGGTAGGTCGGCACAGATTCAATAGGCTGATGAGCATCTTCTATACTCTATGGCTCTGGGACTTCATAAATATCAATAATAAGCTTATTTTGAAACGTATGGTGTCAGATTACATTAAAGGCTTCAGTGACGTCCATGCCAATAATAAAATGATTCAACCTAGTGTCCGTAAGCAGGATTCGAGACACAAGCAGGTTAAGTGACATGATGAAAAGTAGATTAGTTCACAGGTCACTGTATTTAAATTTTACTTTATTCCAACAAAGTTAAATTGAATTTCTAAATGTTATTAGGCTTTAAACCATCTAATTCAGATATTAAGATCAATCTCAACCTTTGCTATGACGAAATGAAGCAAAAGCATTTGTTGCTCTAGGCCACTCTATAAGATAACTCATTACCCACTGTGTCCTTGTGAAAGGTAGCACACAAAAGACGTTGAAGTCTGACTGGGTCATTACACGGCCCCGTCAAATGTGAACGTGCAGTCTTCTGAACAGCTAGAATCTCAGATCACAAAAGATTTTCAGGCAATTGGGAATTGAATTCAAGAGTTACAGTTCTTAACAATAAAATCAAACATGAAAATAAGGTCAGATTTAAACCATAAAATAAGTGAGAATAAATAAGAGTTAAAAATTGTTGGCTTACATAAAGAATAAACATTTAAAACTGCAAATAAAATGGAGACGAGAAATGAATGTGTTTTAATAATGCTGTATTAATATTCCTATAATAAGTCTGTCACCAACTTTACAATCAAAATATGCAAAAATGAAGTTTTAAAACGTGGCAGCATTCTCCAGAGTTCTTGACTCTTTAATGTTCAAGCCTTAAGAATATATTTCAAATGGCAACTTATTTCAGATAACTTAGTTCCCTAAAAAACATACAAGTTTTCTTCTAGACTCATGAACGCAAACAACATAAATGGTTATTATTTTGATATACATTTCTATTAAATGAACGGGATATAGAAGAAACTAGATAACTTTTCACTCTACAGGGATTGAAAACGAGTCACAGATGCTTACAAGTGCAAAATATTTAGTTGAACAGAGACCTTTGAGGTGAAACAAATGTTTTGTCCAGATGGTGCTCATTTTCTCTTCCCCTACTTCGTGTATCAATAACAATAGAATGGAGATATTCATTAGTCAGCCCCAGTGAAACTGCCATACTTTTGACAGCACTATTCAATTGCCCCAAATACCTGAACAAAATTTCACCCAGTTGTTAAATGCAGCTGCATAACAGACCTCCCAAAAGTATTGCCTCAATATGGAAAGCAGTGACCTACAACAATGGTCAGTCACTGAGAAGTACTCTCCGAATTCTGACTGTTAAGTTTGTTCTGCGTTGCACAGCACTTGTACAATGTTAGATGACACCTTCAACTGATGTAAATGCAAGCAGCCCCACTTCATCTTTATCTTTATCCTCATCTTTAAACAGCGCAAATGTCTGTTGAGGTACTTATCTGTTCTGAAGTAATGTGTCCATAATAAGGCGACAAAGAAATGGAACAGAACTAGACCATTCGACCCAATGAGTTTGCTCTGCCTTTTGATCATACCTGATGTTTCTCAATCTCACTGTCCTGCCTTCTCCCTATAACTCTCAATCCACTTACTAATCAAGAACCTCTCTCTGTCTTAAATACACTTAGTGAATCTGTCTCCACAGCCTTCTGCGATCATGTGTTCCACAGATTCACACCCTCTGGCTGAAGAAATTCCACTTTATCTCTGCTCTAAAGGGGTCAACCCTTCACTGAGGCCTAGTCTCTCCTATGAGTTAAGACATTTTCATCACATGCATTCTATCCAGACCTGTCAGTATTCTATAAGTTTAAATGAGATTCCCCCCTCATCCTTCTAAACACCATTGAGTACAGATCTAGAATCCTCATCCACTCCTCACATGACAAGCCTTTCATCCCCAGAATCATTCTTGTGAACCTCCTCTGGACCCCCCCCCCCACCAACGAAGGCCAGCACATCCTTCCGTAGATACAGGGCCCAAAACTGCTCACAATATTCCAAACGCACTCTGACTAGAGCTTGTACTGCCTCAGCAGTTCATCTTTCTTGTTGTATTCTAGCCTTCTTGAAATGTCATTTTCAACTGCACAATTCTTCATAGCCTGAAAAGATCAACAATCTAAAGCTGATCCTCAACATACAAACTCCCATTCTAAACACAATACTGTTATTTCTCCAAAAGCCCACAGTTTCTGTAATGAAAGGGTGATTGTTGCTAAGAAAACAACATTTGACTCATAGCAAGTAAAAGATCAAAGATATCAGGTGACATGGGGATTTTGATTAAATCTAGTTTAGAAGCTTGAGAAGGTAGTTAGTATAAAGTCATTACAAAAAGTAATTCAATCAACACTTCCAAAGACTTTTCAAAATAAATGGCTTAGATTGTGTAGATGTCTTATAAGACTCACCAAAAATACATTAACATTTCACAAACACAGCTCAAATTGCTCCAAAGGGATGATTTGGAGTATAATAAAACAAATTGCACCACAGATGATGAAAATCACCAGATTTGATGTCAGTCACAGGAAAAAAAAATTAAGAAATTTTTAATGATACACACTTTAGAGCATTACTGAATAAATAATTGTCTTCATCATGTGCATCATCCATTCTTCTTCTGGGCAGAAGCTTTATCGGGTTAATGTTAAATTCAATTATCGTGGCTCTGCTTGTACCACATTAAGCACATCAACTGTTTCAGACAATTCAAGCAGCTTTATGCTCCTCACTAAAATGCAATTAAATAGTATTCACTCAGAGATAAAAGGTACTGCAGATGCTGGAGAATCCGAGATAACAAGCATGGGGCTGGATGAACACAGCAGGTCAAGCAGCATCATAGGAGCAGGAAAGCTTGACGTTTCGGGCCTAGACCCTTCATCAGAAAATTTTCTGGAACTAGGTGGTCTTTGTGATGTTGTGAATAGTATTCACTATTGATTTGGAGACCCAGATACCTCAGTACTGCAATGCCATCATAATGCAAAACAAAGTTTCAGCTAAGAGGATTCCTTTCGGTAGAAAACTTTCCTCTGAATTCAATGAGCGGTAACTAAGTCTCTGCTTGAAGTACTTCTGAGAGTTAGACACACACTCCTTGTACAGTGTCACCAGCTAGGCATACATTTATTGCCTATCCCAAATAACCCAAAGGGAAGTTAAGAGTCACATGTAGGCCAGACCAGGTAAGGGATGGCAGCTTCCTTCTCTAAAGGACATTAGTGAGCCAGATGGGTTTGATGACCTACAACAATTGCCTTTCTTCTTATGCCTGTATTCTTATCTCTGGTGGCCCCTGGTAATCCTCCGACATGCTGCCCTTCATTGACATCATCCAACAAGTGTCAGTTTTCCCACACAAACTGGGTATATGCAGCTCCACCTCAAAAACAGCCTCTCTCCATTCCATCATTTGAACACTGGATGATCTGAAACTCCCTCCAACAAACCTTTGGGAAGACCAAATGCATTGCTTTTGGCCTCACTCAAAACACCCTGACCAATGTCTGAGATTGAATCAAGCTGTTCACAACCCTAAGCATCAAATTTGACGCCAGGACAAGTTCCTGACCGTATATTCACAACATCACGAAGACCACCTAGTTCCATTTCCATAACTCTGCCCTGTTTGAGCACATCTGTCTCTTGAATCCTCAGTCCTATTCACACTTAGCCCTGTGCTCATCTACCTAACTAGCTTCTAAATAACCAAAATCAAGGAGGTGTCTGTCTTGGAGTTTGAATGTCCCTTGGTTTTACTTGTTCCTTCACTGGTAGCACAGGTTCGTATTGCCTTGTGTCGTTCCTGCCTGAAGCCCCTCTGTCTAATACAAACATTCAATATGATGCAAAAAAAATTGCTGGCAAGTGTCAGCCGGTTTGACAGCATATATGAGGGGAAAGCAGAGTTAACATTTCGAGTCATGTGACTCTTCATCTGAACTTGGACGCGAAACATTGAAATAGTCATCTTAATGCCCTCCGCCTTAGTAAGTAAATGATTTGCATTTTAGGGATAAGATATTTCTGTTTTTGAAACATTAACTCTGCTTTCTCCCCAGAGATGGCGCCAGACCTGCTGAGCTTCGCCAGTAATTTTTGTTTTCGTTTCAGATGCCCAACATCCACACTATTTCAATATGATGCAATTGTTTTCTACATACCTGGTAAATTCTCCAATGGAATAATTTCAGATCAAAATGGTGGACTTCGTTTTTCAAATTCTTCCTCAGTTGAAGCAACTCTCTGTACACTCCATGGAGTTGCGTTGTGCAATATTCAAGCTTCAATTTAATTCTGAGGAGGAAAAGACAAAATTCTGGATGATCTGAAAACAGAAATATCTTATCCCTAAAATGCAAATCATTTACTTACTAAGCTGGAGGTCATTAAGATGACTACTTAACTCAATTTTTACAAACCGATAACTATTTCCAGCACATTTCATTGGAAACAAAGAACACTGCATTGCTTTTTTTAAACTACAAAGATAATCCCAAATTTCTATTTATTTCAAAATGAATAATTCAAAATGAATGATGTATTAACTATTAACTACCTCCTAAATCCCGCGGAGAGCCATAACTAATACAAAGATATTTTTCTGAAGAAGGGTCGCAACCCAAAACGTCAACTTTCCTGCTCCACTGATGCCTGCTATGTTCCTCCAACTCCACACTGTGTTATCTCTTATCAAAGATATTTCAGTTACTTTTTGATTATTCTTCCAAATCATTAAGATATTTATGAAAATGTTGGTTTAATTGCATTAAATTTAGTGTTTACATCTATTGCTTCCACGTCCACTGCTATACAAAAAAGATGCTCCCTCGTACCACCTCTACCAAACCTATTATAAAACAAGTCAGGTCACCTGTACAAACACTGTAACACACTAGGTCAACATAAATTCTTCTATGTAATATTTGTTTGCTTCTTTCCCTTAAAGAAAAATTAAATTAAAGGTCCAGACAAGATTGAAATTCTGCTCCTAATTCAAACCTGTATCCTCTTTTCATTATTTTATTCACAAATATTCTAGTTGTCTGTTTTATTGGCATGACACCAAGCACTCCTCTGAGCTTCCCTCTCTCAACACGTCATCCAATATAATTTTCCTCCTCCTGCATTAATATCGAGATTGGGTGCATGTTTTCTGCTTTCTCATTCTTTCCCAAAATCTCCAAGCTGTGGAATTCCATCCAATCACCGCAATTGACATTTTCAAAGTTTCAGTGCCAGCGACGTCATCCTGAAACTAGCTTGAACCCAAAGTTACTTCTCACATTTGAACCCAATGCCATGGGGGAAGAGTCAACAACTTTCTGATCTCACTTGAAGCACATAGTATGCTTTGGACCTTTGGAAGCATAGCATCACATATAAATGATACAGCCAAAATAAGCTAACATGAACTCCAAATTGTTGGGAGGGAGGCAGGGAGGGAGAGTGAGACAGCAAGCGAGAGAGAAATCAACTCTCCCGCCGTGAAACATGAGCAAAGTGAAGACTTTAACATGACCCAGACAACTAGAAATATTCTGTCTCCACCAGGCAAAGGGACAAAGCCTGCTTCCACTAAGAACACAGAAGGTGATGTCAGGGGCAGCATTTGACATACCTAAAAATGCGACGTCAACCTACTAAAGTTACCAAACAGGACTACTTGTATACCTAACAGCATAAGCAGCAAGTGATAGACAGGACTATGTGATTCCACAACTACAGGATCCAATCAAAGCTTTGTAATTCTGCCACATTTAGTTATGAAAGGCAGTAGACATTAAATGACTCACAGGAGAGGGTCCACAAATATCCCCAACCTCAATGATCGGGGCAGGGGAAGGGGTATAACAGTGCAAAACATGAGGCTGAGGTGCCAAGCGTACTTATTAGTGATCCATCTCGATTTCCTCCAGAAATCCCAGCCATCACAGATAGCCGTCTTTAACCAATTTATTCATTCCACACTATTTCAAGAAATGGCTGGAGGCACTGGAATACACAAAGGCTATGGATCCCTTACAAGATTCTAGCAACAAGGCTAAAGATGCGTGCTCCAGAACTTGCTAATCTGTTTCAGAACATCTATAACATTAACAACAGCTTGATAATAGCGAAAATTGCCTAGGTATGTTGTGATATAGGGTGTGTGTAGTTCATATATATTTTAATTTTTTTTTAAAGTTTGGATGACTTAATTTTGAATTGTTGACTTATGGGTTTTTGGGTACGTCTAAAAGATTTAAGGAATAACTTAAGTATTTCAACGTTAACTCTGTTTTCGTCTCCACAGATGCTGAGTTTCTGCAGCACTTTGTTTTTATTGTGAAGCAGGTGTAGTTTGAGAGTACTGTTAATGATTACTAACATCCAGTGTTCCCTCTAATTTTTCTTTCTGGCTGCAAGGGCCTCTAACATCTATGTGCATAGGAGAGAAAACAGAGCTAACGTTGAGTCTACTGATCCTTCGATAGAACTGAAGCAGCTGGGAAACAATTTATGACGACCCCAAGGTCCCGGTTGTCTACCACTTCAACACACCACCAGTGTGTTCCGACGCCAACATCTGTGTCTCAGATTTGTTGCAATGATCCAATGAAGCTCAATGCAAGCTACAAGGAACAACACCCCAGCTTCCTCCTAGATACCTTATAGCCCTCAGGACTTAACATTGGGTTTAACAATTTCAGAGCATGAACACCTTCCACTATGCTCGTTACCCACCCCACACCAAGATTCCGCATGAGTTACTCCCAGCACTGCCGATCCATTTTCAACCATTCACATTTCCTGTTCAGTATTTATCTCACTCCCAGCTATTCATCAGCAATGCCTTTGTTTGCTTCTCCTTTTCTCCCGGCTATTCAACTTTCTTTTGGTTAACAATGTTAAGTAGGAGGTTCTCTAGTACTTTCTGTTTTTGTTTCAGATCTCCAGCATCTGTAGTTCTTGGATGTTATTTTTTGCTTAGAAATGACCTGCTCTCTGATGCTCAGTTGGGGTTCTGTCATGGCCACTCAGTTCCTGACCTCATTACAGCTTTGGTTCAAACATGGACTAAAGAGTTGAATTCTGGGGTCAAACTGACTGCATTTGGCATCAAGGCTGCATTTGACAGAGTGTGGCATCAAGGAGCTCCAGCAATACTAGAATCAATGAGAATCAGAAACGTCTCTCCAGTGGTTACAGTCAGACCTGGCACAAAGGAAGCCATTAGAAGTCAATCAGGACATCGCTGCAGGAGATCCTCCAATTAGTGTTTCTGACCCAGGTATTTTAGCTGCTTCTTCAATAGCCTTGCCTCGTAAGGTCAGAGGTGAGGATCTTCAGTGATGACTGCACAACGTTCAGCACCATTTGCAACTTCTCCGAAACTGAAGCAACTTTTGTCCAACTACAGCAAGACCTGGATAGGCCAGCATTCATCGCCCATCCCTAAGAACTCAGACGGCAGCTAAGAGTCAACCACATTTCTGTGGGTCCGGAGTCAGGTGTAGACCAGACCAGGTAAGGATGGTAATTTCCTTCCCTAAAGAACAGTGAACCAGATGGGTTTTTCCCAACAATCAACAATGGTTTCTTCATCATCATTAGATTCTTAATCCCAGGTTTTTTATTGAATTCAAGTTCCATCATCTGCCATGGCTGGGTTTGAACCTGCATCCCCAGAACATTACCTGGCTCTCTGGATTAACAGTCCAGTGATAATACCACTACAATATTTCCAATAAACAATGAGACGAAGGAACAAAAGTAGCCATTCAGCGCATTGTGTCTGCTCTGCCATTCAATAATATTATGGTTTATCTGATAATCCTCAAATCCACTTTCCAGCCTTTTCCCATATCTCTTGATTTCCTTCCTAATTAAAAATCTGCCTATCTCACCTTTGAAAATAGCTCAATAACTCCCTGTGGTAAAGAACTCCTAAGATTCATTGGTTTTTGAGAGATTGAGAAAAATAATTCCTCCCTATTCCTACCCTAAATGGGCTTCCCTTTACTCTCTGATATGATGTCTGGTCTATATTCTCACAGGGGAAATAGCCTCTCCACATTAAACCTGCCTAGCCCCCAAAACTAATTGTGCGTTTCAATAAGGATACCCATAAGGATAATCCTTCAATAAGGCTACATGTACTGTTTAAATATACTGGTTGACTGATAAATAGGCAATTGCACCAATTCCCTGCATATTTTATGCAGAATTAATATCCTCACATAATAGGTTATGTAAAACACAGTAGGGTTTGATGCAAGATGTCGCATCACACCAAAATAATTGTCTCGCCTTCATGACTGCATTTAGATGTACAATGCATTACCAACATAAGCCTGATTCAACCACTATTTGTACAAAGCTTTCAAGCTACTACCACTGAGTTGTCAATGTTTAACTTGGCTCCTGCTGATTTTCCAAATGTCAATACAAGTTAGAGACTTTACATTCAAATGGAAACAGCCGATTGTAGACAGAGTACTTGGTCTAGATTCAAAACCTGTAGTCATTACGCCATTTACCATAATCTGAAATCACCAGTCAGATTGTGTGTATATTTTGGCACCTTCTTGTAAAAAACACCTTTATATCAGAGAATGATCCTTCCTTTCAGAATTTTTTCTTTGACAATAAGCTCGCTTTCTATTTAATGATAACCAAGCATGCCCCCAAGACAAAAGAAAGATGGCATCACAATCTGAAAATTCCGTGGCAGCAAATAATTTCTATTTGTAGCAATTTAATCACTTCAGAATAGATTCATAATTTATCCAAGAAAGATTTGTAGCTATAGGGCCTGGACAACTGGGGAGGGTAGATGCTTCCCAGTTTGAACTTCATCTTAGCAATTTTGCTTGTAAGCATTACATCATGATGGTTTAATGAGAATCTATATTGGTAAAGCAAACTGCAATACTATATGATACTAGATACAGAAAGTTGATGTAGCACGTGTCATTAATGCCTAGAGCGTTGATTCTATGATTTTCATTGTCCAATTTTCACAATAGCATTACTCATTTCACTGCAGATAAACTACCATTGAAGTCACTGGGAAGTAGATAAGCCAGATACAGAAACAGTTTTCCAAAAGGAATCAAATAATTGCTTTTTTGAGAAACATCGGCTTAATTTGGAGAATGTAATAATCCTACACGGATCTCTGTTCGGAGATGTAGTGTTACAAGTTATCTTGCAATTCTCCAGAGGGTTCTTCATTTTAAAAGGAGAAGGAGTTCAGGTAGGAAACATGAGGCAATGACCAACCCTTGAACACAGCTTGGAACAACTTGTAATTATTTTAAAATCAGATGATTCAGGAACAGCACCATTACTACCCCAATAGTTGTTGCCAGGATACAGGAGAGAAAAATAAACATTAGAAGGGAAAAGTCTGCTTGTTGGTTTTATTTCAAAACATTTTGCACATTATGGCAAAAGCTCTCTTGGTTAAAATCATTTATTTCCCAAGTATCAGCAGTGGTCAATGGTTTAACTCAGGTTGTTTCAAATTTTTTTGGTTCAAGTTACACTTCAGGACTGGAATACATGACCAATGCAGTACAGAGAGAACATGGTGCATTGTTGGATTGTTCACAGAAAGTCAATTTTCCTGTTCAGATAGATAAAGCATTTGAAGAATAGTGATACTCTGCCTCTACTTGCCTTGTGAAAACTGACTGTTTAGCTAAAGGTGATTACAGAAAAAAAGAAAGCATTTACATTGTAGCTTTCATGACCAAATTGCTTTACAGCCTAATTAAGTACTTTTGAGTGGCTAGTCACTGCTACAGAGTGAGGAATGGGGAACAGCCAAAACACGTACAGCAAGGGCCCACAGACAATTATGAGATAATGATCAAATAATCCATTTCAGTGATGTCGACTGAATAATAAATACCATATGAAAATATTTCATTGGTTATGATGATTTTTATATAATGTTCTGAAGACATAAAACAACCGAATGTCAGTTCTTTCTTTCCCTATTATTTGTGGGATTATTCTTCAAATTTAGAAAACAAAACTTTAAAAGAAGTATTAAGTGCAGTAATTAATTATTTACAGCTTTCAGTCATGCTGTCTAACAGTTTACAGAAAGAACCATTCTACTCCACTAACACTTTACAATGTAGAATTCCTCCCTACCCCCTACCTACACTCACCTTTACTGGCTCCATCCCTGCCTCTTCGACTTGTCTGCCTCCTCTCCACCTATCCTCTCCTCTATCCATCTTCTATCCGCCTCCCCCTCTCTCCCTATTTATTTCAGAACCCTCTTCCCCTCCCCCATTTCTGATGAAGGGTTTAGGCCCGAAACGTCGAGTTTTCCTGCTCCTATGATGCTGCTTGACCTGCTGTGTTCATCCAGCCCCATGCTTGTTATCTCTGATATGAAAGCTACTTTCGTTTTCTGTTAGAAAGGCAGTCCTGAGGCACCTTTGAAAATAAGTTGTTCCCATTCTAATTGGATTACAATGTCAGACTTCCAAAACGTTCAGTCACAACCCCCAGTGGAGTCACGAGATGAGAGTCTGAGGTCACGTTGTCGATTCTCAAAATGGGGTCACAACAGAAAGGTTATGAAGTGGGCACATGTTTAAAGCTATTGCCGTGCATTTGTTTCTCAATTGCTAGTTTTGAGACATTCCATAGTCTACTGTGGCTCAATGAAGAACCTTGAGATGTTTAAACATAACAGAATCTATAACAAATTCAGATTGATTAATTTTGTCATTTCAGTTTAATCCCCAGTTGGAAAACCCTAGAGAACAAATGCTCATTTTAAGAGCAAAAACATTAGTGGCAACCACTGCTTAGACTACAGTACCATGATTATGTTAATAACATACACCATCAATAAAATGCATTGCATCATTCCCTGTTGCATGACTTTATAAGCCAACAACTTAAATAATCCACAAAGGAAGTCATACATGAATTTTAAAAGAGATGCTCCATTATCATTCCTTCTGCAGTCAAATGATAATGCATAACTAATGGCCTTAGAACATATAAATATACTGCATCTGAACTTTAGAAAACTATATTCTCCATATTTATGGTGGGGAGAAGCTGGTCATCACTTGTAATTGTTGTTTGGTGACCGTATTAATTGTCCAGTGCATGAACTCTCAAAAGCCTAATGCCATCATAATTAATGCTTTTCAAGGAGAGAAAGACGTGGAATCATGACTGTTTAACACAAGCTTTAAAAGGCATCATTTTTAATCTTCTAATTCAGTGTAACAAAAACTTTTAAAGCTTCAAGATTTTGTTGTAACTCTTCCTGGGCAAGGTGAAAGCAGTACATTCACAAAACCTCAAAGCAAAAGACAAACAAATAACTCGTGATAACAAGCATGGGGCTGGATGAACACAGCAGGTCAAGCAGCATCATAGGAGCAGGAAAACTTGACGTTTCGGGCCTAAACCCTTCGGATTCTCCCGCATCTGCAGTACCTTTTATCTCTGATACAATAATAACTCGTGATGTCAACTCTCATACCAAAATAAAAAGCTGTAAACATAACAACATTAAAAGAATCATATAATTGTTTCTATTAACTTATGCAATGAGTGATAGCTGATTACTATTTGGAAACTACAACACCGTCTGCTTTGAAGAAAGCTGTGAGCGCATTCTGACAAATTAAACACTGGCAAAATTAGTAAAGACCATTCCAGATGCAGGTATAGACCGTCAACCTAAAAATGAAAGACACATCTCAAAACCACCTAGAAACCGATATCCATTTCAAGCCCACCGACTCCCACAGCTACCTGGAATACACTTCCTCCCACCCACCTTCCTGCAAAAATGCCATCCCCTATTCCCAATTCCTTCGCCTCCGCCGCATCTGCTCCCAGGATGAGGCATTCCACTGTCATACATCTCAGGTGTCCTCGTTTTTCAAAGACCGCAACGTCCCCCCGCTGTGGTCGAGAACGCCCTAGACTGTGTCTCCTGCGTTTCCCGCAACTCATCCCTCACACCCCCTCCCCACAATAACAACCAAAACAGAATCCCCCTCGTCCTCATGTACCACCCCACCAACCTCCAGATCCAACGCATCATCTTCCGACACTTCCGCCATCTGCAATCAGACCCCACCACCAAAGACATTATTCCCTCCCCACCCTTATCTGCTTTCCAGAGGGACCACTCTCTCCGTGACTCCCTTGTCCGCTCCACACTCCCCTCCAGCCCCACCACACCCGGCACTTTTCCCTGCCCCTACACCTCCCCCCTCACCCCAATCCCAGGCCCCAAGAAGACTTTCCACATCAAGCAGATGTTCACCTGCACATCTGCTAACGCAGTATACTGCATCCGCTGTTCCCGTTGTGGCCTCCTCTACATCGGGGACCGCTTTGCAGAACACCTATGCTCGGTTCGCACTAAACAACTGCACCTCCCAGTCGCGAACAATTTCAACTCCCCCTCCCATTCCTCAGACGACATGTCCATCCTGGGCCTCCTGCAGTGCCACAACAATGCTACCCGAAGGTTGCAGGAACAGCACCTCATATTCCGCTTGGGAGCCCTGCAGCCCAATGGTATCAATGTGGACTTCACAAGCTTCAAAATCTCCCCTCCCCCTACCATATCCCAAAACCAGCCCAGCTTGTACCCGCCTCCATAACCTGTCCTTCCTCCCAACTATCCCCTCCTCAAGCCCCACCCCCATCTCCTACCTACTAACCTCATCCCATCCCCTTGACCTATCCGTCCTCCCTGGACTGACCTATCCCCTCCCTAACTCCCCACCTCCACTCACCTTTACTGGCTCTATCCCCACCTCTTTGACCTGTCTGTCTCCTCTCCACCTATCTTCTCCTCTATCCATCTTCTATCCCCCTCCCCCCTATTTATTTCAGAACCCTCTTCCCTTCCCCCATTTCTGAAGAAGGGTCTAGGCCCGAAACGTCAGCTTTCCTGCTCGGCCTGCTGTGTTCATCCAGCTCTACACATTGTTATCTCAGATTCTCCAGCATCTACAGTTCCTACTATCACTGCAGAAATTCATCCTGGCCCCTCAGTCAGCATCTTCAAAACCAACAAACAAATAGACAAGGCACCAGATACATGGGAACCCATTGGAGTCCCTCTTCAAGCCACTCTCCATCTGACTTAGAAAATATTCATTGTAGGTCAAAATTCTGGAATATCCTACCCAGCAGCATTGTGGGTGCACCCAAATGAAATAGAATGCAGTAGTTCAAGAAGGCAGCTCACTACTATCTTCTCAAGCATAATTAATACTGGACAATAAATGCTGGCCCAATCAAAGAAGCTCACATTCCCTGAATAAATAATTTTAAAGAAATTGCACATTCAAATAGAAGGGTTCCAAAAGTCCAGAAGCAAGCTTTCCTACAATATATTGAGATGAGATGGATGCAATAGGGAGAATATAATATGAAGCATAAACTTCATCCTAGTAATGTTAGTCTTAATGGCCTTTTCGGTGTCATCTATTCTTTGAAACATAATAACAATCTGCACTGATGTAATGTCTTTAATATAAAGTGTTCACAAGAGGTAAATTTTGATGTTGAGTCACACAAGGCAACAGGAGACCAGATTGCCAAAATCTTGATCAAGGAGGTAGATTCAAAGAAATCTCTCAAAAGATGAAAAGAGGTAGAACAGCTTAGGGTCCGGGCTGTGGAAGGAAAGCCACTGATGGTGGAGCAATTAAAATCAGGCATCACCCAGAAGGCAGAAATAAATGACTACAGAGATGGAGGGTTATGGAGCTGGAAGAGACAGAGAGGGCCAAAGCTCTGTTTGAAAAGGATTTGAAAAGGATTTGAAAAAGTATCTGAAATTATAAAATCAAGACATTACTTCACCAAGGGTAACAGTCAGTCTTCAAACATAGGAGTGTTGAGCTAACATGATTTGGTGTGAGGACACAGGCAGCAGAGGTTTGGATAATGAACAGTACAGTGTAGGTGGCTATAAGCATCACATCAGAACAGCCTAGTTCTAAGGTTACAAAGAGGCAGCAGATAAGCTGCACCAGGGACAAAGTTGACGAAGGGGAAATGGACAGTCTTTATAACGGCACAAGAATTTGTCAGAACTTCATCTAAGGGTCAAATTATACAGAGTAGTTTTGTATAGTGTGGTTCAATCCCACACAGTTTTCAGAAAAGAGATAGGAGTTGGTGGAGAGGGAACATAACAAGGACAGAATACAATGATTTTAATCTGCCGAATATTTAAGTATTTAACATTGAACCTGCTCATTCAGGTGCTGTATGACAGATAAACAGATAATGATTTTGTAACTCTGGAGATAAGACCATGAGACCATAAGCCATAGAAGCAGAAATTAGGCCATTCCGCCCATCGAGTCTGCTCCACCATTTAATCATGGCTGATAAGTTCCTTTACCCCATTCTCCTGCTTTCTCCCCGTAACCAGTGATCCCCTTGATAATCAAGAACCTATCTATCTCAGTCTTAAATGTACTCAATGATCTGGCCTCCACAGCCTTCTGTGGCATTGAATTCCATAGATTCACTACTGTCTGGCTGAAGAAGTTTCTCCTTATCTCCATTCTAAAAGGCCTTCCCTTTACTCTAAGGGTGTGCTCTCGGGTCCTAGACTCTCCTACCAATGGAAGCATCTTCCCAACATCCATTTTGTCCAGGCCACTCAGTATTCTGAAAGTTTCAATTAGATCCGCCCTCATCCTTCTAAACTGCAATGAATATAGTCCCAGAGTCCTCAAACATTCCTCATATGTTAAACTTTCCATTCCTGTGACCGTTCTCGTGAACCTCCTCTGAACCAGCTCCAAGGTCAGTACATCTTTCCTGAGATATGGGGCCCAAAACTGCACACAATACTCCAAATGTGGCCTGACCAGAGCCTTATAAAGCCTCAGTAGTACATCCCTGCTTTTATATTCAAGTCCACTCAAAATGAATGCCAACATTGCATTTGCCTTCCTAACTACTGACTTGACCTGCAAGTTTACCTTGAGAGAAAACTAGACTACAACTCCCAAGTCTCTTTGCACTTCAGACTTCTGAATTTTCTCCCCATTTAGAAAATAGTCCATGCTTTTGTTCTTCTTACCAAAATGCATGACCTCACACTTCCCCACGTTGTACTCCATCTGTCACTTCTTTGCCCACTCTCCTAACCTGTCTAAATCTTTTTGAAGCCTTGCCACCTCCTCAATACTACCTGTCCCTCCACCTATCTTTGTATCATCTGCAAACTTAGCCAGAATGCCCAGAGTTCCTTCATCGAGATCATTAATGTACAAAGTGAAAAGTTATGCTCCCAGCACCAACCCTTGCGGAACACCATTTGTCACCAGCTGCCATCCTGAGAAAGACCCTTTTATCCCTGCTTTCTGCCAGACAGCCAATCTTCTATCCATGCTCGCACCCTGCCTCTAACACCATGGGCCCTTATCTTACTCAGCAGCCTCTTGTGTGGCTCGTTATCAAAGGCCTTCTTGAAGTCCAAGTAGATAACATCCATTGGCTCTCCTTGGTCTACCCTGCTCGTTACTTCCTCAAAGAATTCCAGCAGATTTGTCAGGCATGACCGCCCCTTGATGAAGCCATGCTTCCCTATTTTACCAGACATTTCTAAATATTCAGAAATCTCATCCTTTACAATGGACTCCACAATCTTACCCACGACTGAGGTTAGGCTAATCAGCCTGTAATTTTCCATCTTTTTCCTTACCCCCTTTTTAAACAGGGGTGTCACGTTAGCGATTTTTCAGTCCTTTGGGACCCTCCCTGACTCTAGCGATTCTTGAAAGATCACCACTAACGCTTCCGCTATCTCTTCCGGAACTCTGGGGTGTGGTCCAGGTGATTTGTCCGCCTTCAGGCCAATCAGTTTTACTAGCACTTTTCCCCCTGACTCTCTTGAATTTTTGGGATTTTACTCATGTCTTCCACCGTGAAGACTGATGCGAAGTAATTATTCAGTTCCTCAGCCATTTCCTTGATGAGAGAACTGGATGTGAGGTAGAGCCGGGTGTGACAGCAAACACGTGATAGCTAACACAGAGCTTTCAGTTGATGCTACCAAAGGGTAGCATGCTGATGTGAAATAGGAGGAAGTCAAGGATGAATCCTTGGGACACCAGAGGTAATTGTGTGGTAGCCGGAAGAGAAGCCATTACAAGTGATACGCTGGCTATGAATAGATAGCGAAGAATGGAAACACGTGAGAGCAGTTTCTCCTGGCTGGGTGTTGGAAGACATGGTGCAGTCAACTACGTCAAAGGCAGGAGATGGTTTCAGTACAATTTGGAGGGATTGTTTCCCATTGCCAAAGACTTATAGAATGTTATTTGTGACGTTGCTATGAGCTGTTTCACTACTATGGCCGGGGTGAATACCTGATTGAAGATATAAACTGAGGAATTCTGAATCCTGGGAAAGATAGGCAGAGATTTGGGAGGTGATGAGACATTCAAAGTGAGATGAGTCAGTAGTTTACAAGAATGGTGGTGTCAAGAATTTATTGTTTCTTAAGGAAAGGGCTGATGACAACAGATTGAAAGGAACTCAACTCTAATCCTCTAAACTACAGGTGAATCCTGTCTGCCTACCTACTGATGAGGGTCTTATTCCAGCTGTTAAAATAAATGAACTGACTATTTACACAAGACCTCAAATGGAAAGCAACAAGTTAGTGATCTTCTCCAAAAAGAATTTGCATAACCTGTTGAAGCTATATGCATTATGACACACACGCTGGGACAAACATGCATTGTGACACATGATATAGAACAGTGCACTTCCTGGTCACCTTAAAATCCCTTCCTAACAATACCACATACACCCCTACACCCAAAGACTTCAGTGGTTCAAGAAGGTGGCTTAATGCCACCTTCTCCAGGCCAAATCGGGATGGGCAATAAATGCTTGTCTAGCTAAGAATGCCAAATAAAAAAAGTCGATAAACTGCCTTTTGATGGTGCTATTGGTTGGGGATCTATGCTGTCTCAGACACTGGGAGAAACAATCATTTCTTCTTTAAACAGTGGCAAGGGTCCTTTACACCCACCTGGGGGCTTAGATAGAACACTGGTTCATTAACAAGACAATACCTATGACAGTTTGTAGTACAGAGGAAGTGTAAAACTGTCAGCATTCATTTTATGTGTGGAGCTGGAGAAACACAGCAGGCCAGGCAGCATCAGAGGAGCT
>JAHRHZ010000071.1:26049335-26059887 GCA_024137785.1 Ginglymostoma cirratum | reverse complement strand
AGAATTTATAAATAAAAGGTCTTTTACTTAAATTCTGTGTCTGATACCTACATTTGTCACTAAACCTGAAGAAGGACTGAGGCTCCGAAAGGTTGTGTTTTAAATAAACCTGTTGGACTATAACTTGGTGTCGTGTGATTTCTGGCTTTGTCCATCCCAGTCCAACGCCAGTACCTCCACATCATGATTGAAAAAGAGCCAGAGAGACAAATCACTTTTGGGGGGTGACTTCCAGAGCAAGTAAAATCAAGAGTACTCAAATGAACAGAATTTGAGTGCAGAAATCTCAAATATTGATAAGTGTAGAGGAAGTTACAGAATCATGGAGAGATCTGAAAAGAAGGATGTGGGTTTTAAATTAAGATATTTTCAAATTTGATTTCCAAATTCCTTTGCACAGAATGAGCCAGCAGTTTAGTAAATAAAACACTGATTGAACCTATGAAGATGCAGAAGGACGAAACATAGCTAAAGGACCGGTTCTCAGAAGAACAAACTTAAAAGTTACCACCAGTCCACATTTCAAAAGGATCCAATTGAAGGAAAATGGGGATTAAATAGCCAGTTTTCTGATAACTTCTACACCAGCTCAGTGTGGAATCTGCCCAAATAAATCATCTGTCAACAAATGAAATGTAAATCCTAAACCACATAGCTGGCTCCTTAGTGACATGCTCCAACATGTTTATCAATCCACACTCAACATATTCATTATGCTGTCATCTGAAGCTATGTGACACAGCTCCTAGCACCTAATTGGAACAACTTGGAGAAACAGAGCATTCAAGATCTTGGTCAACATTATCTGTCATCAACATTACCAAAAACCGATTAATTGGTCATTTGTTAGGATGCCTCCAAGTACCAATTTACTTCCTTATCTGAGCAGATAACATTAGCTTAATCTCAGAACAATTCCTGGTTAAATGCTTTGTGATCTAATGATGTAAAAGGTTCTAAATAAACACCTGAGCTTTTTGTCAGGCACTTATTGAGACAAACGTAAGAATGTCAAACTTTAAACGATCACAGCGGTCATGCACATTTGATATTTGGCACTTGTGTTTGGTCCGACGAATACAAGATGAAAAGCTTCGGGAACAGGACTCTACAGCAAAATTCAAGTTCTGTCCTACCAAGCACCTATTTATGTATCAACGTTTTCTTTATTTTTTAGTAGTTCTTAGTCATACTGTCCAATGGTTGCAGATTGATCCAAGAATGGTACAGGTTCCTGGGTTCTGATATTTTCAATTCCTCCTCTAGCTCTGCAGAGCAGCCATAGTGCTTCAGTATAATTGGAATTCACTGCATATGGGAAATAATTGGTACAAAATTTAGCTCACCCATTTGAGCTGCAGTTCATGAAAAGTACATAATGGACATTCTGGATGGAAGAAAAGTATCAACATAGTAGGTATGCTAATTTGAGAAGATTTGAACATTCTTCGTGTTAGGATTATTACATTTTCAGATTGAAGTCAATATCAATGCTCTGCATTATGCTGCTGACTTTCATTATTATCGAGTCATAGAATCCTCATTGCGTAGAAGCAGGCCATTCAGCCCATTGAGGCCACACCAACCCTCCAAAAAGCATCCCACTCAGACCCATGCCCTATCCCTGTAATCCTGCATTTTCCGTAGCTAATCCACCTAGCCAACACATCCCTGGACACTATGGTGTACAGCTGATGAACACAGCAGGCCAAGCAGCATCAGAGGATCAGGAAAGCTGACGTTTCGGGTCTAGACCCTTCTTCAGAAATGGGGGAGGGGAGAGGAATTCTGAAATAAATAGGGAGAAAAGGGGCGGCGGATAGAAGCTGGATAAAGGAGAAGATAGGTGGAGAGGAGACAGACAGGTCAAAGAGACAGGGGTGGAACCAGTAATGGTTAGCGTAGGTGGGGAGGTAGGGAGGGGATAGATCGGTCCAGGGAGGACGGACAGGTCAAGGGGGTGGGATGAGGCTAGTAGGTAGGAGATGGGGGTGGGGCTTGAGGTGGGAGGACAGGTTAGGGAGGTGGGTACGAGCCGGGCTGGTTTTGGGATGCGGTAGGGGGAGGCCCATCTAATCTTTGGGCTGTGGAAGAATACTGGTGGACTCAGAGGAAACCGACGTAGATACAGGGAGAATGTGCAGTCACCCACAGGTGGAGTGGTACCTGGGGTCCTAGTGCTGTGAAGCAGCAGTGCTAACCACTGAGCCTATAGCAAGTTCTGACTCTCAACATTTAGGAATGCTGACAGGAAACTAGCACTTAATGCCAGCACCACCTAAAATGCATATTGCTAAAACTTGCAAACTACGTTCAAAACATTACTTCTGGGGATAACTCCAGTTTATATTGATGGAATGGATCATGAAACAGATGAGATCTAAAATAAGAATGAAGTGCAAGAGAAAATCAGCACGTCTAGCAAGATTTGTGGAGAAGTGTCACATTGAATTCAAAACATTAACTTTTGTTCCTCTCTCAACGGATCCTGCCAGACCTGCTAACTTTCTTCAGCACTGTGATCACAATTAAATGTGTTCCAAGAAAAACAGATTTACTATGATCTGATAACGTCCTTAACAAAGAATGCTGAAGATTGCCGAGTAAAGATCATTAAAGTTGTTCTAAAGTGCTGCCTGGACAAGCATGCATTGTAGTTCTAACACAAATCACTACACAGCACTGGCGTGCAGAAATGAACAATTCTCAAACAAAGATGGGAAATTCAGTCACATGTAGCAGCTTACTTCAGGCCCCGGATAATGCCAGGAGTTTACGTCTGTCCAGGAGGGGAATTAAAACAACACTGTCCCGAATTTAATAATGGGCAACATTGATGTTTACTGAGGAAGGCTTTTCAAATCTGATCTCTAAGATGCATAGAAGAAATTCTCATAACTATCACAGCTCAGCAAAGAGTTAGATTTGAAAAACTGGCGTATTTTGGGCGGTTTCACTGTAACAGGAGATTGCAAAATCATTGTAGGTGAAGTCAGTGCCCCATCTCCCAGTAATATAAAAGCAAACTGCTGCAGATGCTGGAAATCTGAAACAAACACTGAATATGCTGCAGAAATTCAGCAGGTCTGGAAGCATGTGTGGAGAGAGAAACAGGGTTAGCATTTTGAATCACATATTATTCTTCTTCAGAACTGAAGAGGCATGGGAATATGCGACTCCATCTAGCATTACAGTGCACGGCTTGCAGGTACCACAGAAAAGTGATGATCAAATAAGGAGCACATGACAAAGTGCATTTTCCACATACCATGAAAATAGAATTCGAGAACTTCATAGTACAGAAGGAGGCCCTTTGACTTATCATGTCTGTACCAGCTCCAGAAACAGTTATCCAGCTAGTCCCATTCTCCAGCCCTATCTCCATAGCCCTCTAAAATCATCACCTTAAAATATAAATCTAGGTGTTATTTGAAATCCCTTATGGAACCTGCATCCTTCATTCTCCCAGGTAGCACATTTCAAATCCTAAAATCTCTGAGAAAAGAAGTTTCTCCATATCTCAATCCTAGCTCTCTTGCTGACATTCCTGAAACTGTGACCCACTAGTTACCGACATACCAACTCACGGCAACAAAATATCCATCTTTCTCCTGTCAAAATGGTTTGTGATTTTGAACACCTCAATAAGGTGACCTCTTGATCTTCTCTGCTCCAAGGAGAAGAAATCCAATTTCTCTAATCTTTCCATGTACCTAATATCCCTCATTTCTGGTATCATTCTAGCTAATCTCCTCTGCACTCTCTCCAGGACTTTAACATCCATCCTTAAATAAAGGTGCCCAGAACTGAACAATACTCCAAATGTGGTCTGGCCAATGATTTGCAGAAGCGCAGCATCACTTTCTTGCTTTTATACTGTTTGCCTCTATTTATAAACCCAAGGATCCTGTTGGCTTTCATGACAACAGTTTCAACTTGCCTGGCCACCTTGCAAGAATCATGCACATAAACCCAGAGGTCCCTTTGCTCCTGTACGCCCCTCAAACGTGTATCATTGAGCCTATATTGTCTCTCCTTGTCTCTTCTACCAAAATGCATTATTTCACATTTCTCTGCATTGACATTCATCTGCCCATTCTACCCATTTGGCCAATTTGTCAATGTCCTACGGAACTTAGTCAGCATCATCCTCACAATTCACAATGCCCCCTGGCTTATATCATCTACAAATTTAGAGATTTAGCTCTCACACATCTCTAAATTGTTTATATAAATCTGAAAAAGCAAGGGTGCCAATACTGATTCCTGGGAAACATCATTTTCAAATTGCCTCCAATCTGAGCAATGCCCAACCATACTTACCATCTGTTTCCTCTTTTGGCCAACTTCTAATCCATGCTGCCAAGGACCCATTAAACCAAGGTATTTCTAACTTGCTAATAAATCTGCCATGCAGCACTTTATTCAATGGTCTCCGAAAGTCCAAATATACAACATCCAGAGCACTATCCTCATCCACTGCCTGTATTACCTCATCAAAGAGCTCAATTAAATTTGTCAGACATGACCTGCCCTTGACAGAGCCACTGACTGTCTAAATGTATATTTACCTTATCACATATTATGGCTTCCACCAGTTTTTCCACTATTGATGTCAAGCTGACAGGTCTTTAGTTTCCTGGGTTATCCTTTGACCCTTTCCTAAACAATGATGACACATTTGCAATCTCTCATCCTTCTTCGGAAGAGGTAGTGTTGAGCAAGCTAATGGAGCTAAGGATTGATAAGTCTCCTGGCCCTGATGGAATGCATCCCAGAGTACTAAAAGAAATGGCGGGAGAAATAGCAGGTGCACTGGCGGTAATTTTCCAACATTCACTGGACTCTGGGACAGTCCCAGCAGATTGGAAAACAGCAAACGTGACGCCACAGTTTAAAAAGGGTGGTAGACAAAAGATGGGTAATTATAGACCGGTTAGCTTAACCTCTGTAGTGGGGAAGATGCTTGAGGCTATTATCAAGGAAGAAATAGCAAGGCATCTCAATAGAAATTGTCCCGTTGGGCAGACGAAGCATGGGTTCATGAAGGGCAGGTCATGCTTGACAAATCTTTTGGAATTCTATGAAGACATTACAAGCAAGGTGGACAGTGGGGACCCAGTGGATGTGGTGTACCTGGATTTCCAAAAGGCCTTCGACAAGGTGCCACACAAGAGGCTGCTGCATAAGATAAGGATACCCGGCATTAGGGGTAAAGTATTAGCATGGATAGAGGATTGGTTGACTAACTGGAAGCAAAGAGTGGGGATAAATGAGTGCTATTCTGGCTGACAATCAGTGACTAGCGGTGTGCCTCAGGGATCGGTGTTGGGACCGCAATTATTTACAATTTATATTGATGATTTGGAGTTGGGGACCACGTGTAGGGTGTCAAAGTTTGCAGATGACACTAAGATGAGTGGCAGAGCAAAGTGTGCAGAGGTCTGTGAAACCTTGCAGAGGAACGTAGATACATTGAGTGAGTGGGCAAAGGTCTGGCAGATGGAATACAATATAAATAAATGTGAAGTCAAACATTTTGGTAGGAGTAATAGTAAAATGGATTATTACTTGAATGGTAAAAAGTTGCAGCATGCTGCTATGCAGAGAGACCTGGGTGTCCTTGTGCATAAATCACAGAAGGTTGGTCTGCAGGTACAACAAGTAATTAGGAAGGCAAATGGAATTTTGTCCTTCATTGCTAAAGGGATTGAGTTTAAAAGCAGAGAGGTTATGTTGCAGCTGTACAAGGTGCTGGTGAGGCCACACCTGGAGTACTGTGTGCAGTTTTGGTCTCCTTATTTGAGAAAGGATGTACTGGCACTCGAAGGGGTGCAGAGGAGGTTCACTAGGTTGATTCCAGAGTTGAGGGGATTGGCTTATGAGGAGAGACTGAGTAGATTGGGATTATATTCATTGGAATTCAGAAGATTGAGGGGGGATCTTATAGAAACATATAAAATTATGAAGGGAATAGATAAGATAGAAGTCGAGAGGATGCTCCCACTGGCAGGTGAAGCTAGGACAAGAGGGCAGAGCCTCAAGATTAGAAGGAGCAGATTTAGGACTGAATTGAGAAGGAACTTCTTCACCCAGAGGGCTGTTAATCTATGGAATTCCTTGCCAAGTGAAGTAGTTGATGCTACTTCAGTAAACGTTTTTAAAACTAAGGTAGATTTTTTTTGAACAATAAAGGAATTAAGGGGTACGGTGAGAGCGCAGGTAAGTGGATCTGAGTCCACGAAAAGATCAGCCATGATCTTATTGAATGGCGGAGCAGGCTTGAAGGGCCAGACGGCCTACTCCTGCTCCTAGTTCTTATGTTCTTATGTTCCTTCAAGAGAAAGTATGCCTTTCCTATGTAAGGAGGCCCAAAACTGTACACAGTACACCATGTCTGGCATCACCAATGTTCACAACTGTTGTAAGATTTCTTTACATGCATACTCCACTCCTTTGTAACAAAAACGTTGCTTGCCTTCCTAACTGCTTTCTGAATTTGTATTTTAACTTTCTGAGATGAATGCACAAAGAATCTCAGGTGCATCTGAATCCATGTAAGCAAAAGCTCATCAGCCACTTTCTATATAGTAGAACTGGTACATTTGTATGTTGCTTTACATCCTCAGTAATGCTAGTATTCTCAGTAGACAAGACTGGACAAATTCCTAAGTGCAAGAACAGACACTAAGTGTGCATTCTAAATAATTATTCCCGAGGGAACTATTGTCAGGATCTAACCATCTATGAAGTTAATAACAAGATCCGTGACTGAAACTTCAATTTTGCATATAATATTATCTGAATTTTGTCACTCCTAGAAAAAAAATCCGGTCTTCAATATAGCTTCTCACTATCAATTCATAGCAAGGGATTTTTGCAAACTGAATTATCAGCCTATGCTACACATGACCAAAATCTGGAGTGAGGCTTGAAAGCACAATCGGGGTAAAAATGTTAAAACACAGACTTACAAAGCAATAATATTATTTGGAATGAAGAGATTTACTTCAACAATATACATAGAAGATGAGTGACTCTTCAATGGAGGAAATAATCCTTCGGAATTCTGCAATTCTGTCCAAGGGCCTGCCCTCATATAGATATTGGTTGGTAATCTAAAGTTGAATTACACTGCAGTTCATCAATATTTCCTTCAATATCATCCTGTGCTCAAACTTTGCAAATTTATGTAGTTCATATTTTTACAACTCTTGTATATTGTATAGTGCACTGGCATTGTAAGGCTGGTTAGCTTAAACGTTAAAGTGTCACGTTTTAATAATGCTGGCAGCAAGGGTTTAGTCCCTGTACCAGCTGCAAGGCAATCTTGGGGCCTGCCTCCTCTATTGGCTCTACTTGGAAAGACTGTTACAGTGAGATATGTGGAGAGCCTTGATTAACAACCCTCAGACAACCAACGGGCTGAGGGAGGGACTTGCATTCAGTTCTTGAATTTGGCACTTGTTATTGTTTACTTGTCTTTATGACACCAAGCTTTCATTATAAAATGCAACAAAAATTATGTTCAATGTTTTCAGATTATATTATGCAAATAGTGGATACAAAGCACTTCAGAAGAGGATAGAAAAGATTTCTGTTGTTCTTTTTCAAATGGCCAAGTAGTTTTCTCAATGTTATCTCTAACATTTATCCCTCAACCAAAATCAAAACAGATTAATTGGTCTTTTAATTCTTCATTATTTGAAATATTTGCATCTTACTGGCACTTTATCTACAAAGCAACAATGGCAAGATTCAAAAGAAATGTATTCACTGTTCAACATGTTCTGAAGTCCAAAGAGCTATGGTCAGGGTTACGTAAATGAAAGTTCTGAACATTTCTGTGTTAAATTTCCTATTTTGCTGAATAGAACAAAAAATCTGTCCTAAAGATATGAATTCAAGAATAAAGTGAAATGTGGACTTATGGGAGAATCCCCTGAAGGGAGGGGGATGGTCACTGAGCTACACCACCAAATCTTTACTGAGGACCTCGGACAGCGAATAAGGATCAATAAGGGCTCAACCTCTGTGTCAAAGACACTCGTAGTGAGCTGAATTCAGCAACTGGTGATTAGTAAGTCTGATATATTTCCAGAAAAATGAAGGCAGTTGGTACAACATAAGCTGCTTTATGCAGGTCACACATTCAATTAGGAAACACGAAAGCTGGAATGAAATGTATTGAAAAATGTGGCTTGGAAGCAGAGTACAGGAACAGAGATTTATATATTCAATACTTGATGCTCATTCTGATTCAAATGAAAACAAACATGAGCAGTTGCTGATGGAACAACTATTCAATTTGAGATGTTGATCAGGTGTGATCAGGAAAGTAGTAGCAATGCACAGAAAAAAAGGTGTGTCTTAATATTGCTTTTCACAACCTCAGGACACTTCAAAGTGCGTTACAGCCAACGAAGTGTGTTTTGAAGTGCAGTTAGTCACTGCTGCAACATAGGAACCGCTCCCAAAAACAGTAATATGGTAATTATCAGACACAATGTTTTAGTAGGAAGCGTCACTAGACCCGTAACATTAACTCTGATTTTTTCTTCACAAATGCTGCCAGACCTGCTGAGCTTTTCCAGCAACTTTGTTTTTCTTCAGGTTTTAGTAGTGTTGGATGAGGCAAAATTAGTGGCCACAGCACCAGGGAAAACTTCCTTGATCATCTTCAAATAAAAAAAATAGTGCCTGGGGATCTTTTACATCAACCAGAGTGAGTAGACCAGACCCTGGTTTAACATTCAACCTCAAAAGATAACAGTGCAGCAGCCTCTCATTACTACCCTGCCCATAGAGTTTTGTGCTCCAAATTCTGGGGTGGGATTTGAACACACAGTCTTTTGACACAGAGGCAAGATTGCTGCCTACTAATGACAAATACTTGTTTAATAGAATTGTGCTGCTCCAGTGAGGAGCCACTTGCATCCACTATCTCCCCAGCCAGAACTCAGACTCTCGCAGCTGGCAGTCACCTGATTCAATTAGTGACAGTCCCAGAGGTGACAGTGTGTCTGATATCTATTTGGGTTCAATGTGGCTCCACAATATCACACTTGGGAATGGAAGCTCAAAATCAAGTCAATGCTATGACAAATCAAAGCCAGTACTTCAGGAAGTACTTGGGTAATCAGCTGCACACAGTTCACTCACACAGGCACATGGCTTCAAGGTTCTGAATCTTCACTCACTATTCACTTAGCCATCTGACAAAGTCCCTACATCATCACATTTCCGAAAACAAATATATTTAAAACACATCTTACTTCCGATTGAAGAATCAATTTCTCTCATTGATGCAGATAGAGCCTTCCAGTAATAACTTCCTGTCTGACTCAGGAACACTGGCTCACTGCTCACACCCTCAACTTAATTCATGTTGATGAAAGCCTTCCTATTTTCTTACTTCTCACCTGCCTGGGATGCTATAAGTCCAAGGTAATCTATGTAAAAGCCCACATCAACATATTTGCATGGCTAAAACTGACAAATCATGCCTCTAACGGTAATGTGATCAAATTAAAACATGCAGGAACAAAAACCTTGACTTGTACAAAATGAGAACAATATATTCAAACCCTCCCTGAACATAACCTCAATAAACCTGCAGTCAGTTACTATAATGTTGTCAGATCAAAGTGTTAGAAATAATCACACCAGAAGGATTTTGCAATTTACTGCCAAACTCAACTCAATAGAAGGACCTAGTAGCTTTGTCTATTATTAATGCACTTCCAACTTTATTAAATATAATCTCTCCATTCAGTTTGGGAAGGGCAGAGGTGGGAGCAGAGAGGATGCTGACTAATTCTTTCATATTTATTATGTTAGCAGACAGAAAATGGCTCAACCGTAGAAACTACTGGTATTGTAACACCCTTGTAAATCAAATTATATTGAAGATATTCAGTCACCTCTATTTTACCTTCCCCTATTCTGCAACCCCATCTGTCCTCACTTTGGTCACATTCCCTCATCACCAATGTCATCACTCACGATCAGGATTTGGCTGGATGGCTGCAAGGGGTGAGATGGTTTTTGGTGAAGGTAGTGAATAGGGAGGGGGGTTATAACCAAGGGTGAGAAATGAGTGACAATAGGGAGCAGGGTAGTGGGGAATAAGGAGGATCGGGGACAAAGGGAGTAAGGTGGTCTATGGGGTTTGGTTAGTGGATGTATTGGGGTTCTCACTTTGGGGTGAGAGAGTTTGGGAGTGAGGGATTTCGGGGTTTGTGGAGCAGATAGGTTTAGGGGTTGGCACAGGGTTTGGGGGGTGTCATGGAGAGAATTGTGGTTTCAATGGGGGATGTGTGGGGTTCATGGGGAGTCAGGGATAGGCACGTGATGAGTGTCTCAGTTTGGGAAGGAGTGATGGAAGTGGATGTGGAAAGGTTGAGGAAGATGGAGGTTGGGTTCATGGGTGTGGGGGTATAGTAATGAGAGGGTGAAGGGTGGTGGGGAGTGGGTATGGGAGAGTTGAGGATCATGATGTGGAAGGGGTGATGTGGAGGGGGGTGATGTGGAGGGGGGTGATGTGGAGGGG
>JAHRHZ010000071.1:26025366-26043683 GCA_024137785.1 Ginglymostoma cirratum | reverse complement strand
GGTCGGGGGGTAGGGAGGAGATAGGTCAGTCCAGGGAGGACGGACAGGTCAAGGGGGCGGGATGATGTTAGTAGATAGGAGATGGGGGTGTGGCTTGAGGTGAGAGGAAAAACAGGTTAGGGAGGTGGAAATGAGCTGGGCTGGTTTTGGGATGCAGTTGGGGGAGGGGAGATTTTGAAACTTGTGAAATCCACATTGATGCCATTGGGCTGCAGGGTTCCCAGGCTGAATATGATTTGCTGTTCCTGCAGCCTTCGGGTGGCATCACTGTGGCATTGCAGGAGGCCCAGGATGGACATGTCATCTGAGGAATGGGAGGGGGAGTTGAAATGGTTCGCGACTGGGAGGTGCAGTTGTTTGTTGCGAACCGAGCGCAGGTGTTCTGCAAAGCGGTCCCCAAGCCTCCGCGTGGTTTCCCCGATGTAGAGGAAGCCACAACGGGTACAGCGGATGCAGTATACCACATTGGCAGATGTACAGGTGAACATCTGCTTGATGTGGAAAGTCTTCTTGGGGCCTGGGATTGGGGTGAGGGAGGAGGTGTGGGGGCAGGTGTAGCACTTACTGCGGTTACAGGGAAAAGTGCCGGGTGTGGTGGGGCTGGAGGGGAGTGTGGAGCAGACAAGGGAGTCACGGAGGGAGTGGTCCCTCCGGAAGGCAGATAAGGGTGGGGAGGGAAAAATGTCTTTGGTGGTGGGGTCTGATTGCAGATGGCGGAAGTGTCGGAGGATGATGCGTTGGATCCGGAGGTTGGTGGGGTGTTATGTGAGGACGAGGGGGATTCTTTTTTGGTTATTATTGCGGGGACGGGGCGTGAGGGATGTGTTCCGGGAAATGTGGGAGACACGGTCGAGGGCGTTCTCGACCACTGTGGGGGTGAAGTTGCGGTCCTTGAAGAATGAGGACATTTGAGATGTACGGGAGTGGAATGTCTCATCCTGGGAGCAGATGCGGCGGAGGCGAAGGAATTGGGAATAGGGGATGGCATTTTTGCAGGAGGGTGGGTGGGAGGAGGTGTATTCCAGGTAGCTGTGGGAGTCAGTGGGCTTGAAATGGACATCTGTCTCTAGGTGGTTGCCCGAGATGGAGACAGAGAGGTCCAGGAAGGAGAGAGAAGTGTTAGAGATGGTCCAGGTGAACTTCAGGTTGGGGTGGAAAGTGTTGGTGAATTGGATGAACTGTTCGAGCTCCTCGTGGGAGCACGAGGCGGCGCCGATGCAGTCATCAATGTAACGGAGGAAGAGGTGGGGTTTAGGGCCAGTGTAGGTACGGAAGAGGGATTGTTCCATGTAACCTACAAGTGTTTTTGTCACTTTTTATAAGCATTTTAGCCACAAATGCCCCAAGTTTTAAAAATCAGATGCTGAATTTGAAAACTAACAGTCTATATTTTAATAGTATTGTGACGCAGGACAAAATCCCCAATTCAGAGGTTCTGGAGTGTGTTAATTCAATTAGCATACATTCATCATTAAGCCAATTATGTCTCATTTGCTCCGTCAGGTTCATCAGGGAAATGACAGACACATGTCCAAAAATTTTTCTGCACAGTGAATTGGCCACTGGGCTGACCATCTGCCCAAATCTGTGTACAGAGATACCTGAAATGATGGATATTGACAATTGGAAGACAGTCACCGATGGCCGTGAATGCCAGAGACTGTTTGGGAGGGCGTGGGAAGAGGTGAGCAGAAACCACAAAGCTCACCTGACTGAGAAGAGACCCAGAGTAAGTAGGAGCCAGAAAATCCAGCGAAATGTGCACCTACTGATGTCCCTGCTGTCTGTTGCAAGAGGACCAGAGCTCTGAGCAACACCAGGCAATGCTAAACACACATTTGACCACTAAGGCATAAACTATCATGTTATGAGAGGCCTGACCTGATTTGACGCAAATTCATCAATTCTAATATCCACTCATTTCTCAATAATTGTACTGTTTATTTCTCAGTCTTTTAATCATGTTAGTTAAGCAGATAAACAATTTGGCCCATTGCTCACTCAGGCTCCAGTGGTCTGTAAACCTCACCATACCAATAACAGCTTGCATTTCCAGTTAAAAGTGTTTAAACTTAAACATGCACAAACAAGTGCACAAAGTGCATTTCTGGACATGCTGCAAACTCACTGACTCCAGTAAAACTTGGGCCAGAATTCTTAGAAGAGAAAATCAGTTCCAAAATCATGCATCACATTCGAGTCTAGCCATGTCACCTCATAGTGAAATTACGAAACACCTCAGCCTTTGGAAAATTATTCAGTCACAAGAAATAACTTGCATTTATTCACAAAATATTTGCTTCCTCATTCTCCTGTAGGATGTGAGCATCAATAGCAAGGCCAGCATTTTTTGTCCAGTCCCCAATTCCCCGGAATGGAGTGGCTCCAAAGGGTAGTCAAGAGTCAGTCACAGTGTGGTACGTCTGGAGTCACTTGCAGACCAGATTAGGTGAGGCTGGTGGATTTTCTTTGATAAACATCATTTGTGAACCAGATGTGTTTTTATCATAATTGATGGTCACCATCTCTGAAGTTAGATTTCAAATCCCGATATTTTGATTGAATATAAATCCCCCCAGTTGCCTTGATAGGATTCAAATGCATGTCCCCAGATCTTTAGCCTGGGCCTCATAATTACAAGTGTAGTGATGTTACCATCACATCACCATTTCCCCCGCAGCATCATCCATCATTTATCAACTATGGAATTCCTGTGTACAGAGGTTCTGGGAAAAGGAACACATGAGTTACAGAATATGATTATGAGAGGACAGACGTTATAGCTGGTGATAGGGAGTGCTCAGGTGTGCTACAGAATAAGAAGGAGACATGCATGTTACAGAATGGAGTAGGGTCCTGGGTCAGGAGTGGCACCAGGTCCCATGATTTCTGCCCCTTGTCTGCAACCCCTGAGAGACTGGCAGAACTTCAACAGTAGAGAAAACAAACAGCATGTGGGGGATTATTTTGGAGAAAGTGCCTCAGGCCAAAAAGTGATCAAAGCAAATCTTTCCAGGTAGTAAAACTATAATTGTATAAAGCACTAAAGCTGGCTCATGTATCACATAAAAGCTGCAGAATTAAATCATGATGTGCGGCAAGGCTTTCAGGAAGAGGAGCACAGTATGATTCACTCTCAAAGTAAACACAATTAATCATTTCTTTCTGCCCAATGCTCCAAGACCAAATGCTGAATGGATATAATCGAACAGGGAACACAATAAGAGGAGATTTAAGATCCATTTAGGCGAAAAGAAACAGCAAATGGACAGAGTAATTGTTATTATAAGTGAGGCTACAGAATAAAAAGGCAGGGAAATGTGCCAGAAATCCATCAGTTAAGGCAGGATGTTTAGATACTTGAGACTGTTGGCTTTGGTGAAGTTACTCTCTTCGGGGAAAGATGCAACAACAGATTTGTAAGAAGATACATCGACCTTTCAGGACAAGGACAACTTTGGGGATAAATCTTGCTGGAGCTGTACATTTCATTGTGTCCTCCAGACTGTTTCTCCCACTGACCACTTTAATATAATTCAGAACGAAACTGGCTGGGAATTTGCATTGGCAACAGCACAGCAAAGGAAACCATGACATCAGGAACCTCAGAAACAAAAACAGAAATTTCTGGAAGAACTCAGCATGTCTGGCGACATCTTTTGAGAGAAAGCAGAGTTAACATTTCAGGTCCAGCGATCCTTCTTCAGAACCGTTCTGAAGAAGGGTCGCTGGACCTGGAAAGTTAAAGCTGCTTTCTCTTGAAAGACACTGTCAGACCTGCTGAGTACTTCCAGTAATTTCTGTTCTTGTTTCTGATTTCCAACATCTGCAGTTCTTTGGTTTATCATCTGGAACCTCAGTGACTTATTCTATTTCTGGGCCGGAGAGAATGAGTAATATTGCATTAACAGTTATCACACAGTTAATAGGGTACTTACACTCTTCATGACGAGCTTTAACTTTCTGCAGCAAGTTTAATGGGTAAGTAATGTGCAAATCCAGCAAGATTTTTCCCTCTGTCACAACAAATGACAACATGCACTGAAGTATTTTTTTGTCAATGAAACATTTTGGGATGCTCTGAGGTCATGAAAGGTGCTATATAATTGCAAGACTTTCTTTTTAAACAGGGGGCATAATGGTCCGATGATGTTTGTGCAAAGCCAGCAGAGAGGTTATGTAAATTCAACAGCAGTTCTGGAGATTTGCATCTCTTCATTCCCTGCACGTTGACTGATTTGCCTGTGAATAACAGCATGCCTCATGAAGTTGTTCTTTTTCCAGTGAGTTTGAGTGATGGAAACAGCTAAAAGGAAGCAAGTAGTTCTGAGACAGCTAGTCGTGCACTGAGCTGCCCTTTGTATCTGCAGAGAGCTGATGTCAAGGACATAAAATGTACAGGTGAGGATTTCACAATTTGTAAGAAGAGGAATTATATGAAGTTTCTCACTGGAATCAGGAAATCAGTGTCAAGGTTGTAGACATGCTTGACGAGCCGGTATGTTTGGTTACAGACATTTCATCACCTTGCTAGGTAACATTGTCAGGGTACTTCTGGTGAAATGTTGGTGTTTTGTTATTTATATGCCTCTGTTTCCTGGGGTGATTGGTATTATTTCCGGTTCTGTTTCTCAGTAGTTTGTACATTGGGTCCAGTTCAATGTGTTTGTTGATGGAGTTTCGGTTGGAATGCCAGGCCTCTAGGAATTCCCTGGCATGCCTCTGTTTGGTTCATGCTATTATGGATGTGTTGTCCCAGTCGAATTTGTGTCCTTCTTTGACCGTGTGTTTTCTTCCAGTTTGGCCTATGTAATGTTTCTCACAGTCCTTGTATGGTATTTTGTATATTACGTTAGTTTTATTGATTGTGCGTATAAAGGATCCCATACCCACAACTAATAAAATGACCTGAGCAACAAATCTTCTCAAAAAACTTTAAATCGGTATCAGAAAAATATCTATATTCAAGGACAGGCAGGTGGAATCAGATACTTGGCAGGGCTGGTAAAAGAAAGAATTACTCATGTGTGACCGCCACACAACATTTGAGCTCTGGATCTGATCCTAAGATCAATCTGGAGGAGATTGAAAGCTTTTCTCAAGGCCAGGAGACTTCCTGCACAATGGAATGTGACCTAACAATCAAAGGCACATCTCCAGCAATGCATTTATTTACCAGCGCTTACATCAATTGACGTAATGGCACATTCCATTCAATATCTTAAAACATTACTTAGCCTTTAATGTTCCCAAGGAACAGGAAACCGCAGAGATGAGTTGGAAATGACTAAAGTATTACTCAGAAAGAATTTGATTGCCATTTAATTGATTGGGACAGAAAGTTAGTAAGTGAATTGAAGGGAATGGATTTCAGGAGTATCTGCAGAACTCTTACTTGACAAGAAATATGGTTACGAGGAATGAGAAAACCCAGGTAGAAACACTAAATCTGGGTCAGGAGTTTAAGTATTGTGACCACAACATGATAAAAACGTAAAAGGTTGATGGAGAAAAAGGTCATTCATCATATCAAGTCTGCTCTGTCATTCAAAGAGGTCATGGCTAATCTGATAAGACAAATTCCACTTTTCTATAACCCTTGATTCACTTAATGATTAAAAATCTCAACTTATGTTTAGTTAGCCAAAGTCAACAGCCCTCTGCAGTAAAAAATTCCACAGATTGACAATCTGTGTGAGAAAAATAACCTCACCTGTGCCTTAAATGGGCAGTGCAGGCTTTTAACAGTCTAGTCCAACCAACTCTGTCCTCATTTCTTTATAATTACCCTTATTTGTTTTTAATTACCTTTATTTAAGTTTAGCACGGTTTTTCCAACCCAAATTTCTAACTCTCAAACTGAGTGCAAAATTCTACCATGTTATGGACACTGTTTCCGAGAGTACCTTTTAACCTTTTATTAAATTTGCCTCATTACACATCACCAAATCCAAAATAGCCTGATCCCTGGTTGGATCCATGACACATTGTTCTGGGATACTTTCCCAAATACACTCCGTGATTTTTTTCTTTGTGGCTACCCTTGACAAATTTGATTTTCCCAATTTACATGAAGATTAAAATCATCCATGATTAATGTACTGTCTATCTTATATGCCCTCATTATCTCCTGATTTGTTCACTGTTCTACAGTAGAGCTAATAGACCAAAGATCACTTTCTTCAGTGTCGTCTTCATCTTGTTATTTCTTACTTCTACTCATAGATTCTACATTTCCTGCTCCATAATTATTTCCTGTTATTGTACTAATTCAATCTCTAACTAACAAAGCGCTCCCCTCCACCCTTTTCTTCTTGCCTGTCCTTTTCAAAAGTCACATACCCCTGAATATTTAGTTTCCAGCTTTGATCCCCTTGTAACCAAGTCTCCATAATGGCTATAAGATCACACCCATTAAACCCTTGTGCTGTTGATTCATTTACTTTGTTCTGAATACAACGCACATTTAAGGAAAGTGTGATTAATTTTGAATTTTTACCGTATTTGCCCCATTGATGCCGCTTGCATTTTTTAATATTTTTACACTCTGTCCCTTCCTGACATTCTGAGTGTCATTACCTACATAGCTGCTCTGAAATGCTGCTGTATCCTTTTGCTTTGTAAGAGTGTGTACCTACCCTCGCCCTCTAACACTCTACAGCTCTAGTTTTTCAATTCGTAAGGACATTAGTCCCAGCACAGTTCAAGTGAAGCCTGTCCCATCAGGACAGCTCCCTTCTAACCCAGGAACTGTAACCCATTCCACCCACACCAATCTTTAAGCCACACAATTAACTCCTTGACTTTCCTTACACTAAGCTAGTCCATCACTCTGGTTATAATCCTGAGATTAATACCTTGGAGGTTCTGCTTTTTAATTTAGCTCCTAATTGTTCAAATTCTTTTAGCAGAGCTTCTTTTCTAGTCCTAGAAATGTCGCCAGGTCCTATGTAATTGACGACAACTGGATCCCTCCTTCCCCATGCCAGGTTCCTCTCCATCCTTGAGGAGATATCCTTAACATTGGCACTGGGCAGGCAACACAGCCTCCAGGACTCATGCTCACGGCTGCAGTATCTGGAGAACGGTATCCATCCCCCTTGATTATATCGTCCCTTACTACTGCTACATTCCTATTTCTCCCCCCAACGGGAATGGTTCCCTGTACCACAGTGCCATGTTCTGTTCGCCCATCCTCACTGCAGTCCCCACTTTCATCCACGCAGCTTGCAATAACTTCATAACTGTCAGACAATTTGCAGGGATTGAGGCTCCTCAAACAATAGCTTTGGATCCCCATATGCACCTCACCTGAAATCACACCCTCCTGCTCCTAATCACAAACAAAATTTGAAAGACCTCATCTGAGGAGTATGACCACCTCCTGGAATAATGTGCCAGATAAGTTTTTTACACAGAGGGTGGTGGATGCCGGGAACTCGCTGCCAGGGGAGGTAGTGGAAGCAGATATGACAGCAACTTTTAAAGGGCGTTTTGACAAATATATGAATATGATGGAAATAGAGGGATACAGTCCCCGCAAGGTTAGGGGTTTTAGTTGTGACGGGCAACATGTCGGTGCAGGCTTGGAGGGCTGAAGGGCCTCTTCCTGTGCTGTAATTTTCTTGTTCTTTGTTCTTTGTAACATTACCCCTCCTTGACGTAGCTCAGCCTCCAGCTCCTCAACTCAGGTCTGAGGTTCCTTGAGTTTAAGACTGGAAACCTCTTCAAAGTTAGCAGTCAGGCTTCTTCCTCAGGCAGCTCAGGAAATTTGGCATGTCCATAAGGTTCCTCACCAACTTTTACAGATGCACTGTAGAAAGCATACTGTCCGGGTGCATAATGGCCTGATACGGCAACTGCTCTGCCCAGGACAATGAGAAACTACAGAAGGTGGTGTGCACAGCCCAGACCATCACGGAAGCCAACCTTCCATCCATGGACTCCATTTACACTGCTCACTGCTGCGGAAAGATAGCCAACATGATCAAAGACCCATCCCACCCCGGTAATGGTCTCCTACAGCCTCTTCCGTCAGGCAGAAGATACAGAAGCCTGAACACAAGCACAAGCAGGTTCAGGATTAGCTTCTTCCCGGCTGTTATTAGACTGATGAACGGACTTTCTGGTCTTGCTAACATTGAACTTGCCTTGTGCACGCCCTGTGCAATGTAATCTGTGTGCTTCTAAGTTTTTTTTCACCCTATATGCCCTTGCTCACTATGATCTGCTTTTCACAGCTTTTCACAGTACTTAGGTACACATGACAATAAATAAATCAAATCAAATCGGAGTGTGAGGCATGTGTTGCATACTAGAAGCTACATGTAAAATATGTAGAGACTTTGTTTTATGTAGACCAAAGATATTGGGACGTACTTTGCATCCTTTTCAAAGAAAGGTGTCATGGAGATGGCCAAGCTCTGTTCCATTCCTCTGGCAACACACTGGACAATCACCTATCACCATCCCACCTACCTTCCCCAACCCCACCCCACCTCTCTCTCTCTTTATTTCAGAGCTCCCTTCCCGCTCCCCCATTTCTGAAGAAGGGTCCCGACCCAAAACGTCAACTTTCCTGCTCTTCTGATGCCGGCTGGCCTGCTGTGTTCCTCCAGCTCCACGCTGTGTTATCTCTGACTCCAGCATCAGCAGTCCTTACTATCTCTGAATGAAGATCTACCTGCCTGGTCTCATAGAGTCATAGAGCACGGAAACAGGCCCTTCGTTCCAACTCATCCGTGCCGACCAAGTTACCCAATCTAAACTAGTCCCACCTGCCTGCATTTGGCCCAAATCCCTCTAAATCTTTCCTATTCATGTCAAAATGTCTCTTAAATGTTGTAACTGTACCTGCATCAACCACTTCCTTTGGCAGTTCATTCCACACAAGGTGAATGATAGGTGTCTTTTCCCTAAGGTGGAGGATTTCAAGACTAAGGGGCATATTTTTGAGGTGAGAAGAAAAGATTTAAAAAAGACATGAGAGGTAACAGTTTACACTTTTTTACCTATCCAATTTATTCCTTTCTTTTTCCAAAATCCTCCAAACGTTTCCATTTCAAGAACATATCCAAGTTCCTTTTGAAAATTACTATTGAATTTGCTTTCACCGCCCTTTTAGACAGAATAGTCCTGGTTTCCAAACAGCTGTTTCTTTTGGAAGTGTCGGGGTTCATTTGACCTTTGTTGGTTTGTTGAAAGGATGGTCACAGTGGCTGAATTCTACATTGGTTTAACGGCAGGTATCATTGTCTGACAGTGCTCTGGCTCAAACCAACAGAGAAACATTTGCCTCACAGTTGCAAAGATCATGTGTTGAAGATTCAGAACAAATTCTAGGCTGTATTTTCAACACAGGGAATAAGGGAGCGAACTGATTGCAAGAGATGCTGTCATATGGATGAGTCATATGGAAGGATGCACCTCTTCAGCTGTGTCTATAATTTGGCAACAGATTTACAGGTAACACACAAGGGAAATCGTTTCTCTGCATTGTGTGAATAGATCTGGAATGCACTGCCTGAGAGGGTAGTGAAGGCAGGCTCAATCATGACTCAATCATGACATCACCATTCATTTCTCAGACAAGATGATCTGGTTAGATGATCTTAGTCATCTGTGGTACCGTGCAATACTTTAGCTGCTGTGTCAGACACCACTTCAAAAAATAATTCTGCAGCTGCAGCATTGCAATACCCTGAGGACCTTTAAAGACCTTCAGAAGGGCAAGGTATTTTGAGTCTAAATACCTTGCTGCTACACTTTCTGTGTGGCAGGTTTGAACAGATAGCCAGGGACTAATTGCCCACATCAATTTGAATCAGAGAAATCATTCAAGCATCACCTGCTTCAATACTGTTTACATCTCTTACTCCAAAAATGAGCCACGAACAGAAGTGAATACACACTGTGTCCTCCCAGTTGCCCAGGAAGTCTGGGTTCAAGTCCCACCTGCCCTGATCACATTGATGAAAATAACTATAAACTGCAGAATCTAAATTACTGTTGTGTTCCCTTTTCCTCCTATACTCTGCTTCAGGAAGTCATTGGACTCACAGAGGGATCGGGGAAAGATCTTTCAGGCTCTCTGTTTAATTAGATCCTGGCTCGTGGGTGTCTGAAACCCAGTCTCCTCCTCCAGCTTTTTCTAACCTGCTGACATTGCAACATTCCACATAAACTAGATTTCATGACATCTGTGGATGGGGTTAGGAATCAAACTGAGAGTTTGGACAGGGTATATATAGCAGGGCAGGATTTGTGGTAATTAGCACAGGGAAGCAGCACTGAGGAAACACGTATTTCTAGAAACTGGCAAATCCCATTACATTCTCAGCAGGTTTGAGACTATTTGCTTAATCAGAGCAGTGGAAACAGTTGGAATATCATTCAGACAGTTTGCAAACCCACAAGAAGGAACATTCTGGAGATGAGGATATCACAGGGCACAATTCATGAGAAAGATTGAGTGAGGCTTTGCACTGGGCCATTAGATGCCTTGCAATGGTTTATAATTTGTTACTTCATGCAAGCTGGCCATTCAGCCTCTCGGGTCTGTATCTACCATTCAAGCTCCTACTTCAGAAGGTTTGAGGATTCAAGTCTCAGTCCAGGACTTTAGTACAAAATTCCAAGCTGACAATCCCAGCACTGAGGGAATGCTGCAGTGTCTGAGGGGCTGTTTTTAGATGAATTATTAAAGTGAGCTCCTATCTGCCCTACCATATGGAAGTGAAAGATCTCACAGCACAATTGCGAAGAGTAGACAGGATATCCCTGATATCCTAACCAATATTTATCTCATAACCAGCACTAGCAAAGCAAAACAAAACAAATTATCTGGTCATTACCACTTTGCTGTTTGTGGGGACCTGCTGTGTGTACGTTGGCTGCTGATCATGTATCCTACGTTATGACAGTGTTTATCACTGCAAACAGTGTCTCGTTAGCTGTAAGCCACTTTGGTACAACCTATGGTTATGGAAGGGATGGTATAAATTCAATGTTTCCAGTTTATATAATTAGATATTCACAGCTGATTTCTCCCTCCGCTTCACTGACTCACCTTGGTTCTGTGACATTGATATCCTTGCCTCGCAAAAAATCGATCAATCTCAATTTGAAAATTTGCAATTGACCCTGAGCCTCAAAGGATTATAGCATCCTGCACGATTCAATTTGTGTGTTTAATTACAAACCCTCGTGAGTGAAAATTAACTCTGGCAATCTGCCACGCTCCCTAAAGGGCGTTGACAGCTGAGGAATGCCCTATTGCTGACCTAAACTCAGACTGTCAACCTCAACCTGCTCAGCTTCACTGTTATCTTCAGTGCTACTGACAAGCCTCAGTTTGCCAATCAGTTACTGATCCAAAAAAAAAGATAGGTCACTGGAGCTGAAATGTTAGCTCTGCTTTCAGTCCACAGACGCTGCCAGACCTGCTGAGATGTTCCAGCAATTTCTGTTTTAGTTTCTGATCAGTGTGAAAATATCAACCAAATCCCCCATTGATTTTGATTTCACATCCACAGCAAATCAGCCTTACGTGAAGGCAGCACTCTCAGTATTATGTCTTAGGAATGAGGATTTACTTCATTCAGTTCAGCTACTCAGCTGTTTCTTTACTCTTTGCACTTTAGACCTGATACTGTCAGGTTGCATTAGGGACAGAACTAGAGTGGAAAATGCATGTGATCATGGTATCTGGCTAATGTATTCATTAAGTGCAAAGACCAAACTTTGGTCAGTATTATTGCGTAGCTAACAGCTAAGGGAAGTGGGCCGTTAAGTGCCAGATAGAGATGGGCACTCTGTGTTAGTCTTTGCAAATAACAACCCTGTGTTTGTAACAGCTCATTGACTTGCACTGGCTTCAGCACAGCAGAGTCTCATATAGTCTTGCATTTAATTATCTACGGAGTGTCATCACACCTGATCTTTAACCACCTGCCATTCCAACCCAACTCCCCCACTTTACCCACTCTGATGCCACAATACAGGAACATCAACCATGTGAAGGATCCCTGAGTGTTTCACATCATCTGGGCAGTGTCTGTTTGTGTGGAATTCAAAGGAGAATGGGTTTATTGAAGATAGGAATCTATTCAATTTAAGCAGACTAACAACTACATAAAGTACTGTTCGACAGAATCTCACATAAGCACACTTAAAGAGTGTGGAGAAAATCCGAGGCTCACTGTGGTTCATTGGGAACACACTCCCCTCACAACCATGAGAGACGTGAGCTCAAATCCCACTCCAGTGTAAATCAATAATGCAGACTGAGTACTCTGGTGCAGATCTGACCAATTGCTGCTCTGCCAGAGATGCCAACTTTCAAAGGAGGCATTAAACCAAGACACCTTCATCTCTCAGGTGAACATAAAAGATCACATGTTACTAATTTAAAGAAGTGGGGGCATTCCCTCTAGTTTTCTGCCAATATTTATTCCTCAACCTACACATGGAACAGACTCTCTGGACATAGACATGTTTTTGTGGAATTTTGTTGTGTGCCATGTTTCCTACATTCTGTCTGTGACTACACTGTCAAAAGTATTTCACCAGTGTAAGGTAGTTTGGAACATTCTGCAGTCTTGTAGCTGCTATACAAATGTAAATGACTGTAGTTGATCAGATTTCAGCCCTTGGGAAGCGACGAGGTTGAAAATCAATGATGACGATTAATATTCCTCCCCCCTCAAACCCCAAGAAAATTTAAGGTGAAGTTCATTTATTTCTACATAAAGGGAAGTTGGCAAGTTAACAGAGTGCAAAAACAGGAGGAGGGGCCAAAGAGAGGGAACGAGAGAAGGTAGGTTCCTGAGGTTGTGGCTCTGATTAAAAGCTCTCGAGTGCCTTTGTTAGTGTTGTTGGCGATTGAGATAAGTGGACACTTATTAAAGAAGCTCTCTCCATACCCACCCCTGTCTCCTATCCCAGCACCTACCCTCAACACAAGTGAATTCCTACCCTGACCCATTACTCTCCCTCTACCCATGGCCCCGGCCCATCTTGAAATGGGGACAGTATAACATGGAGAAGGTGAAAACCTGGGTTGAAGATCTAGTGTGTGTGGGCAGTGCTTCAAGGACCAGGAGATCAAGTCCCTCAGAAGCCTCATATCTGAGTTAACTAAGCAGACTCTGAAGAAGAGCCATATAAGACTCAAAACATTAACTCTGCTTTCTCTCCACAGATGCTGCCAGACCTGTTGAGTTTCTCCATCAATTTCTGTTTTTTATTGCTGAGAGCAAAACCTGAAATCTGTCCTGTTGCACCCTCTCCTGGCCTGAAACAGCAAAACCATTGCTCATGTTCCAATGCTTCAGAATGAATTATTGCCAGATTTGTAAATTCACAGCTTTTGTTTTAGAATAGAATTGAAAACATTCTTCATAGGAAAAGAAACAATTAAACCTGAATAAGAATCGAGTGGACGTAAAACCGGTGAAAGTCAAAGGCTGACATTTATAGAGCAACATTGAGGATGTCACAAAGTTTGATCCATCAAATTAAATAATGGTTGTAATGCACATGACCAGGCTGAAGACTGGATTGTTTCCAATAGTTTCAGGTTCATTTTTAACCAATTTAGCATTGCCTTCTCTCCAATATCCTTCTCCTGGGTAAATATTGAGGCTGAGGTTTATAACTATTTACAAACCCTGTCAATTTCTGTTTATTACCTATGAACTCGCAACATTTTCTCCCTTACTGTCCCACCTCACATTAATATCAGCTCCCCTCCTTAAACATCTAAACTCACCTTGATCCCTGTTCTGCCTGGCACTATTTTACCACTCACTCTTTCTGAATCTCTGTCAGTCTCCATTTCCATAGACTCCCCATCCATCACCAGCTTTACTAGTGTTTCCCCCTTTCCTACATATCACATCCCTCTGAAAATTATAATTCAAAATCTTTACTAAATGTTTCCTGCCCAATTTGCAGCCAGGTTTCTGCCACAGCTGCTGAACCTAGTGTTTTCTGTGACATTGTTTCTAATATGTATTCAATTCGCAACGCTGTTCACTTCAATATTTCTACATCACTCAGAGCCATAGAGTAATAGAGATGTACAGCATGGAAACAGATCCTTTGGTCCAACTCATCCATGCTGACCAGATATTCTACATTAATCTGGTCCCATTTGCCAGCATTTAGCCCATATCCCTCTAAACCCTTCTAGATGCCTTTTAAATGTTGTAATTATACCAGCCTCCTCCACTTCCTCTGGCAGTTCATTCCATATACGCACCACCTTCTGCATGAAAATGTTGCCCTGTAGATCCCTTTTAAATCTTTCCCTTCTCACGTTAAACCTCTGGCCTCCAGTTTTGGACACTCCTACCCTGGGAAAATGACCTTGACTATTCACCTGATCCATGCCCCTCATGATTTTATAATGTCTAATCACACCCCATCCCTTCACTCTCCAGGGAAAATAGCCCCAGCCTACTCAGCCTCTCATTATGGCTCAAATCCTTCTTTCCTCCTTTGACACCATTATTTTTTTAAAATTTTATTTGTGCTTATATCTGGTTGACCGATTTTCCCTATCGATTCCTTTTGTTGCTCTACATGTTATTCAGTCACACTAAACTGTCTTCTCCATTGTGTTAGTGGATTGTTTTGTAATTTTCTCCCCTCCTGTTAATCCTTTTCATTTATTACCTCCAAGTTCAGGTGAAACACATCCTTACAGATTAGCTCAACATTTTCCCCAAGGCTGATGTCAATTCTCAATTCAGCAAAAGTTGAGACTCCAGGGGATGTTGTGGCACTGTGATAGTGTCCCTACCCCTAGACTGGGAGACCCATGTTCAAGTCCCGTCTGTTCCAGAGGTGTGTAATAACAACTCTGAACAGGTTGATTGGGAAAAATAGATTAACAAAATAACTGAGATTCCATACAATGCCTTGAACCATATGTTGTGTTTCTTAATCTCCTTGTCCTTCCTGAATCTAGTCTGTGCCCAGGAGTTGAGTCCAGAGATACCCAGAGAGTGAAGGGAACAATGGTCATGATACTGAAATGAGACTGGCAGAGAAATGGAAGGCAGATATATATATATAGAGAGAGGTGCATAGCAGTGGTACTCAGTCATAAGGCTTACTGTACGTCAGTTCTGAGGAAGAATCACTCGACCCAAAACGTTGACTCTGATTTCTCTCCACAGATGCTGCCAGACCTGTTGAGTTTCTCTAACAATTTCTGTTGTTGTTTATAAGGATTACTGTGTTTTCTTCACATATATAAAAATATAAATGATTTGGAGTTGAGTGTACAGAGTTTAATTTCAAACATTGCAGGCAGTACAATGCTTAGAAATGTAATAAACAGAGATGATAACAGAAGGAAATTTCAGGAGGACATAGTCCAATCAAAAAGTACAGACAGTTGAGGACCACATTTAATAACAAATATAATCAAGTGGAGAGAAACACAAAGTGAAGCATTTGGAAGAAGAAATGAAGAGAGGCCAAATGAACTCTATGGTAAGATGTTAAAGAACAAACAGAAACAGAGAGAGCCGAGAATTTATGCACAAAAATCCTTTGAAATTAACAGGACAAATTAAGAAAATTATTCTAAAAAATGGGACCCTTAACCAAAGAAAGGAAAAGTGATAGAGCAATGCAGATATTCCAAACATTTGCATGACGCTGGTTAGGCCCCAGGTGGAGTATTGTGTCCAGTTTTGGCCCCCTGCTTTCAGAAGGATGTCAAGATCTTGAAAAGGGTGCCTACAATAAAAAGTGGGATGAGGGTCTTCAGTGAATGTGGAGAAAGTGGAGAGAGTGGAGTTGTTCTCCTTTGAGCAGAATAGGTCAATAAAGAGAAAACGTGTCTGGCGCCTTGTGGATCAGTAACCAGTGGGACACAGGTTTAATGTAAATGGTAAAAGAGCCAGAGAGGAAGATAAGGTGAAGTCTTTTTATATAATCCCTTGTTGTGATCTGGAACACAATACCTGAAAGGGCAGAGGAAGCAGACTCAACGGTAACCTTCAAAAGGAGAATTGGATAAATACTTGTTCAGGGCAAAATTTGTAGCACTCTGGGAAATAGCATGGAGGAGTGTGACTAAACTAATTAGGCAGCTCTATCAAAGAGTTAGCGCAGCTGCAGTGGGCTGAATGACCTCCTTCTATGCTGTATGATTCTATAAAGCCTATGGACAGCGCTCGTTCCTCTTTCTCAGGATACTTCCTGCAGCACTGTCTGTCCATGTGGGAGGAGGCTGCTATATAGTTAACCTTTGCTTGATTAGGCTATCACCAATTAAATCGTATACATTTACTCAGACAGCAGACAGTTTGGGAGTATGTGTAGTGGGACACTGCTTCTGGACATTAAAGCAATTTGATTTTCCATTTTTAAACACTGATGGGATTTTATTTTACACCTGGGGTTTTGCAGCAACTGAGGCTGTAGTGCTGAAAGTAGCTGTGATTTGAGTTGTAAACAATTTCTTTTCTTGCTAAGTTAGCAAGGAGTTAATTGGAAATTATTTGACCCAAGACTTTTCCAAGATTACCTAAATGTAGGAAAACGTTTTTATGATTTCAATGGAAATGCAAATGGCAGTCTTCAGCAACTCCTCTTCCTGAATATTGTCCCCAGATAGGAAAAGAAGGGAATTAGTTCAACCAGTCCTTTGTTCACTGTTTTGATAATTAAGGCAAAAAGTGAAGTGTTTTGAAATTAAGAATGCAGGAAAGCCAATATAAACCAATCAATACAATTTCAAAGAGGGTGCAGGAATAGAGAGCTGGTATATAGACACACACACACACACACACAAAAAGTGGTGAGACAAGTTGAGAAGCCTGTTTAAAAAATGGAATTGAGGTCGTTGGTTTTATTAGAGTGAGGGTGGTTTGTTAAAACCCTATGAAACACAAGCTTTCGGAAGGATGTCCAGGCTTTGGAGACAGTGTGATGGAGATTGACAAGAACAGGGCCAGGGATGTAAATCTACAGTTACATGAGGAGATTGATTAAACTAGGACAATTTGTCTTCAAGTCAAGAAGGTTAAGGGTTAAGAAATATGTTCTAAACCCCGAACGGTTTTCATTAAGTAAGTAAGAAGAAACAGTTGCCTGTGGCAGAAGGGTTGATGACCAGAGAGATACAGATTTAAGGAATTGGCAAAAGAATCAGACTCGACATGAGAGAAAATTTGTACCATGTGATATTTAGTCTGAACAGAATTGTATACAAATTAACTTAAATGAGGATTTACTGACAGCTTTATTGCTGTGTTTTGACAGCATAAGCCAGGCCATTTATCCTGTGTTCCCTGCTGTCATATCTGCTCAACAAAGTGCCTCCTCCAACCACCTTATCATCTCATTCAATCTTCAGATGCATTATTTTCCCATCATTGCTTATCTGGTTTCCCCTTAAATGCTTCAATACTATTCATCTCAACCACTGCCTTTGTAGCAAGTTCCACATTCCCACCATTTCTAGGTCAAGAGATTTCTCCTGAATTCCTTACTGGAATCATTCATGACTGCCTTCTATTGATTGGTCTGACTTCAACTCTTAGTTTCATTACAAGCTGATTCATTGGCCAAAAAGCAAAATTCTGTAGGTGCTGGAAATCAGAAATAAAAACAGATGAACCTGGAACCACTGTCTGTGGAGAGAGCAGAACGATGGGTTTTCCAGAACAATAAAACAAAAAGCAAATATGACTGTGCTGAGAAGAAAAATTCCAACAAATGGTCAACAACCTGATATTTTAACTCCATGCCTCTTTCATTACAAAAAATCCATAGAATCCCTACAGTTTGGAAACAGGCCATTCAGCCCAACAAGTCCACACCGACTCTCCAAAGAGCATCCTACCCTGACACATCCCCATAACCCTGCATTTCACGTGGCTAATGTACCTAATCTACACAGCCATGACTACTATAGACAACTTTACAATGGCCAATCCACCTAATTTGCACATCTTTGGACTGTGGGAGGAAACCAGAGCACCCGCCAGAATCCCATACAGACATGGGGAGAACGTGCAAACTCCACACGGACAGTTGCCTGCGGGTGGAATCAAACCTGGGTCCCTGATGCCATGAGACAGTAGTGCTAACCACTGAGCCACCATGCCACCCCAGTTGCCAGACATCTTGAATATTTCCAGAATATTTGTTTCTGTTTCAGATGAACGAATAATTTATCTCATTGCTTTCTTTTCTTCATAATACAACATTATTCATTTTGAGATAACAAGGTGTAGAGCTGGATGAACACAGCAGGCCAAGCAGCATCAGAGGAGCAGGAAAGCTGACGTTTC